>CM046726.1:22555780-23155780 GCA_025584915.1 Monochamus saltuarius | reverse complement strand
AGGAAACTAGCCTTAAAGTACGGCCCATTCCCACATATTCTAGCAAATAATAGTATATTATACACCAAGGCGAGGAATTTTTAGGTACCGAAGCTATAATAGCACTCTTCTCTACCGTGGTTTATATAATATTTATTCCACTACTAGCTACACCTTAAATCGAGTTTCAATAATTGACATGCAGTTTTACGAAATTTGAATAAATACTCTAAAAACGCTGATATTGTACATGTACAAGAATCAAGTGGGTACTCTTTTGTTTGGAATAAAACTTTGTGACATATCACACAAATACATTTGCAATTAATTTAATATTTCACATTGGAGGAGCATGCATCAATATGACATGCCATAATTGCACAGTTAACTATTATTTCCGATAAGTTCGTGGTACTGATAATTATCTGTTCACATGTTCTGGATATTCTCTATCTATTAAAAACGTGTTTCGTAACCTCCACCTTCTGTGTGCTGTGGTTCTGTCCGTACTTCTATAACTGTAAAGTGTCAAAATTATTAAGTGTCATTTTCATTATTTACCTTGGTTAATAAATCAAGATGATTATTATTCACCCAGGTCAAAAAGATAGGTCGATAATGGTGGGCTTATAGGCTAGAAGTGGAAAAAAAATCATTATCTTAAAAATGTTGTTATTTAATAAATTGATACCAATACTATGTTTATTTAATTAACTATTTTACCACCTGTGAAAATAAATAAATTAAAAGATTTAAAAGAATCAGTCAAGTATTTTTACGGGCAACAATATCAATCTTATAAGTTTAAATAACAAAATTTACTCTAAAATATAAGAATCCTTGGTCAATGTAACTTCAGTTATTTGACACATAATCTTGGACAGTGTACTACTAAATTATTTTGTTATTGTTTTGAAATCGTATTTATTTTTAGAAGGTAATAAATAACTAGCACCTATTTTTAGCCCAACATGATTAAGCGCATGAAATTATCAAGAATTTAGGTGCTGATAGAGTTTATTTGGCCCCAGATCTAAATATTTTGATTTATTCCAGAGCAGTAGCGTCTATAATACTGATTGATAAAACTGTTACTATATCGGCCCACAGCGCAGGAAATTCAAGTGGATCAAACTTGTTTTCAAATCAGTTATAATTTCAACGTACCGTAGAATCGCTAAGTGCAAGTTATTTGTGAAAATTATTCTACTTCCTTAAATAGCAATTTCTCAATTCTGCTATTGGTATCTGTACACATTTTCAGGTGGTAGTTTACAAGTCTACATCAATTTATATTAGGAGGGAAGAAGGTAGGTTTAGGTTCATATGAGAGAGAGATTGAGACCCGTTGGTGTTTGCCATTCCCGTAGTTAATAAGGTTTTAGAAGTTTCCGTCATTTCTGCACTGAATGATGGTGAGTGCCTACCAACGTAAGTTGTTCCTATACAAAAATGCGGCCTATTTAGTAGTATCTCGCGATAGAACAAGGGGTGGAAATATTATTATCATCAGGCTGTTTGAGCAAACTATTTGGTGACAAGTTCGATGATATGGATTTATCCATATAATTTGGTTTATGAGCTTTCCTGGCAATTGTCAATGGTTGAAAAATTTCTGGGTTAGCTACCACGTTATCGGTTTAGATTTCTTGTCATTTTTCTTCTTCAAAAGTAACTCCGAAATTGTTCAACCATCAAATTAGATCAATTACAAGTATCCGCTCGAATCGTTGGTGAGTCATAAGATTAAAAATTATGTAGTTCACATTTCCTTTCTTAAAAAGACTTATAATCATTCAAATTTTACACATAAATTGTTATAATGAAAGCTATTTGTAACGTCTGAATCAGTGCTCTCTCTATTAGAAATGTGAATTGTCTTTACAAATTTAAAAAGTACAGTAAAATTACTTAGCTCACGAAAAAACTGATTTTGTGCATTTAATACAAGTTCGTACGTAAGTAAAATTAAGATAAAATAAAAAAAAATGTTTCACAAATTTTATACATAGGGTAATCTTAAATCTGTACATATTATAACTGTGAATACAATTTGCGACGTAGATGAGTTGAGTGGAAGAAGATTTTCAACATTATAAACTATATTTAAGGAGATAGGTATTATATTTTATTTTAACCTATTTTGAAGACCGCTGACCAAACATGAAAAGTTGCATATTTGCAAGAAGTGCAGTTACGATTTACAAATTTTGGTTTCATACTGCAGAATAAATCTATCTTAGTCGGCGGATTTTGATATAAAAAATATTATTTGGTTTTAAGAGTTAATTAAAATTTAATGTGCAAAGATTAAGCCAAATATGGGTATGACACACACGCACAGCTAGCGGCACATGGTTCATAGCATTAGCCAAGACCTTTTCAAATAACAAAGTGGCGAAATCTTTGTGTGTGTCTTGGTCTATCTAGAGCTTAGTAAACAGTAACTGCCCCGGCTGCTGAGTCGGCAGAAACCGCTCTGACCATTTCAGTAAAAAATGGTCCAAATACCAGGGCTTTATTTATTGGGCTGAATTTTTGCAATTTAACTCAATTTACTCAATCCAAAAGTTCAACGTCGCCGACTTATAGAGTGTAAAGTTAAAATTAAATTTTGAGTTTTCCTAATATTTCATATTTGCTTCAACATTGGTACTGGGTTTCATTGGTATGATGTTTTGGTCGAAATTATGTTCTATCTTCTAGGGAGCGCCGTGTACTAATAATCATGCAAACCTTTTTATGAACTGAAGTGTGCTAATAACCGAATCGTTGTAGTAATTCTGTAGGCATTCATTAAAAAGCTATACCTCATTTATAACTATATATTAACGGTTCACTTAATTATTAAGTGAACCGTTTACAAGAAAATCGCATTTTGCGTGTTAGGTGGGACGTAATAATAATTATTAAGGTAAGCTAAAAAAAGATGTTAAGATATTAATCGTATCTATTTAAGTTAATTCATTTATTAAATAATATTAAGTAGAGGGTGTCTCAAATTCGATAGTATGCGCCTACTGTGAACACAAGAAATTAAAATAAAATTTCGAACACATGGCGTTAAATAGGATGAGGCAAGCTCTATTTTCCATAGAAAGTATTATCTTTGGGATTTGACAGAATCGACTACTGACGTCATCAATTATATTTTTTTCTATGCCCAAATGTGTTTGTTGTTAAAAAGCTAATAAACTTTTATTATAGAATTGTTTCTGTATTACTTCCTGTTTAAAAGTTATAAGCAATATCGTCCTAAAGAGTCTCAAAAGAAATACCACCTAAAAATCACATTAGCGGTGGAAGGATCAAGTAGTCGTTGGAAAATAATTGAATGTTCGTTGTTTAAAATACAAAAATGAGGGCTGTTAGATCTGGTGACTTTCCGGATCACTGAATAGGTCTAATCCATTTTTCTGGGAAAGTGTTACCTGAATATTGCTGCACAATCCTGATCTTGTGGGGTGGAGCTAAGTCATGCTGAAACCATAGGTTTCTTCTTAGCTGCAAAGGCAAATTCTTCAGAAGCGCAGGAAGTGCTTCTTGTAGGAAATTTAGATAACACGCTGTTCAATGTATGTTCATAAAAATAAGGCCCGATTAAATGCCTACCGATGATGCCGCACGATACATTTACTCCAAAATGCCCTTTCGGTAATTTTTATTCCAAACACTGTAACAGTCTAGCTGTATTAACATTGTATCTTACCTTTCGGTCAATTATGCATCTTCATTTTGTCGCAAGAACTCCCCCAATCTTGTAAAGGTTCTATGATCAGGAATGAGGCGCTCTGGATACCAACGAACATTCTTGATTCTTCCACCGCTAACGTGATTTTTAGGTTATTTTTCTTTTAAGACTCTTTAGGACGATATTGCAATTTTTAAGCGGGAAGTAATACAGAAAATATTCTCTAATAAAAGAAAGCTTTTTAACAGGAAAATAAATTTGGTGTTTCTGGAAAGAATATCATTGATGACGTCATTAATTGTTTTTGAAAAATTCCAAAGATAATACCTTCGATTGAAAATGGAGCTTACCTCATCACATTCAACACGACTTGTCCCAAATTTTATTTAAATTTTTTATATCCTCACAGTAAGCTCATACAGGTTTGAGACCCTGTACGTAATAGATATTACACATTAAATTTTTAAGCGGATTCTCGAAATGTTCCTCAATATGTTTCCTACATTGCTAATACATATAGTTATTTCAGATTATATTTGAGGCTTCGGTAATTCGTGAACGAGTTGCTCTCTTGTATTAATGGGACCTGAAGAACAAATTAGATCTTTCATGCAGTCTTATAAGTCATTTGCATTTAAGTCCGGGCTATGGGCAGGATATGGACGTTCCCTGCCTCGTTCTATACATTTATGGGGGAATGTACCTTTTAAGAAATTTCTGACCCCCATACTGAAACGGACAGGAGCGCCGTCTTATAAAAACCACATATTTTGACAGATAATCAAGGTAACATCGTCTAATAGATCTAGCAGGTTATTTCTGAGAAAATTTAAATATTCTTCTCATTTAGTCTAGATATTAATTCAATTGAGAGCCGATAAGGTTTATGAGCCCACACCAAATATTTACCTTAAAATCGTATTGGAAATGCCTTTGTCAAGTAGCAAATTTATATTATTCGCTACACATACGACAGTTTTTTATATTAGTTATTCCCCATGTAGAAAAATCTTCGTCTGTGAATAAAATATTGCCGACAAATGATGAATTTTGCGCTTGAATATAATCTCACAAAAATTTACGTACGTAAATAATCATGACAAAAGATTTTGCATTGAGATGTAGTCGGACATAAACATTTTTCGTGTACGGCAGCATATGTTGAGAAACAATTTACTCCAGTCATCCTGGATATACCATGAATATTAACGGTGGGATCATTTTCAATCAGATTTAGAATAATTATTGCTTCTTCTTGCTCAACAAAGCTCACGGTCAGCTGAACAACCGTGATGATTTTTCGGACAAAATCTAGCAGTTTCCTTTAATCTTGCAAACAGACTAGAAAACAATCGCCTATCTGGTTGTCTACGATTTGGGTGTGCAATAAAATTCTCTTGTGAGTAGATCGCAATCATAATGTTTATTTCGCTATTGAAAAATAATTATTATTTAATTTTGTATTATTAAAGACATTTGACACAAAAAGATTTTAGTTATATCTGATTTAACAGGGTAGGACAGAAATGAATTGATTTATATACCAGTGATGAGATCTTTTATTTTATCCATGATAACTGCATTCATTTCCAATGTGTCAAAATTTTATTTGTCGGAAAATTTTGTCATATTTCTTTAAATGTATGATTCGGTGTTTTAGTAAGCATGCTTGGCAGAAAAATATTTTATTTATTTATTCATTTATCACAAAAAGGCGATAACCCAGTTACGGAAAAGCGAAACTAACTGCATTACCAGGCGCTGGAATGTCATGTGGAGAGTTTGTAGAAGCATGTGTTTGAAAGGACATAGTGACTGTAGGGTAAAAACAGGAGGAAGATTGTCTGATGTTGTTAAAAAAAATTGTTTTCTTTTTTGTGACATCAGAATCTTATGATAAATATAGATTAACAACCGAAAACAATATCAAACTTAAGATTACATTAGAGCAATTAAATTAAAGCATGTCACTACATCAGACGATTCAGTTAGTTAGACTAGATTAAAGTACATGGCATGTCATAAACATGGGTCCGCAAAGTAACGGTTGCGGAGATATGGACCACTATTCGTTTTTCAAACATTTTACTTTATTAGGAAAAAACCGACAAAGGAAGCTTTTAACAAACAAAAAATAAAGTTACAGAAGATGCTCAAAGTGCCCTCCGTCAATTTCCAAGCAGGCACGACATCTTCGTCTCAACGATATTCGAACTCTTTCGAAACCACCCTCTTTGGTTTGGATTTCTTGCCACTTTTGATTAATCCGCATCTGCAGCTCTTCCAGGCTATTTACAGGAGTACCATACATTAATGTCTTCAAATATCTCCAAAGAATTCTAGAGGGTTCAGATCAGGCGATCTTGGAGGCCATAAAACAGGTCCGGCCCTTCCTAGCCATCTATGTGGAAAAGTTTGATGTTAATGCTCTCTAACGGCCATGGAAAAATGAGCTGGAGCACCATTATGCTGGAACCACATTTGTTGTCTCTGATTCAAAGGAATGTCTTCCAAAAACTCATACAGTGTGTTCTGCTGAAAGTTGAGGTAGTAGCGCCTGTTAATCGGTTTGGTAAAACAACAGGACCTAGAAACCTGTCACATACAATACCCATCCAAATGTTTAATTAAAAGCGTGCCTGATGTTCAGATTCTATTAGAGTATGAGGATTTTCGTCGGCCCAAATATGCGTATTGTGAAAATTAAACACTCCATTTCTTGTGAACCCGGCCTCATCAGTAAAAAGAATATTTGCAAGAAAACTAGGGTCTTCAGCATCATGACGTAGAAACCAGCGACAAAAAACCAAACGTGCTTGATGATCATTTATTGGATTTAAGGCCTGTACTCGTTGCACATGATCTGGATAAAGCAGTTGCTCGTGAAGGATTATCTAAACAAGAGGACCACTAATTCCTACTTCGGCTGATATTCTCCGCACACTCGTACCTGGATTCTGCTCTACCAGTGCTAGAATTTCTTCTTCTGCTCTAGGAGTGGATACCGACCTTGGTCTTCCGGATAAATTGCACTGTTTGCTCAAGGAACCGGTATCACGCAATCTGGTGATTTAGATAAGCGTCAACATAAAGACGTCGTGCTTCGGTGGTGTTCCCATTAGCACGACCATACATGAAATGCATGTCTGTTAATTCTGCGTTAGAGTAACCAGCCATAGTGAAAGAAAACTAAGAAAATGATAATAATAAGAAAACACACAACGTTCTTGCAAAATAAAGAAAGGGGCTAAAAACATGAAACATACTTTACGGATCTATATTTATTGAGACTTTAGTGCTTATTTTGGTTCATACTATTACCTCTTTAAATATTTTACACTTTTTTAACACCCGTAGAGACAAGAACCCAGTTACAGGAAATCAGTACAGAACTAGCTGCAATCCCAGGCAGTTGACTATTTGCGGAGAGTTTGTGATTGGAATGACAAAGAACCAGCATCTTTCAGCATATACAACTGTTAGTTCTATAATTAAAATATTTAACACGTTGGCGGATAGCGGCGTCTAGGCCACCGGTCTTGTGAAGCATAATAGATGGACGTCTATGAATGCCCATATCATAATGTATATAAAATATTAATAATGTTTATTTTTTTTGACAATTGGCTTACTTATGACTTGAGAAACCTGCATGTATCGTTATTATTACTGTTATCACATAGAGTCTGTTAACGTGTCAATAAAGGCACGCAGTGATTCAGAAATACTAGCAAAAACATTTTTTTTAATTTCCATAATTTATTAAAATCCATACGAAATTGCAGCAATGTGTATAGCATAAGGTCTGTCACTAAATCTGTTTCAATTATCTTCGTAGCCACCTTTTCTGTTTTATGATTTTATGATTTTTAAAGTTGATAATGGTTCCTATAATTTTAATAATAGTTCCTGAAAATTAAGCTTGAAACAGAAAAACGTATAAAGGGTATTTTTTAAGTAGAGCAAAATTGTGCTTAAAAGGCACTGGCAAAAAATTTAGAAAAAAAAAAAACATTAAAAACAGTTTTTGAAATGAAATTAAATGACATTACGCATAACTAGAGCCCTCTGTGATGCTGGACAAAACTACTTTAATAGGTAATAAGCCTCCAAAAATTAAAATCCAGGAAAAAAAAAATATTTTTCAAGTATTTCTGAATCACTCTGTACATTTTTGTTGGATTGTTTCAATACTGAATAGTATTAATAAATAGGTCCGTGTCCTTATGAAATATGCATATTAATCCTCACAACTATCATATAGGTACAATAGTTTAATATGTCAATGTGAAAGAAACTAATCCAATCCCTGATACAGCTCATTGTGTGCCATTATTTTAGAAGTTTCTAAGGTTTTATTACTGATCACAGTCAAAGATTAAGGGATGTGTCTTCTTATGATGTGATACAGTACTGCTGACATGTTTGTAAATAATTATTACTGATCTACTCGTCACTCTTCATCGTCATTTATTGTTTTCTGTAAATTATAACACTGACTTCTGCATAATTTTCTAAATTCTAAACAAAAAATATAAGAATAAAAAATTTGTACTTGACAAATCATTATATAACAGCTTTAGTTATATTCTGATGCGGCATCTGTATAGAGTACAAAATCATGTCAATTTTATCTAAGATTATTTTGTCGATAAATTCGTTATATAGAATAATTTAGATAATAAGATAATCACGTTGCCTTTGGGTAATTACGATTTTATGCAGCATGCAATAGGTTTTATTACAATAAACTTGATAACATTATCTAGTATTAACACGCACCTTGTAAAATAGTTCCATCCAATTTGTTTTACAAATGTGTATATTTGCAAAGACATCTTTTATATTCAACACTTTTCCGTTTCAAACCGCAAGTGCATTTGTTTATTACAGTGTTTTGATAAAATTAAATATTAATCACATAAAGTAGGTGCATTTAAGACATGCAATAATTGTACACCACAGTTAAATTATAATAAATTATTTAATCTACAATTATGTGTATGTTCTTTGCTGATTTATATTATTTATATTTATTAATATTTATATGCTTGCATTTGTCCACAAATTGATCATTATTTATTATTATCAAAGCTAAAGGGAAAATGATTCTGTTATTTACGTCCTACTTGTCTTTCAGATAACAATTTGTTGAATATGGAGGTTATAAGTCTCAAAGTTATGTAACAACTTCTGGTGTCCCACAAGGATCTAATTTGGGCCCGTTACCCAAGTAACAATTTCCGACTCATTTTGGACAAAGTGTCGACGCTGTGTCGACACTGTAATTTGGACACGACACATTTTTAAGGCAGATTGTCGACTTTTAGACCATTATAAGCGGAAAATGTAACCAAAATGGTGATTAAAATGTGTACTAAATAAGGTATAAAATTTGTCCAATAGCGAGTCTGAAATATACCTAAATTTTTTCAAAAATGTGTTGTGATTGTGCCTTTCGTTTCCAATATGTGTCTAAAATTGAACCTTGATGTGTCCACAATATGTCTATTTTGTTCCTAATTTGGCCTAAGTATGTGTCGATTATGTGTCCAAAAGTTATTTTACATGTGCCTGGTATGTGGTCATGTTGTTTCCAAAATGTGTTCGTTATTATATTCTAATGAGAGCCACAAATTTGACACATGGTGTTCTCAATTTTACCGAAATTATTATTTTCTATTCATTGTGTACCAAAATAAATCCTAATAGACACACATTATATTTCTTCCCTATACATTATGGATAATCTTGAACACAGACTTAAGGCATTCATCTCCTAGAAAACAATGGGATTTTAATTTATTTTGAGCATTTTACTATTTCTCGCGTAGGTACACTTGCGAACTAAAGTTTACCGATAATAGTTGACATGGTACTTCTAAAAATTAAGCAGGCCTTAAAAATACCAAGTAATTATAATTAGTCGATGTTTTTTCATTTTTTCGTTAAAAAATATATTTTTGTAATTCTCAAAAAATCAAAAACCAATAATACTTTATTATTCAGGACATCATATTTAGTACATTTGTGGCTTAAATAGTTCCTAAAAGCTTTAATTTAAAATAAGATTTTAAAGGCCGCCATTTTTGTCAAGTGCATTCACGTTGAAGTACTTGTTGAAATATGGCGTACTTATAGGTGGTGTCCAAATAGGACCATGTTTCCGTAATGTGAATAAAATTTGCCCCCAAATTGTCCATCTCAACACATTTGAAAATAGAAGAAACAATTTAGAGTAATGTTTCTACATATAGATAAAAAATTCACTGAAATATCGGCAACTAGGTACAATGTTTTCCTTTTGTTGTTTCATTGAAATGGTGCACTTGCTCTTGCTCTCATAAATTCACTCAATTTCCTCTGAGTAATGTCTATTTCTTTTTTTCACACATCGATAGTAAGTGCTAGTGTGCGCCTTTGGAGTAGCACTTTTTTTATTTTGACCATATTGTAACTGTAAAACTTAAAACACTATCACAGATCAACGTTTATCATAATAATATGCGCCATGTTAAGTACACAAACACTTTAACCGGATAAACTAAACACATTATAGAATCAAAATGGAAATTATGTGTGTAAAATGTTTCTACATGGATACATGTGTGTCTGTACGGCACATGGTGGAAACAATAAAGACACTCTATGTTTAAAATGTACCCAAATGGAAATTATTATGTCTACTCAACTCATTTCAGTAACAAAATAGAAAATCTTGTTAAGAAACAAATCAGACAAACTTGAGTCTATTTAGTGTCGACGTCTGTGTCTAAATATATTTGAAGAGTCCAAACTGACACAAAATAGATACATTTGAAATACATGTGTTTAAAATGTTGCTATTTAGACACGCATATCCTTTTGACACAATAAGTTGGAAATGTGTCGACACAAACTTGAAAATTTTGAACACAATTTGAACGGCGGCAGAAGTGCTCCAAAAAAAGTCGACACGATTCAGGATCAAGGAAATTGTGCCCGAGTTTTGTCATAAATTGCTACTTGGGTAGTTTTTTTAATTTTTATTAATGACATAACATCTGTAATTAAATGTTACCATCTTTTATTTACAGACGACTTAAAACTTTATAATAATGTAATATGCATGCTTATGTATATAGATATAATATATATGTCAAAGCCTTATCTAATAGAATACCGTCCTTATATGAAAATGAGAAACTTTCTTAGGAAACAAATTTTCTGATCTTTTGTTCTTATGCCATACCAACTAACTACACACCGTGACGATTTTCTCATATGCAATGTGTACCTAAGCTACGAGGAAAAATGGAAGCAACTTTTATAGTTGTTTTTCAGCGGTTGATATATTTGAGAAAGAAACAACTAGAATTAACTTATATTATAACTCTAGAGACACATAAATATGTGATTTACTTTAATAAGAAAATAAGTGCATATACCTAAATATGGATAAGGAAATTCTTAGCTTTCGAGATGGAGGCTAATTAAACAAAAATTATTTTTTAATTAATGGCCTTAGTTGTAAAGACAAAAATTTGAACATTTTCACTAACATTTTTTACATGACGTTTTTTTAGAAAATATATTATTTAGAACCCTATAATTGGGAGGGGACTAATATTAGTTTGTAAATCTGCTTGATATTCTTACAGCTGTTATGACTTAAGAGAATATTTTAGAGGTAAAAAGTAAGTAAAAAGGGTTATTTTTTTCTTGGGGCAATAGTACGTGTTCCCTAAACTAACAATCTATTTTTTTTATTAAACAAATAACGGAGTTATACTGAACTCAAAATGTTGTATATGCTGTGGCAACGCGCGCATGTACAACATTAAAGTATAACTGGAGAAAATCCAGAGAAAAATTCTATTATATTCTTATTAATTTCCCAAATGAATAGATTACTTGTCTCCCTAAATTTAATTTTTGACATATGTTCATTTAAACTAATAAAAGACAACAAAGTTTCGGTATGTACTGCCTTGTTTTTTGATAATATATGTGGTATTATTTTTGTTTTTTAATTTGTTTGTAAATTTGTAGCAACCTGATGATGACATCATACATGCGAAACGTCGATGATGTAAAATAAAGTCTTTTTGTAATTGTATGACCTCTTTCCAATTACATTTATCTTAAAAAAAAATAATTGAGTAAGGTCGCTATCCTGGAACTATAAAAAAATTGAAGTATTTACAACAATGTTCAAAATTTTGTCTATCGTGTAAACACATTTTTGCCTAGCTTACCCCGTTTCTACGAACTAACATAAATATTTCTGGTTCTTGGCCGTCTGGAACTCGTAAGTTATTGGCAGCAGCTATGATACTTAAATCAATCACTAATGTTCAGTTGGGAGCGATACACTTAATTTCCTACAAAAAGTGGCCCAAAGGGTTTAAGTCAGGCGATCGTACCTCTTGAATTTCATTAACGTACTGCATAACATTTTATCGAAAATGAAGGAGAGCACCATCGTGCAGCACCACATTTAGAGTCGTACAGCTAGGGGCACTACTTTCAGAAGTTGATGCAGATCATTTCGAAGGAACTAGAGATATTGAACCCCATCCAATCAATTTGGTAATATGAATGGTCCAATCAAGTGATTGTCGACAATCTCTGCGCAAACATTTAAGAAAAGCGCGTTGTTGGAAATGAACCCGTTGAATCGCGTATGGATTTTCAGAATTACTAACATGAGTATTATGAATGCCATACATCATATTCTTAATTAACACTTCAGCTTAAAATCTGGGATTTTGAATACTTTGTTGAAGCAGCTATTCACAAAATCTAATTCGTAAGGGATAATCCCTTGGTATTAATGCTTGGACATAGCTGTGCATAGTACGGATATAATTGAGGCTCGTGTATGATACGTCACACTGTTCATTGGGATATTTCTTGTACTTGTTGTGTGATTTGCCTGGTATTTATTCGGAGATTCTCTTAAAAAAATTCTAAAATGATTTCCTCAGCTGCTGTAATACGCCGTAGACGTCCTAGACCTACATCTCTTTCACGATTCGGTTACAAATTTCACGTGTCACGCCTACCGCACGTTCTGCATATAGACGAGAAGCTGATAAAGCATTTTGCCGCATCTATTTCCAAGTTTTTTGAATAAGTTGTTAATCACGATAAATCACTGTACAAAGTCGTTTATTTCGGTGTTTAGTGACAGTACATCACAGAAAGAAAACAGTGAAAGAAAAAAAATTTGACGTAAATTCCTAACCATTTCCTTAAATTCTCATGTTTGTAACTAAAAAACCAAACAATGGAGATATATTTAATTACTGTATTAAAAAGGTATTTTAAGCTAATATAAATCAAATCTCCTACAATTCCTATCAATGAAGTCATATGTACGCTCTCTGATACCAAATTTTCAAAATTGAAATCGAAGTAGTCTCCAAAATATTCTAATGGACCGTCACCATGAGACACGAATCGTACTATTTTCTTTTGGAACCCAACTATAATAATAGTGATATATCTTGGATCTGCGTTTACTGAAGACATTTGTCTAAAGACATTAGTTGCGTAGCAAAAACACACTTCAGAAGATCGACATAAAATTTTTCGGGGCGTGGGCACGTTTAATACACACACTCATTTACACCATATATGATAATTCGTGGTTTGAATAAGGCATTTTTAAGCAAAACAATATAAACCATTCTGCGCCGCTAAATATGAAGAACTGAATGTGATAGGTAATTAATGCATTATAAGCAGTTAAATACCTTAATCTCGGATGAAAATCCTCATATATGACACTTTAGATTACTGGTTGCTTCATCAAAACTATTTATTTTTACGTCCTCAACAACCACTCTCAACGAATAGAAACATCCTGTATGTCGGATCGTTTCTGAAATATCCTGAAAAATAAAAATTCAACCCTGTCACCTGTCAAAGTGATCACTCCGTATAGTCTTTAAAGTCATTTACTACTGTTAAATAAATCAGTCCTTTTTATACCTAGCTACATGTAATATAGATATTTGGTAACATATGCTGTTATTTCTTAAGAATATTAACTACACTGTAAAAATAATTACAGTTAAAATAGATGGCAATTTATTTACCACTCATTATTGCTGTAATTTTCTTATCGATTGTGACTTTACAAATAAAATGTAAAATTACGTTGTAAATTTATTTTGTGATGTAATTTTAGGTTTTGCAATTGTAATATTACTTTGTGATTTTACAATTCAAAAAGTATTTTTACAATGTAACTTCCTCAATTACTTGTAAAATTGCAAAGTAACTTTACAGGCAATTGTAAAGCTACATGGTAATAATACATTTTATATTATTACTACAATGTAATTTTTTTATTTATTGTACAGGATGGCCCAATTTGGGCACTTAGGTAAAGAAGGTTTCTTCTATTTTCCGAAAAGACAGAAAAAAGTAGCCAAGATATTTGGAGCTTAATTTTTTAAGTTGAATAGCGAGAACCACATTTCGATATTTTGATTTGTTTAAGAGATACCTACATAATATTTTTAAATTTTGGTTGTTTTCTACTTATTATATTAATATTTATACATTGTAAAGACATTTTTTCTCTATGTGTAGTATCAAGTGGCTTGAGGAATATTTTTGTATAACTTCTAGTTTTCCGCTGCTATAACAAACATATATATTATGTTTTAATGAAACATTATACGTATGTAATATGGGGCATCATAGAAAAGGCCTAACATTAAAAAAATTATATATCAAAACTAATCAAGATATCGAAATGAAATTTTCGTTATTCAATTTTTCTCAAAAATATTCCCGTGACATTTGGACCTTTTCGGAGAATAAAAGAAACCTAAAAGTGTTGAAACTGACCTAACCCGTACACAAGACATCTTGTTTACAACATTCGAATTCACTAACAGTGCTTTGACATAGATACCTAAACAAAATCTGAATAATAATTCATTTATACCTAATAGATTAATATGCCTACATGAGAAAAATTGAAATATCGTAAGGAATTAACGATTGTTACTTACCTTAAGTAACATATCAGGCTTTTCCATGAGTTTCTCAATAGCATCTCTGCATCAGAATGTTATTTCAAAAGAAAAATGTACTCATATTAAGTAACCTAATTAACATGAATGCCAATTGCTTCTAATGTTAACAAAGGTAGATGATTGAGAAATAAACAAACAAGGCTATCGAATACATCTGATTTAATAGTATAATAAGATAACTAAATTGGTACAAATACACACAAAGTTCTCGTGAAAAACAATGTAATGTCAATCGAACCTGATATAGATAACAGCTTACGTCTCCTCCAGCGGTGGCCGGGTCGGTGGGTATATTAACTTTTGGGGCCACTATCTCTTCATCCAAGTCTTGGAGGTTTTTTATTACTAAGGATACGTGTCCACACTGGCCTTTCTCGAATTCGGATCAGCTTCACTGAATATATCTAACTTATTCCTATGTACGTTGTAAGGACTCAACTGCGGTAGATAATGAAGTTGTATATACTTAAGATGCATGCAATGCAATTCTTTTTCCTATAATTTAGGCTAGATCGAATGGCTGATTGATAGAACATACAAGTACTCCCAACACTTTACCGTTCTTCCGTCGCACTCCCTACCTCGTCCCGACACTATGCGCCACAGGTGTTCATTGTAAGCCTGCGCACATCACTCCTTTGTTAATAGAATGCAGATGGGCCATCACAATGTATAACTTACATACCTATTACTTCTGAATCTCATTGAGGTTATGTTACAACAAGCACTAGACAAAACTATTTATAGTACTAACTCACTTGTCACTCTAGATATGTTTATATTGCTAGTCACTACTCACAAAATTAATTATGTAAGTACCTAGGTCCTAGGTACATGCTGCATTTATCGAAATGAAGCAAGAAATAATGAAGGCGTCACCACCCAACGCTCTCAACGGTTAGTGGTATAGTGCGTTTTAAAATTAGTAGTACCTTCACACATACATTAGGCATATTTTTACAGTCAATTATATAGTAAATTTGTTATATTCAGTAATTTTACAATCTAAAAATGGATTTCACATTGTTAATTGTAAATGTATTACAATATATTCAATAAATGTACAAATTATATAATAATTACATAGCAAGCTTACGGTTTTATTGTATATTGGCAGTTTTCTTGTAAAATTAAGTGTCAGTGTAATATCATTATTTTTAGAATTATATTAAGACAATTATAAGGATATTCTTACAAAGTAAATTTGTAAAGTTACTGGTCTTTTTTCAGTGTAAGTAGGTATGCATTTATTTCGGTGTATTTAAGTATTTATTTTTTTAAATTTTGTTATTTCTCTACCCCTCATTCTAGTCACGAGGATTAGTCCAGAAGTCGAAGATTTGTGCGGGAGAGGGGCGGCATATTATTATTAAGCAGGCCGCATTTGCACCCAGAAACGACTTAGGTACGTTGGTAGGCCCTAACCACCATTCAGTGCAGGAATGAGGAAAACCTGGAAAACCTCATTAATTAGAGGGTAGTCAAATGTCAACCGGTATCAATCTCTCACATGAGACCCAAGCCAACATTCTTCCACCCTACCATACCAGTAGAGAGGGTGCCAATCTCTCCACGAATATAGCTTATATACGGTCTACCGGCTGCGGGGGCCGAACCCATAGCGGTCTAGTCACCTCGATTCAAGTACTGACACCTTAAACCGCGCGACCACTGACCGATAACTTTTTCAATAAAATGAATTTATTTATATCTTCATATGGAAAGAAAACACCTTTTTCGATATTTTTTCTTTTTATTCTGGAAAGCTCAAGAATTGCAATTGCATTTTATGCAAAACTATAGTATTCTCTTAAATAAATTTAGTATTTGTCTTTCCTATTTTAATGTGTACAAAATATACCTAAGTTTTTCTGCAATGATATTGACAAATTACCGACAATAAATCCCTTTTCTGTACGAAAAGAATTTGACCTTCATGGTTTGCAAAATTTTCGCTTTCGTCTTGCTTTGAGCTAAACTCTTAAACAAGGTCGCTTAGAATATCCTGGCAGTACCAAACCTGACCACCCTTTGCCGTTTTCTTAACAAATTGATTTAATCCGTTCGGAGAACTAATTATTGTCTCCAATTTTGCATAGGCAACACTTTATTTGCATTTGTATTAAGAAACGTTCAAGGATTCTGGAGCACATTATGCCTTTCTTTGTACCCCTAATAGGGGTGACAAAAATTCATTGTTATTATAGTACCATAAATTTTCGGCATATGTACTTTTACTTTTATTTATGTACATACAATTTTATTTCGTATTTTTCATTAATAGCAATTGTTCTATAAAATTAAATGTTCAGAGAAATATTTGTATGCAGATTAATTTGTTATTTGGATTTTTACACCGAGTCAGGTATTATTTTATAGATCTATATTATCAATAGTACCTATATTAATACTTTTGTACATATTTTAAACTTAATTCTAAGTAGAAATGTTGTCAGCTAAAGTCTGCACTAGAAAAAAAAAAACAAACAAAAAATACATACCCGGGTGCCCCGAATTGCAGAGACAAAATTTCATCAGGTGCTAGAACTTTTTAAAATATGAAAATAAGTCCATATAAATATGAATTGGGAATTACTTGGTTTCCCAGAATATTAAAAATAAAAAAATAATTCTTTAATTAATAAGGTTAATATTAAAGTAAAAACTGAAAATCGGCGCAAATAGTTTTTATTTTATGTTGCCTATTTCTAAAAAATCTTGAACTAAAATATTCCAACCACTTCTTTTCTTTCAAAATAAATAATTTTCAACGTAGGTATCTATGGTCTTGAAACCCATTCATTTTATAACAAATTTGGTTTGCAAACCTTTTGACTCTTGACGTTTCGGATTTAAAGCTAAATTATTAAGAATTTCACATTTTCTTATTCAGTACCATGTATTATTTTTCCCTAATAATTGCTTTATTGTTATGAATACTTTGGTACTGATTTGCGACAAAAGTTATAGGTAGACATTAACTAAGGAAATGTAAAATATCTAAAGAATTGAGCTTTACTTAAAAAGATATCAAAAGACATAGAATTTTACAAATCAGATTTGCTATGAAAGCTAATGAACGCAATTTTAAGACCATAGGCGCACGTTGAAAAATATTTGGATGGAAGAAAGGGGTCGGTATCTAAATAATATTGTTTTGAAGATTTTTTCTAAAAAAGCAGCATGAAGTAAAAACTATTTGTGCCAATTTTTATATTTATATAAAATGATATTTACACACTATTTTCAAATATACCTAGATAAAATAGATATTTAAATGCATTTTGTGGAGATTATTCATATCAAATTATTAAAGAATAAGATTTGCAAGTCAATAGAAATAGAGAGTAGAATGTACCCTTTCCCAAATAGGTGCATAGTAAGTTTCTTAATTCAAAAAATAAAAATATATTTGAATCTCAGATGTATAGTACCGTTTTTTTTTCATGCATTTCAATATATACCTACTGAAGAAAAAATTCACTAGTTAGGTAAAATATACTTGCTCCTGGAAAATATATAGGATAAAGAGAGGAAAGATGGAAATGCAGCAGAGACGCTGCTGGAAATATTTCTTATGACGTCACAATAATGCTCGATTTAGTTGTTATTGTGGAATTCAGTGCTATTTTTACTTATACACGAAAATTATTTTCATGCATGCACATAGGTATACATACAACATGCAACAATTTTCGAAAAATATTCTGATACGTTCACTTTCGACAATCGTCTGATCCTTCTTTTCTTGTGCTCCTTTAGGAGAGATGGGTCACCAAATGCAAGGAAAGGTGGTACAAAGTTTCTTGCATTGGAAATATCTAAAATCTCGAGAACCACCCATCAGTCCACCTGAAAAATGTAAAAAAAGAGCGTAAGTATATTGAAAAATGAAAAGAGGTAGGAACAAAAATGAAGACTGGTAAAAGTACAAACCTGAAGAACACAAAGAAAGCCAATTCATTCGAAATTAATGTTTTTGTTAATAATTTATAAAATGAAAGCATAGGATGTAATGAAGACTAATCAGTTGAAAGAAAACATAGCTAGGAAGATTAATTAATTATTTTTTATTTTATTCGAGATTACATGAAGATTGCTCAATTTAAACATCAAAAAATGTGCGACGAGAAAATAATTGATATAATTCCGAGGACCATCTATCCTATACTTGATGTCTCACCTAGCTAAGGTAGAATAGACTATTTACAATATTAATTTTTTTAAACCCAATTTTCATCTTTATTAAAGTTATACCAAAGTATAAACTTATCTATTCAAATAAAGAAAATATTTTATGTTTTGTAAAAAGTGGTTCTGCCTTGGTTAATTCTGTAGTATACAATATAAACAGCTTGCTTGCATTTGCTGCTACAATTTAATTGTAGCAGCAAAATAAAGTTTTCTGAATAAATTACTAGTGGCTAGCTACTAATCACAAGTGAATAGGTCACCTAACTGACTACCAACAATACCTAAAATTTCTTTCTACTAGTTCGGAATACACACAATACTTAATGACAATTGAAATTTATAAAAATGATGATTTAATATGTACGAGCCCTAACAACTATATGTAGGAACAAGAATTTATTTTTTGAATCACGTGTCAATCGATAAAAATGCGTTGACATATTTTCTTGTAATTTTATGTATGCGTTAACAACATATTCCTTACCATTTTAAGGCAGTATTAACCGCACTCTACCTTTCCTTTTTTTATTATAATTTATTAAGTTATAAAATGTTCGAATTTGCTGACAACTAAATGTTGGAACACATACACACTATTTCATATTTTTATTAAGTACGCGTTAAAATAAAAACAAGTAGTCTTTTGACAAATCATATTGTTGTATTGACGTTTTACCAGCAGTTTGTTGTGTCGCGTTAGTTACTCATATTTCGCAATTATACTTGTAATAATGGGACGAGGAAAGTCTATCGATAGAAAAATACGCGAAATAATTATCCAGCAATATTTTAGAAGCCAGACTATGGATGATATCGCAAGTGACAGACTAGTAAAGACAACAATTTTTTACATTATAAAAAAATACAGAGAAACTGCAAATATTGAAGTTAGCGGTAAAAGTTCTGGTTGGCCGAAAGTAGTTTCTTAAATAAATTTAAGGCATGTAGTTAAAGTATGCAAGTCAGGAAGAAGGAACTTTGAGAGAGATTACTGCACGGTGGAATAAATGAAACTGGATTGAATGTTTCAAGAGAATGTTGCCCATAATATATCCGCAAATGTGGTTTGAGTTTTTATAAAGTATGTTTAATGTATTTTTGTAATTTATAGGCCAAGGAAAAATCGTTACTGACCGCAATTCAAAGAAAAATCGATACATTTGGGCAAAGTCTAAACTGTCGTGGACGAAAAGTGACTGGCATAAAGTTATCTTTTGCGACGAATCAAAATTTGATGTATGTGTAGAAAGTTATTCCAAACGTGAAATCCGAAATAAGACTGAAGCTTTTCATAAGGATTGTCTTAAAAGGACAGTGAAATTTCTAAAAGGTGTTATGATGTGGGGATGCATGTCGGCAAAGTGTTTAGGCACCTTGAAATTTATAGAAGGCACTGTCAATGCGGAGAAATATCAAGAAAATCTTCATACCGCATTGCTACTAAGTATCCCAAAATGGTATTCAAACGAAGATTTTGTATTTCAACAGGACAGTGCATCATGCTATACGGCAAAATCTACAAAAAAAAATGGTTTGGGGATACCAATATTAAGATGTTATGACATCCATCCAGCAGTCCGGATCTTAATCCAATAGAGACACTGTGGAATAAAATGAAGCAATACCTGAGAAACAATCCCCAGCGGACAATTCCCCAGTTCCGCGCCAAACTGCAAGACATTTGGGAGCAAATATGTGTGATATGTGTGTTGCTACTATGCCTGCTAGAATTCAAGCGGTTGTTAAGGCTAATGGCGATGTTACATCTTATTAACTGTATTTCAATTATTATAAAATTTATTTGTTCCAACATTTAGTTGTCACCAAATTCAAACATTTTATAATTAAATAAATTATAACAAAAAAAGTAAAGGTAGTTTGCGGTTAATAATGGCTTAAAATGGCAAAGAATATGTTGTTACCGCATACAACTCATTTTGACAGATTGTCACATTTTTCAAAAAATAAATGTTTGTTCCAACATAGTTGTTAGGGCTCGTACATCTTCGGCACTTCGTTTCTATTCGTGATGATAAAAAAGAGCCAGTTCACTTGCACGTGTGGCGTCGATATGTTACCACTGCCAATAATACATACGAAATAACAACTAATTTATGTTGTACCCAGATGTACCAATGTTGTTAACTTTAAATAAAAATTAAATAAAGTAAATTAATGACTTACTGGGAGTGATTTTAAAATTCTATAAAATAAGTACTTTACCGAATACAAGTCATATTATTTATAGATAATATTTAAAATATCGACGCTAGAAAGAGAAATATTTACAGTAGTCAATTCATTTTCAGCAACATACCTTACTTGGTGGGCTATTCTCAGTATAACAAGCAAACTAAAGCCCTGACAAAAAGAAACGTAGAAGTATCTATCTATTATGCACCTATACTATTACTATTCTTCAAATGTTAGCAATTTCATTTGTACCTAAATGTGTACACTAATTATATTGGATGTGTAAAGAATACAGATACCAGAAGCGTGGCTGACAAAACTGTTTTCACCTTTCTATAATAAAAAATGTTACGTATTTAGTTTTGAGCCATGTGTACCTAAACATAGTTTTTTGAATCATCGGTACCTATATCAGTATTGAATTTTGGTTTAGTTTTCTTTTGAAATAAACCCTATATTGTCATTGCAGATGTTCTTACAGAAATTGTCTGCAGTAGTGCTCAACAAGTTAGTTATATAGTGATTGTCAGTGAAATTTTCTTATATAGGTACTCTCATGAGAGTGATTACAGAATGATGAAGTAGCATACATAGAAGTAATCGTATTACTATACCAATCACGATTGCCTATACTTCTATTCAGATATATTTTATTTAAGTTAGTTTAATTTTAAAAGGCATCATACAATCAGGAATATAAGTAGCTGTGGCTTAATTTTCCCAAGAAAACTTATATTAAATTTAAAATGTAGGAACAGGTAAGTTAAGCTAGCACTTTAAGAATATATTTTTTATGATTTCTGAATTCAACTGAATTAAACACTAGCCAAGATTTGTTGCAGACGTATAGTGTTAGATTCGTTATCATGAGGTTTCATTTTTTTATTGAATTGAATTGTTATATTATTATATATTATAATATTGTCGTGGTACCAACATTCTATCAAATGTCATTTTATGTAAAGCTATTAAAATAAATTCTTGTGGGTTTAATAAAATATTAATAAATATAAAATTTTCACAAAGGAACTATAATTAAAAATAAATTTATACGAGAATACAATATCATCAAATGTAAAATATTGAGTCAGTCTGTAGGCAGTAAGATCTGTTAGAAAATTCCAGGAATCACTTTGATTTTAGAAACCATTACAAATTATTCGTGTCTTGTGGTTTATTATTCCTTTTTATTCATAAAAAAAAATGTTTGTAACAATAATAAAATGTGGGAACCTAAACATTTAAAATGGTAGAATAGCAAAATTTTGAAGTTTTTATTTTTATATTATTTTTGTTCAGTACTAACGCATACCTACAATTTAGTTGAAATGGTACCCGTACCTACTAGGTACATCCTTTAGCATTATTATTATTAAGTATTATCAAATCGATTTACCTAATGACTTTAATTAATTGTCCTAAAATTTCAAAATATAGAAAATTATCTTTATTTTTTTATAAGTTCTTATCTATTGGAACCATGAGCCACAAAAATAGTTTCATAAATTTCAGTTGTTTGTACCTAAGTCTAGTTGGTATATACCTACTCTCAAAGTGAGGATTTATAACATTTCTATTCTAGGTTTTTCTCGATACTTTAATTTTATAGAAAAATATTAAAATATTTAGAGGAACTTATTTGAGTACTTCCTTATTTAGTTATAGAAAATGATTTTCATTAACAAAATTTTGCATATGTTGAGATGTTGACAGATAGTTTGGTTATTCTATGAAAAAACTATAGCCGAAGGATCTAGTTATCAAAAAATACTTAACGATTATTACATGAAGTCCTCTATTTCAGAACTTGCGCGCCTAAATGATTTGAAACGTATGTTTTACACAGCAGGAGTTACAGCAGAAGTCTAATTTAGTGTAACATATTGAAAAACCTATCTTAAATCATTTAAGAACTCAATATAGATATCGTAATAGGATATATAGCTAAAGAATTAAATTATTTAAAACAATTGCATAATAGGTAGGCACCATGAAAAAATTATTATCACATTCACTAACTTATTTAGTAAACTTACTTGCTTAACTTATAACATTTCACTCTACACAGTTTACATTATTCTGCAAAGAATTTTTAACACAAAATTATAATTTAGAATGTGCTGTCAAAATTTACTAGGTAGATGGCTAGGTATTACTTTTTAAATTATTTGTACTAATAAACAATATTTTAAATAAATTTTAAAGTATAAAAATCCTACACACAATATTATCTAAAAGTTAAAAAGTAAAAAAAAAGATACGCTACAGAACAGACGACAAGAGAAATCCGCTGAATCACGAGTTTCTTAACACTTTCACAAATAGAACAACTCTATTAGCAATCTTTATTTACCAAAGATTACGTTTAGGGTGATTCATTAGTCCAGCTACTGGAATATAGTAGACATATACCGCTCAGCTGAGCATCAAATCTTAAACAATTCACAAATTATCAATTTAAAATTGTGAGTCCCGCCTCTTGCCCCTCCGAAACTCCTCCCCGAGCCTGCGCCGGCAGCGTCCTAACACGCCGTGTGGACTTCACCGTGCACGCTGACACCAACTTATCCCCTCTAACAGTCCTATCTCGCTCTTTACCGCAATCGTGAAAGTCCTATCTCGTTCCACTAGGTCTCCTCCGCCCCGCATATTCAACTGTTTGTCAGAATCGCATCCTCGTATACTAAATCCAATCAACGTGTGGTATTGCCCAGTCGTGGCGCCGCTAAGCAAACGTCTCGACGCGAATGTCTATCACTATCACATAAGTCCCCACGTGATACGGTCGACCGCAGTTTAACTCGTTCCCTGAACATACTCGCGATGTTGTTCTTTTTCAATGGTACCTGAAACAAGATCATAAAAATCTCTCGACAGTTTTATAGCCCTTAGACACGTGCCAGGGCTTAGTGTTGTGTTTATTGGTCTATTAGTGCCAGATATTTTCAAGAAATTTATGACTTCTTGAACTTGATCCTGTGACAGAATAGTGGACTTGTGTTTGTGTTCGATATGTAAGGACGTTATCATTGCATAAAAACAGTACAATAATTCGCAATGAGTTCGTACCAATTTGTTAACTCCTTGGCCCAATGCTATGGTCAACAAGGTAGGCCTGGTGCAGAACAAGCTCATCAAAGTGCCAGTCCTGGCGGTGATTATTATAACCCAAACGCAGCTGCGGCTTCAAGTTATCCTCCTGCATGTTACTCACCACCACAGGTTGGCCCTCAATATCCACCACATCCTTACGCTGCTCCGGCACCAGGACACAATATGCAACCCATGGGAGATTACACTCAACTTCAGCCGCAAAGACTTGCAACTGGAAGTAACTCCCACATGCACCACGCAAGCCCTGGCGGACAAAGTCCTGGAATATTAAACCCTTCAGCAAGCTGTAAGTACGCTGATTCCACATCTTCAACAGGCGTTGCTTCTCCGCAAGACTTAAGTACCAACGGACCGCCAACGCGAAGTACTCCTCCTTTAGCTAGTACTCAGGCCAGTAACAACAGCAACGCAACTATTACTTCGAAAAGTTCCGGGTTAACCTCTCCTTTATCCGTAAGCACGTCGCCTCCTGGTAAGCAGGCAACTGGATCCTCCACAGCTTCACAAAATTTATCATCCCCCGCCTCAAGTACAAGTTCTACTTCTAGTAACGAGAAATCTGGTTCTAACAATAATAATTCGAAGAGTGGCACGGCTTCAAATCCGCCACAAATTTATCCATGGATGAAAAGAGTTCACCTAGGACAAAGTAAGTTTATTTTCTGTTATACAATATGCTTGTTGTCCATAATTTGTTTAAATATCGGTTGAATTATAATAATGTCCATGAATATTATGGATTATTATTGCCCTATTAGTATAAAAGAAAATAAAATTAACGAAAGATAAATAGCTTTATAAAGGACGGTACAAAATTAAACGGTGGGAGATATTGTTAAAAAATCATTAATCATAGTAATGGAAGAAACATATTTTATTCTTATACTTTCCGGCCACTACCAGACGCTTTATTGTTTGACACCTTGTCTTAAAAACGGATAACAAATTTGTAGTGCTCTTCCGTTCAGTCTAATACATACAATATTTACACCTGTTTTAAATATCTAACTATTTTACGCCAGCTGTTACATATGGATATGAATATGGTAATAAAATGTATCTGCTAACATTCCCGCAAGTATGCTAGATGATTTTTTGCCACATAAATTATTCGGCGCTTGTTTTGAATGTTGTGATAATTCGACAATTATTATAATGTAGTGGCAAGTCAACTAATACCACGTAAATCAAAAGGATGTGTCATTAGGGTATAGGGCTGCCTCAGTTGGTAGTAGGCAATAAATCAAGCGGTTTGCTTGAGAGATCGACCTTTAGGTCTGAGATCAAAGCGTCCACTTCCCTCGTACATTTTCACTTTAAATATTGATAATGTTGCGTGGAATAAAACATAATATGCCTTTATTCCTCTAGGGAGTTCTATGAATTTATGAATAAGACAATTATTTAAGATTAATAGTTATAATATTTAATAGTTTAGTTTTAGAGATAATTTCCTCCTTTTATAAGAAAAACGGTATTTCTAAAAAAAATTTTTTCAGAGACGTACAATTTATTATATACCTAATTACGAGTACCTTAATTAATTTGCTTTTTGGTTGGTGAAATAATGTTTTTGTATTTTCATGTCCGGCATATTTAATTTATAAAACGGTAATTTCATACTAAATATTTGGTTCCCTAGAAATCAGATCAAGCTAAGTTCTTAATCACCCAAAACTATTTTTGGGGTAGGTACTGATCTTCTGATATGTCGTTCAAAGTTGCAATTTATTTGATGCATATTTATCGTGAAACAATAAGAATAAAACCACTACAGACACACAGTTCCCTCGTTACTTGTATTATAATGCAAATAATAAGTTATTACAATAATATATATCCAACATGCACACGCAGTTTATTATCCTTTGTTTTTCACCGAAGGACCCGTTTACTATCTTCAAAAAACCCAATGAAGTTGTATAAGTAATTATTATGTTGCCGCAACAAGGGGCAATACTTTCTTGGTTTGCTTTTATTTTATCTCGTATAGATGGTTCGATGCAAGGTATAGTGTCAAGATTTGCAGGGGCGTAGAACATTTTTTATTCTCAAGACTAATGCCTCGGGAAGCAACACTCTATTATTATCTCATTCGCTTACCATCGTCTTTAATTGTCTGTATATTTTTTACATCTAAATTGCGGACGGGGCTGCGTTACCTCATTTTATTTCTGAAATATATATCTTAATCATATCATATTTTTCATTATTTATTGATTGCAATATTATCTGCGCGTGAAGAATGCGCATGCAGTTATTAAAAAAGTGAAACACGTTTTTAAAATCAATCATATATAATTAGGACACAAATTGTGAAAATAGACAATGGGTTTTATTCAGTTACCTTATCACACGGAGAAAACATTGTTGTGATAATTTACACAATATAAACGTAGACGCGAGAGATAAAAGTGTTAACATTATCAATATAATACTTCTAGATTTATAGAAGGATTATTAAGTTTTTGTAGATTTTACCACGTTGTAAAATAATATTGATGAGGGTTTAATATAGTTTGTGTCTGTCACCTTTTATGTTACAATTGTGTACTTAGATTTTCATAAAAATGTTTTTCTGTCTCTTATTTTTACTATAAAACGGATTTAATTCCATTTCTGCTTTTCGGGACAACTGGATCTTCATCTAGCACTTAATCTTCAATACAAAATTTAAATTTGTTTTTGTAGGTATTAAATAATGATATTTGGGAGGTTAATTTTATAAAATGATTCCACATGTTTGTCTTATTGGAATTATCATACATATTTGGAAAAACTAGCGTGATAAATCGTCATTTACTAAATCGTGAAAGCACCTATATTGGTTAACATTATTACTGTACCTATGGTTGAAGAATTATGAAACTATCTTTGGCGACGGCTCCCATCTAAATTAATGTAAAGAATACAAGAGACGTATGATTTTTATGATTAAACCATACTTACTTCTTGTTATAAAATCAGGTTATCCATCGAGAATCCCTATAAAAACTTATGTAATTATTTAAGCCTTTAAGTGCGGATATCTAAAAACCCAATGACTTAGCAAATGTCACGGCTGTATCAAATCTGAACTGCGGACAGCTATGTGAAAAAATTTATACAATAATAAAAGGGAATACTTATACATAGTCTAGATATATTCACACATTGAGTGTGCCATGAATTTCATATTCAATTATCTATGTATAATTAATAACACAGTTATTAAAATAAAATTTCAATGAAATAACTCAATAATTAGATTAGTAAAAACAAACAAATAATCTGTGGTAAAAGAACGATGACTACACAGTAAATGGCATACAGACTGTCATTATTAATTCTTAAAGAATGAAATTGAATATTTATGTATAAAATAATAATACATGTGGATATTAAATAAAACAATTTTACGATGCCTTTAATATTACGAGAAAGCATTTTTCATTTACCTATTAATATCATGGATCTGTAAAACTAAGTTACAACAATGTTTAATCAAAACATGACAATGTTGCTAGTATCAGAGTAGTATTACAAAATGGTTTTAAAGTTACCTATATTTTTAACCCATAACAATTAAATTGGTCTTTGGGCAGTTTAAAAACTAATTAATTAACATTAAATCACACCATTTGCACCAAAAGTGGGTTGTTAAAAAAACGACGTTTACCTCAAAAATTTCAGTCATGTATCTCTATAATAATAAATTATAAATAAGTATATGCTTTGCCATAGATCTGAACTTATGATGTTGGTATAACAAACTTAGCAGCAAGTAGATGACGCACCACTAGAATGTCTTTTAATGCAGAAGATACGGTTTTCTTTACAACGTTGATTAACTGTTATATAGGCTTCTTTTACTGTTAGGTTAGCAAAAACTTTATGTAACTATATTTTTGTTGAATGTATTTGTTAATATAGTCTTCAGTTTTTACTTTTTTAATGACCCGTACTTACCAAATCTTTTAATTTTATGCATAGGTGACACTTATTATTTAGAATCGATTTCTAAAATCTTTGGCTTAATTAATAAATCAAGGCTCTGCGGATATTTTTATCCATCATTAGCATTATCTCCATGGGATACTAAACGAAGAACCTTTCAAATAGGATTTCTAAATTAATCCCACTGTGTTTTTCCTGTTTTGTAGTACATTATAAGTAAAATATTCATTATAAGGAATCTGGTCCAATCGGTATCATAATGTATGCAGAATTTCTAATGGTTTTAATGTGTTTAATTGCTTTTAGCGGTAAATCAAAGAACATTCATATAACTGCTAAATATCGCTTGCATCCGGGATGAAATTATATTGGACCAAATTAACACCATTCACTTAGATCAGGACCAAGCATTTACTTTAGTGGCTTGAAACAAGGACAAGTCAAGGATATATTTAAAGATTTTAGTACAGACTCAAGTAAGCTTTAAATATCTATAATCTATCAAGTACATTTTAAACAGTATCACTGGGAAAAAAGACAAAAACTTGCAGAAATTATTTGCTTGCTTTTTTTTTAATGTAGAATACCTATACTGGGTGTTCTACAAGCTTTATGACAAACTTTGACAGATTGTTTTTTTATATATAAATATAGGCTCCATTTGCTTTTGTTAAGAAGTTACAAGCATTTTAAAAAATATAATTTCATGTTTTAATCAAAATAGCGGAATAAATAAAAATGATGCTTGCTTGTTTAAAGTTTAATGATTACTTAACCTTTGTTAACCAAATTAACAAATCTTAAGACTATAAAAATTGTACAAAATGTTTACTCTCCGTTTGAATTCAAGCCTTACATCGGCGAATTAAAGATTCTGTCCTCGACGGATGAGATTTGGATTATTCTTTATCTGGTTGGCTGCATCCTAAATTCTTTCAAGTAACTGCTGATGGGTAGTGATTTCAACATGGTAGACAAGCTGCTTCATGTCCCTATAAATCAATAATAAGTCCAAAGAATATAGATCTGGGGAACGCGGTGGTCATGCTTGGACCTTGTTGACCTATCCAGTTACTTGTCTCCCTCTAGGTGGTGGTGCACCATAGTGCTGATAACACATATTTTGAACAATATTAAGCCCTACGTCATTGATAAAGTAAAAAACGTTGTTTTCCAAAAAAGTTCTATACAGATCTGCATTTAAATGCTAATTTAAACACGTACAGGCAGTAAATTATTGTTGAACATGCTACTCCAAACTCTGACACTGAAACGTTGCTGGAATCATTATTATGTTTATTATGATTATTATTTATTCCGTCTCTAGTAAAACAAGCTTCATCAGACCACATGACAAGCAAAATGAATCTGTCATTTTGTGCATGTTGTTGAAGTAATCAGCGACAAAATTCTAATCGCTAAGGAGCATCTCCAGCATGTAACGCTTGTACATTTTTACAAAGAAATGGATGTAACATTTCCGTATAGCAAATACGCCGAACACTAATTGAAAAATTGGCAATGTACATCATCTATTATATTGTCTTCATTCCATCTTCTCTTTTTGGAACGAGGTTACCTTCTTCTTGAAGTCTATGAAATGTTGCACTAAGAAACGTGTGGGCGGGTTGGTGTCTATTTGGGTATCTTCGTCGGTATTCTTTAGTTGCTTGTATGGCATTTCCATTGAAATGCACATATAGAAAGACAATAACTGATCTTGCAGTTGTAAATAAATGCATTTTTTATTTAGCATGCTAAGTGTCAAATGAATAATCAAAATGGCACAAATAGTGATTATTGTTATAGCAACCATATTTTTTTCAGGCTACTTTAACTGAAATATAAAATTATATTTCTTAAAATGCTTGTAACTTCCAAACAAGAACGAATCGAAGCTGTGTTCATATTAAAAAAATTTTTTACATTAACCTTGCTACCACCTGCCAGTTAGTTATAGCGCTTGTAGAAGATGCTGTATACAAAATTTAATTGATGTGAAATATTTAAATATTTTATAAAACAAATTTCACAACTTGAACTTAGCGAGTAATTTCACTGAAATAAAATAATAAATTACTATATTCATTTCGTATCGGTCAGTGGTCGCGCGGTTTAAGGCGTCAGTACTTGAATCGAGGTGACTGGATCGCTGTGGGTTCGACCCCTGCAGCCGGTAGACCGTATATAAGCTATATTCGTGGAGAGATTGGCACCCTCTCTGCGGGTATGGTAGGGTGGAAGAATGTTGACTTGGTTCAATGTGAGAGATTGATACCGGTTGGCATTCAACCCCCCTAATTAATGAGGTTTTCCAGGTTTCCCTCATTCCTGCACTGAATGGTGGTTAGGGCCTACCAACGTAAGTCGTTCCTGGGCGCAAATGCGGCCTGCTTAATAATAATATGCCGCCCTCTCCCGCACAAGTCTTCGACTTCTGGGCTAATCCTCGTGATTAGAATGAGGGTAGAGATATTATTATTATTATTCATTTATCATAATATTTAATTTAAAATAAATGAATTATACTCATATTTACAAATATATAAATTGCCACATATTAAATGGATTTGAGTTCAATTTTACCTACTGGTTTTCTTTAAATGTAGGTTTTTGTTAAAACTGCTGGACCAATACATGTGAATTTGCTCAAAATAACCACCAGAAACTTGAGTAATATTGGAAGAAGATGTACTTCACAACATTTAACCAAAATTTTGAAAGTCTTCTGTAATAACATGACTAAATACAAGAAAATGTTACCTTAAAAATAAGGAAAGGTCGAATTGTGTTTCTCACGGTTATAGCGTAATCCCAATATTTTAGCTGACAACAAAAAAATTACAAATTATGCGGTTGTAATTAATTTGTAATCAGGTGTGGCGAATTAAAGACATTATTTTAGAACATTTTTAGGAGAATTTGCCTTGTTTAAACTTTGTGCTGTGAAATATTTATTGTGAAAGTATTTTTTTACTGAATTAGAAGGAAACTTCAACAATTTGATTTCAATAACTCCGAAAGGATAATAATATAATATAATATCTTAATATGGATTTTTTTACAAACATTTATGATTAATTAATTATTTTAGTAACCGGTGTACTTTTCGGTTATGCTTTTTGTTTAAAAAAATAGACGTTATACTCATCAAATAGCAATTTGATGTACTTATTAAAATTACCGGGAATACAGTATTTGTCAAGATAACATTATTTGATACCAACATTTAAATGAAATAACTGATCTGACCCTGATATGTATTCTCAATAACAGAAATAATCATTGTCATAATGTAATTATTTTATTTAACTTGAAATTTTAAAGGAAGAGGCTTAAAAATCAGAAATTTAATGGGATAATGTTTTAAATGTAAATTGTATTTAACTTTATTCTAAAAAAGGCTCCATTGGGTACCTATTTCACTTCTTCATTTTTCATTTTTAAAGAAAGTAAGATATTATCATGTAATAGCCAGTTGAAAGGAAAATTTCTATTTTGTATTCTGATCACAACCTTTCTACTTCCCATAACAATTTTTAGCAACATTAAATGTAATTATGGAAATGAGTTAATTTCGATCGCTCTGTATTTATTATTTCATATAAAATTGCGTGTAGACCGTAAAGGCTATCCATAGCGAATTTGCATTTAACATCTTAATTATAATGGAGTGGTTTTCTGAATCTGCCAATTTACCCGCCCATCTGTTTACCAACACCAACCGGTGGAGGATGATTACATCTTCTCTCCGATAAGTATGAAACGTTTAAAAATATATAAATGGCGAGGAGATTATTGTTGGAATTATAGCGCAATATATAAGGATTATACCATTTATGACAGGATGCAATTAATTGTTCATATTGAGGATTATGTCTGCAATTATTTGCCAAATAAATGGAACCACTATTATTTATCAGTTTTATTGGGAGTAGTCAACAAAAAAACAGAACCAAGTCTAATTTTGTTCACCTCTATCATTTAGTTACTGGCTATGATTCTATATAAATAGCTAAGTATGTCAAAATATGCGTCACCACACGATGACAGAATTTCTTTTAAAACAGATTTTACGATACCGATCAAATAAATTGTTCAAGATATTGTCGCAATATAATACATTCATGGCACTTATTTTACTTGTTCCAATAAATTGGTCAATCTATTTCTTAAATTAAAGGTCGTGAACTCACAGAATAAGAAGCAATTTATGATAAGACCTAGACATGATTAGAACTTATATCTACTAATGCAATACCTAATTGTATTCGTAATAATAAACTCATGAAACCAATTTAAATACTGGAAATAAAAATATGTTAAAATTTTAGAACTATATCTGTAACTACTATTGATTTAATACCAAAAATGACCACATTTGAAAGGAGTTCCGTTGGCCTTAGCTAAAAAAAGTAGCACAATTTTTATATTAGACACAAACTTATTGATCAATTTATAGAGGAAATAAAGATTTGATAACTCTTATCGCCACAGAAAAGGGAAGGAATGAAATGGAGAAGGGTATACAGTTTTTAATGGATAAAATAACTAAAGTAGTGTTAATATAATTTGGTACCTACCTTGATTATCAAATGGAACAAAAAGATTCAAGAAATTAAATAATCTTGTGATTGCTTGCCATATGTGAATAAGAGGCAATAATCCTATCCGTTTGACTAAAAATTCCAGTCAGCAGTGACTTAATTTCTAATGCAGATGAAAGGATAAGAGCGTAGATGGTGTGATTCAATCAAAATATAGGGACAGAGGGAACTAGTTTATATGAACGTTTAGGTGATCGATGAGTAAATATGTCAGACTTCAGTTGGCACTTCTTCAGCATCGCCTCATATACTATCTAACACCAAATAAATAGGTATGTTTACAACTTTTTTCTCTAATAAATAGAAGAACATTTTTACCAAAAGAATATAATGTGGTTTCCTTGCACTATTGAAATAACTGCTGGTATTAATTCAAGCATATCCCATCTATGATACCTACGAAGGTAATGTGAAGAAACCTTTATACGAGGTGACGTCATACTTATACCGTGTTGTTCAACTGTCTATTCATTAATATTTGCAATAGAAGGTCTTATAAAAGTATTAGCCAGATATAATTATTAAACATTAGTAAAATATCTGTTTAATAATTTGGTTAAATTGTTGTTAAGGAGTAAAATGTTCATGTTATGAGATACCTAAGTAAAATTTATATGTTCGCCTGATTTTGTTTCTAAGGAAATGATATTGATAATGATAACAAAAAAGTTAAGATCTCTTAGGGCTAAGACTTTTTCATATACTGCACATAAACTGAACAGGTAATGGAAGAAGACATTTCTAAATTCAAAACAATTAACATCATTTTTATTGTCAATCAATGATTATTCAATTCAATCTTAGTAATAGTTAACAATATCCTTGAAAAATGGTACTGATAATGATGTTTTAAAAGACATGGTGCATAGAATTCAGAAATGACAGATGCGATTATTTGTGGACATTAGTAGGTACATATTTACATAGATTTCTATATTCGGTAATTATTAATAACTTAATAAAATTTAGGTGCACTAAAATAAATACTATAACCCTCATTAAAAAACCAAATGAATAAGCGTTTCCATTGTCTCTTATAATATTTTATTCGAATGTAATCAGTTGCTTTTGATAATTTTATAAGTCTATGCAAATTTCTGAATATCAAATTGTAAAAAATTCTAAATAAGATTCTATTTTCGGTCTGATAATCACTGAATGCACGGAAAAATTTTTTTTACTAAATTTTACAATTTTTCTAGTCCAATTTAATCATTCCAAAATATACGTTTTATTATAATTATTACGCTGCTGCTAGGCAAATAACAGTTGCACGACTCTCTGGTAACTTCAACAAGAGAAAGTATCTTAATAATAAAATTACGGATACTATTATTACAGAGAAAGAGTAAATCCCCTTTTATCTGAAAATAAACAATAATACTCCTCACGATAAATCTTCTTTAATCTGAAGTATTCATTGTATACCAAATTAAAATAGGGTGAAAATTTTATTCCACTCTCCACACATCGTAAAGTTCCTGAAGACTGCATCGCCCCATTTTAAATTGCCCCAAACAATGGGATGAACCTATTCATAGGGAATTTACAAGCCGCAAGATCTATGGGATTTCTTCAGGTAATAAACTGACTGCGGTTGCTAAACAAGTCAATAAAAAAGTAAAAGTTAAAATTTACTGACTACAGTTGATAAACGTTGCATGGGTAGGCAATTGAAATATTCTCCTGCTAATAAAAATTTGCCAATAGCAAGACTCAAATTTTATTGGTTTCGGATTATTGAACATATTATGTCGACTGACAGTTAATATATGGGAATTCGTTTTTTATTCCCTGGGTATGTTACGGGCAATTGAACAACATTTTGTGTAAGTTGTGATATAGAGATTACGTGGTATATTATAACGATTACATTATATTTAACACTTACAAATGAATATGTATTTATGTATTTATTTTAATATAATATGAAGTATATAAAGATGTCTATCGAAAATAGGAAAAAATTACAAAAAAAAATTATACTTCAAATAAATCTAAAATACTACAGTTGCTGCTATATCACTCAAACGATATGCCAAGTCTGTAACCATTGGGGAGCATAAAAGACAAAGTCCTAAATGCGAACATACTGTAAATGTTATAAAAAATTTTTAATATAAGAGAAAAATTACTATAATCATATTAATTGCAACTGGTAATGGATACTTATTATCATGTATCTTATATAATAACGCATAAGTATAGTGATTGTGACAAAAAAACTATAATGAAAGTTTAACATTTCCTTAAGTACTTATTTATTTTTTATTTTTTTACATCTAGTTATCCCAGATAGTGGGAAAAACTATCCCATTCAATATTCATCTCTAATTGTGTAACCGTTTACCTTTTGCTAAAAATTCACTAGATTAATGATAATTTGTACACATTTCAAAGTAAATTAATACGGTAAAATATATAGCAACGAATAGATGGAACAGATTAAATATTAAACTTAGACAACTAGGGGCAGGCAAACTTTCATAAAATAATACTTCAAAATGTGACAAAATTTAGAAACTGTAGGTAAGTATTATTTGTACAAAATTAAAAATAATTGCAATGCTAATGTCAAATTTTCAAATAATTTGCGTCTTTGTGCTACAATTGTATCAATTTTAATGATTGTTTTTACGTGAATAACAACTCAAATATAGGCTTTCTTAAATCAAATTTATTCTTTTGCGAATCAAATTCACCCCTTGAGTATGCTTAATAATTTAAAAATATATATAGTTGGAAGAGTCAATTATTTTTCTCCCTGTGTACCAATATTTCTCTTTGTTTAAAAAAATGACAAAGCTTTGTCTCCATAAGGAATCAAATGTATGTGGACATACTACATTAAACTGAGGAAAATGGATTTTAGTTAGGTATAAGTAGGACATATCTATATCTAGCAAATAAAATCCAGGAATGTTGCATTGCTGTTGAATGTTTCGATCAATTTTTAGTTTTTGCTTCAAAACAAAGAAAACCTGGGTGGCAAGTTTGTAATATTACTGATACAATTATTTGTGATATATATTATTATTGTTATAAAAGGCGGGCTACAAATCCTTTCTGTTGTAATGTTAGGTAGGCATTATACAAAATAGCACGTGTGTCTTCGTGTGCCACAATTAGTATAGTATCAAAAAATTTAGTTGACTGATATAGATATGCATTTAAATTAGAAATCGGTGAATTTTAGAGGACAATCAGAACTGGGAAAATGGAATTTTAAGTTTTCAAATCAATTTTGAGCAAAACCATAGTAGTACCTACTAGTAGGTACCTACTTGGTATAGTTAAAAACATCTAACTAAATTTACACTTTTTTAAATTGGTGATATTTTTCTACCTAATAAATCATAAATGGAGACAATAACATTGTCTTTGCAACATCACTTATTTGAAGACGCATAAAGACGATTTAGACATTATCTAGAATATTATTGTTTCAAGAAAAATGTATGTTAAATTTTGTTCCATAATGGTAACTACTTAATTCAGTTAGTATAACTAAAAAATAAATGAACGATAATCTACATACATAATATTTCAAAACAAACTAAGTAGGGTAAGCGGAAATCTGAACCATATTTCACAAAACAAAATATTTTATTAATTTCAATAAAGAAAAATATGTAAAAAATACACAGAACAAACTCTAAACTATAGAATTACTTTGGTAAAATTTAAAATCAGAAATGTGTACCTACCTCATTGATCTATCCTAACTGAGCTAGGTGAAACAGACCATGTTATTATACGACGTGAAGTCTTCATGTAACCATCTCGAGCGGTAAACATGCAATTCAGTCATCTTTTCATTTCATTTTGGTTGGTTTTTATTACATTCAACAAATTCATTCTCTAAATGACTAAAATATTCATCTCAATCGGATGAATCATTCAAAACCATATATCATCTAAATTTGACGAAGAGGAAGTGCATCTGGATTTTTCTATGTTTTCGAATAACTTCTATTTCTTTGTGTTTCTCAGCTTTGTACCTATGGCTTGTCTTTTTTTGCTTCTACTTCTTTTGTATTTTTAATATACACTGACGTAGTTAAGAACTAATTGGTTTTTTCGTGCACCTTGAATTACTTGAAGTACATATTATGATTCTGACATGGTTTCCTGTTCGTCGGAATTCTGTGGAGCTTCTCCTTTTCTGCGTTTTCTCAGGTTGACTTGGTGATGGTGTTCTCGGCTTTTGGACATTTCCATTCCAAGGAACTCTAAATCATCTATTCTTGCATTTGCTGATCCATCTCTCCTAAAGGGTTGGAAAAGATGGACCCGATAATATTTACAAGAGAGAATATTGCCAACGGGTGTTTTTAGGTTGTGCGTAGCAGAATGTATGCACCACCATTTCAGTTCAAAGATTTCAGATAAATTTTACCGTAAACAACTTTAACCGATAAAAATATTTTTCGAAAAAATAATTTTCATGTATAGCTTCTGAATTACATATCTGTAGCATTCACTAAGTGCAACTGGTCACTACGTCTGTAGTATACGTACTTAATCAAATCTGGTATCGTTGCCAATGAAAAATCGCCAAACTTTCCTACAGATCCTTTTCTAGGTTTACCTCACTACTATTTTGATTGAAATGTATTATTTTTTCAGGGCTTTCTTTGAAATCAAATACATAAGTTTGTTTTTTAGTTTGGTTTCCTTCAATTTGATTCTAAAAGAAATATACCTAGTTATACATATACCTAAGTAGCCTACTCTGATTTCTATTAGGAAATTGTTTCATTCAATTTTAGGTTGTTTCAGTTTTTAAATTCTGAATATTTAGCCAAAGGTAACACTTATTTTAACAAATATGTTCGCAGTTAATCTTTTTCCTCCTGACGCATCGTTTTCGAGATAAAAATTAATTTATTAATCATTACAATAGACCAACTTTGGAATGCTAACACAAAGTTTTGAGTGGCTTGTTTTTGTGTTGAAGTTAATTTGTAATACATTTTTTTACAAAATAAGTAAATATGGTGAAATATTCCTTTGAACAATTGGCCGACATACATTTTATGTATAGATGAAGCAAAGCGTCTCTATGATGATGCATTCCGCCAATTACCCTGTGGAAACACTTTATCGAATGTTCATAGACGTTTGAGGGAAACGTGAAAAGTAACAGCGAATTTTGTAAATTGTGGGGTGCCAAGAACTGTACGAACAGTGAAAAATCAGGAAAATGATTTGAAAACGCTTCAACAAAATCCTGCAATAAGTACAAGGTGTCAGGCAAATGAACTAGAGAATATGAACAGTGTTAAATATATGGCGAGTCTTCCAAGAACAGCAGCTATAATTATGATTTGCAGAAAATTCAATCCTTCTCTGAAGCTGATTTCCTAGTCAGACTGCAGTATTGTTAATGGCTAGTGCAGATTCTAGCAATTTCCCGCATTTAATTTAAATTCTTCTTCAAATAAAGTTTAATACACTTTTTTTTCTAAACGAATAAAATAAAAATAAACAAACAATAAATATGAGATAAGGAATTACTCAATATAATCTGATTAGATTCATTCAAAGAATTTACTGTATGTAGTTGGTTTTATTTTGTCGATTCTTCATAGTTGTTAAAACATAATTAAGTATACTGCAACCTTCCATATTTAGTTTTGAGTTCTTCAATTTACAAATATTAAAAATATTTTGAAGTTGTCAATGTATTTATATCTGCGATATGACATTGTTTCTCCTTTATATTTGAATCATGTTTTGACTAAATGCCAACCAAATTCATCATACTGGAAACATTTCTCTTAATAGTTTGATTGATAATTACATAAATCTATCTACAGAATCTCTTAATCTCTGTTGAAAAATAACACCAGTAAATAACTATAAAATAAAATATAAGACACAGAAACTTCTTTTATTAGAAAACTGTTTCTTCGTCTATCTAAAAATAACAGTTTCCCACATTATTCTTACACTTAGACACAAAGGAGAAGTTATATCTGAATTTGATAGCTGTATACACGATGGTGAAGCAACAACGTGGATCCAACAGGTGTATATATTTTGCTAACGTCTGCACAATCGAATATAAACCCTGTTGGGTAATAATGCGGGCAAGAGCAATGGCTTGTGACCCCAGGGCCATAAATATCCCTGGGAGCCTTCGGGATCGAGATACGGGATTGCGCTTCTTGGCTATTCTCTTTAGTTAGACATGTGTTTAGCTTGTTCCAGATGCATCTTAAAGTGGCTAATTTTAAAATAAGTAACAAGTAGACTTTTAAAACTGTCAAATTTATTTCCGTTTCTTTGTCGTACTTGAGTTATTGGTTGTGCAATTGTGAATATTACTGAATGCAAAGATAACGGAGTGCAACAGATGATTCCAATATTTGGGACGTTATTTTTGATGCCACGGTTTCAGTTGTTTATACAAATTTCTTCGTCACTTAGAACTCGAAGATGTTGCCAGCTTTCGAATATAAATAGGAAACTATTCGTAAACATATTTAAAGGTTAATATTGAATACAATAGTAATACAACAACCTTATCTAAAGCACAAAGGTATACTATTTCTTACACCAATAATAAATAATTTACACTTTAATATTTTCCTTAGGAATGATATTTTATGTTACACCAAAATACGAGGGTCATTAAAAATGAAGTAGCCGCTGCACATCTATAGATACATTTCATTAACTACTTGAAAGATTTATATATTTATTTTATATATTGCCAAAGTCAATTATTTTTCACATGTCCATTTAAAGCTAAATAGGATAACATGGAACGAGTTTTTGTATTCAAAGTTCGTAGAGGTGTCCTCGATGTTAGCGTTACCTTCTTCGCCTTTGTCTTTACTGTTTTCCATCCAATATTAGTTGGTGCCAAATCTGAAATATATTCTAGATTTAGCACCAGAGTATAATACCTGATGATAGGTATAATTTTTCGTATAAAACACAGAAGCAATTCCTGAGAATTTGTAGCAATACACCTATGAGCATTGTCGTACGATAGTATAAAATCCATAGTTATGTATTTTTGACTGGCACTACAGGGTTTATCACTAGATATAGGGTGATTCATAATGTCATTAATTTTAAGGGAAGGTGGTAAAAAACGAGTATAATACGAATAGGCGATTAAAAACAGATAAATGTATATAGAATATTTTCAAATCATTATTTAAACCCATTTTCAGACTGTTACTGGCCACTAGATTCATTCACAGCTCGCAAACCCACGTGATGTGGGCCTGCTTTAACGCTTGAACGTACCAGTAGTACTGTGTTAGCGGAAGTTATAGGTTGATTTGCTGCTCTATTAAAAGGTCGACTTTGTTTCGATTTTCTGGCCTTCCAAATATGTGGTAAAAATTAATGGCAATGACTGAATCACCTTTTATACAGAATTTGCCACTTAAAATTCCGCTGGTCTGTATCTCCTTTATTCTGTAAGATATTTTAACGATAGAGGTACCATTTTGTATATATATTCAAGACCTTCTAAGATAACCATTCATTTTTAAAAGAAAACGAATTACATTTAGAAAATAGCTACATTGTATTTTCCCGGTCAGATTTTTTCTATAACACACTGTATACAGAATTATTATTCCATCGAATAGTCATGGAAAGTGCTTTAGTTGGATAGCTTTTCTAAACAAAATATTATTACATATTATTTATTGTCTTTAGTACTTATAGGTAAAAAATACATTTTATATGAAAACTATTTTTTAAAGTAAATCTAAACAGCATGAGAGAAGACATATTTTAATTATAAGTTATTTTTGAAGTTTTCCCCATTATGATCTATTTAAATTAGGACAGTTTCCATATAATAATCCATTTTTTCACTTTAACTTGAAGATTCAGAAGCCAATACCTAAGTATATTTAGTTTTCATGTCATTTATTTACCAAAAGCCAAGCGTCATTTAAACAATGTCATCAAAATTACAGTTTTCTTATGGCTTTTTTGATGATATTATATTTTTTAATACAACATGGTAAAGAAAATATCCGCCCGGGAAAATAAGTTTCCAAAAGCGACCATTTTGTAAAAATAAATGTTTTCTAATGGTTAGCTTAGAAGAAATAACAGATCTACAAAAAGATACCTTGGTCGCTAAAATATGTGTGACGGACCTTGTATATTTATTGCTGTAACTGAGATAATGAAATACTTATTATGCCCTTCTTATTATCGACAATATCCATGTGTTTCTTGCTGCTCAGTAGTGTTAGTTGAGGCAAGAAATCTGACATAACTTGAAAAAGTCTAATCGTCTTGCAAAAGAAGGCAAGAGTTTGTTGTGCTTCCACCTTGCAAGATCATGTCTTTCGTTGTCTTGCGATAGTCTTGCATATTACTTGTCTAACAATTTGGCAATGATTCCTGCGAAACTCTTGCATACAAATGAGGAACATAGAAGTTTATTACGAATTTTGTAACAGTGGTGGTTACTCTCGGTCGGTTACGGTCCGCCTCGGAGCGCACACGTAACTACACATATAATCGATTGTCGACAGTGCATCGTCTGTTGGTAGACGTTATAAAGTATAAAAACTGCCAATTTTATGTAAGTTATAAATAATGAAAGAAATTCGGAAAACAGACGCGGACCTCTTTCATTCAACTGAGAGTAAATAGTTATAAATTAGAAATATAAATAAACTTCATTTTAAAAGTAGTTTTACATGCTGGATGTCTTTTAAATAAAATATATTACTATAGAAAGGCAATATTTATTTGTCAAATAATAATGTTCACTTAAATATTACCCCTTCTTATATTTTCGAGACTTCTTGCCCTGTCTCGCAAGACTTTTTTAGATCAAGAATAATCAAGACAAGATGCTTTCAGCAGTGCATGATTTTGGTTTGGAATAATAATGAAAACGAATCCAAAAAAAGTAATTCTTCGCATTCTATGTTTAATATTTGTGGTATCTATCTAACACAAATTATTTCTAACTGATCTGATTAGAAACATCGAATGTAGTAGAGAATATGAAGAAAACTAGCGGAAAATAATGGGATCTATTAAAAATTTAAAGGGTTATTAGTTTGTTCAAGTTCGTTACGTTAGTTGTTCTCATTGCTATTCAAAGTGAATAGCAGATCTTCTGTGTTAGAGGAAATTGTCGCAAAATTTTACTTCAGATATGTAATTTTATGATCTTTAAAAAAATTTGCATGAGACACTTCACACTTAGCGTCATTTTTAGGTGCTTATATTACATGTCATTTTTAAACATATCGTACTGAAATTTGAAGTCAATAAATATTGTATGTTCACTTATACACACTCATTTTGCCTTAATGTGGGTGTCTTTGATCCAGAAATGGGTACTAAATTTTGGACAACCCTTGTATTTTTATATACCTTTTGCCAAATAATTTAAAATTATGTATAGCTTCTATTAAAAAAAATTATCTACATAATTTATGTTAAATGTAATTTTCCGCATTATATTTTATGACCTTGAATAATTAAATATGAAAATAAATATATGCAGAGACAAATGTTTAGATTGTTTTTTAAATTAGATATTTAATTTGTTATTATTAGTTGTATAAGTACTTTATAAACTTTAATAATTTAATCAAATATCTAAGTTAGCTTTCTCTTCAAATTATACATTATATTCTTTCTTAAGTAGGTGTGTTAAAAAATATTTATGCATATAAGCTTTCAATAATAAAATAAATAATATACTATTAGAATGCACTAATAAAAGTTGCTCTCAATGGAATTATTTTCTTAACAAAAATTATACTTACTCAACTTTACTGAGCGTAAAATGCAATGTAAATTCTGACAGCTACTTTAAAGTACTTATTCCAGTTATAACTAATACATTACCTAGTTACTACGCAAGAGATTTTATTGTCATGACTGAATGAACTTTCTAAAAAACTTCAAAACGTGAAAATTTTAATGTTTTGTACTGGATTCTTTGATTTACAGAAAGCATGTCCTATGGGTGTGAAAAATTACATACTTATCGAAAATAACATTGTACTACCTAGATAATTTTTATTCAGTCATTCACAAATTTAGGTAAAGCATTTTAGAATGTTATCTTAATATAGATAACCAATTACGATTATCGTTTATCTGTATCTATATACATTTGTCTTGTTGCATATCTTATTTATCTAGCTGAAAATGACACATTAGCACAAGACTGCTTATGTGATTCAATATTAGAACCTTTTTCTCTTTTGTCAATATATTTAGGTAGGTAGGTGCTGGTATCTACAAATAATGGATATATTGAAATTGCTCAAAAAAGGAAAGATGTGGAATTTTTAAATTATTCCAAATGGTATGTCAAGTTTTTTTGTACTTAAATAATTGTATTTAACCTTTTTAAAGATCGAATTTATGCTTACCAATAACTATTTATCAAAACCCACATATAAACATATAAAAAATATTCTGGTATCAAAAAATTACATTGACATTTTTATCTTGAAAATATATTACTTAATTATAATATAAATAAATCTTTAGACAAGGTTATTAATATACGCAGAACTCTTTTATTTTATGTCGATATTTAATAGTGCAATACCTTGAAAGCATTGTACAATGAAGCTGGGTTGTTTGTTGAAGCAAGTTATTTAAAAAGTTCTTATCTATATTACATTATTTCAAAAATAAATCAGAGTTAGATGATTTATTACCTACAGACTTTGTACAAAACGTGCATAAGATAGCGTAGATAGTATATTTTGTTATATGCGCATGCAGTAGCATGGCATCTGCTACCGTTCTTGGAATATTCAGAAAAAACTACTAAAACAAATGACGAGAATTTAAAAATGTCTAGGAATGTACCTAAGGATACTCCATTGATTGTGCTCTCGATACTGAAATCTAGGTGTCTTTATGATGCACTGGTTTGGCCTAAGGTCAAACAGACCATTGCAAAAAATCATTTTAAGAATTGATCTGTGTCTGTACAAGCATATCTATCTAGGAAGTCTTGTTAATTCCGACACCATTTCATATTGTGATACAAATGAAAGCAATGTCAACTTCCCACATAAAGAGAATTTAATCTAACAACAAAAGATACTTCCAAATAATGATTATGATGGCTTTACTGTTGGAGTGTATTTTAAAGAATTTGACATATTATTGCAAAAATCTCTTTCGACACTCCGATAGAGAATTACAAATAATAAAAGTTGGCAGTAGTGTTGGAACATATAGTGAGTTCTCCAAGCAGAAACATTCATAATAAGCGTTTCTTACCAACATACTACACCATGTAGGTAAGCTTATTTTCAATAACTGCAAGTACCATAAGGCAAACTTTGGAAAGATGGGTGCAAAAGGATGTTCAAGACTTATCCTCAGATGAAGGAGCTGTCAAATATTCCCTTCTGGAAGAGAACAAGCGATGCATTGAATATGTGTAAATTGAAATTAAGAAAAGCAGAGCACTGTCGTTCTAAAGAATTTGAATAATGTGAAATTAGTGTAGAATTCAATCTATCATTGCATTGCAACTGGGAAGAATTAGCACGTACACTAGACTTAAAAACATTTTTTATTCTTGGTCCATATTATATTTTATTTCGAGAGATTTTGGATTTATTGGGCGTTCGTTTCCAATAAATTCAAAACCTTTAGACATAATATAGACATTACGTCGATCTTTTCAGAAACGCTAGCGATTGCCTTGAATCTGCTCCATTTTCAAATGAATTAAGAGATGTAGCTTTTTCTTAGAACAATATTTACAAATTGAAAATAGATATATTGCCAAAGTATCTACCCGTAATTAAGTATGACTCAGTTTTCATTTCACTTTTAAAATAATCACTTGAGGAAAAAAATGATAGAAATAAATTTGAATCACGCAAAGTTGAACGCACTGTATACACAATGTTGTATAATCAAATTTTGTGTAAAATATTTTGTATGTACGAGGTTTGATGATTTATTATTGAAAGGAATTGGGAAAAATTGTGCGAGTTTACATTTATAAAATAGTTTACAGATATAAATCAATCAGTAGTCACTGAACTAATTTATTTAATTTTGTTTTCTGTTTTATACCAAGTTTTAAAAAGTAAAAAATAATTTGTTTAATTCGAAATGTTAAATAGTTTTCAAACACAGAGTAACTGATGGATATATTGCTCGAATTGTGTCTATCTAGTGTAAGAAGTTGGGTATAATAAATTACCGATTCTAAAATTATATAATAGCGCTTCCATACGACTTTGTCAAAAATAGTTATAAATATTTGTACATAACCACAATAAACATATGCTGTCTAGATATCAGCTGATGGAACACTTAATGCGGCCAACGTGAATCGATATCCTACTGTTAATGATATTTTAATAGTTGGCTTCACAAGCATTTTGATTGCAAGTAGTGTAAAATACGTCGAGTGAAAAATGTGTTTCGTTTAAAAGATATGTAGAAACAATAACGCTGTAAAAAATATAATAAAATCCACATTTGACATGGTGAGAATTGATTTTGATACGGTTTAACAGTTTTAAAACAATGCTCTGAAAGCATCTGCTTCAAAACACCCCTCGATGTTGCGCTCGATCCCTCCGAGACGTAAATAATAGACTAATCGCTTAGAGATTTTCAAATTATCTGCCGGCTTTAATGGCGTAAGTACAGGGGGATATTTAATTACTTGTTTTAAAATCTATTAATGCGCGGCTCCTTTTATCACACCTAACCTGTTAATTGCAGTTAATACACTGACATATTTTACAGAATCAGTAGTATTATTTAAAATATTATTAATACAAGTATATACATATTAATAAGTAAGCGTTTAATACTTAATATACAGGGTGTTCTGAATGTCCGTCAGTATTAAAATAATATAAATGTTTTCGTATTTTCAATTGTCTACAAGTTACGGCTTGTCAAAGTTTATTTTTTTTATTTTAAATAACATATAATCAATTTCAATTAGTCTATCATTTGGCACACCACTAAGTAGATCAAGCTCTATTTGACCAGTCACAAAAAGTTTCATTATGTGCCGCAAGAGGGCACTTTGCCTAATGATCTTCATTCACTTCAATACATTTTCTGATGCGTTAAAACTGAGCGTCTGACACGATTAAAAACACCGATATTGTTTAAGATCACTTCACACTCACCGATAATACTTCGTCGTAGATCGTTAATATCATTTATAGATGTCTCATAAACTATCAACTTCAAGTGTCCCCAAAAATCCATTGGATTGAAATCGGACAATCGAGGTGCCCAAGTTACTGATCCATCTTTCCCTCCAACGATTATGATATACTTACTTCATCTAAATACGCACAAACAGGTGGGGCGCCATCTTGTAGAAGCCACGTATACCGTCAAGCAAAATATGGAAGATCGGTTCGAAGAAATTATAAGTAATCGCTCCATTTAATGTTCCAGGCGAGGACTTGATCACCTATGATTCCAGTGATAAATATTATGATAATTTGTAATACCATCTTTTGCAAAAGCAGCTTTTTCATTAAATAAAATTGTTATTAATTAATGCATTGCAACTTTATCATAATATGTTTACACAATGCTATTACAGAGTTGTAAACGACATCTTCATGATGCAGTGCTTGTACCTTTTTGCACATGAAATGGGGGATGAAGAAGTTGCTCTTGGAGAACATTCCAAATTAAATAATGATCAATACGCTCTTGAGCAGCAATTTTTCTTGAACTTATGGCCGCATTTATCACTACTGCGTCCAGCACTCTTTCTTCAGTTCTCGTGGTTCTTGTGTCTCATGTCATAACTATAATTTTTAAAAGAACCTTGCTCTCCTAGACGTCTATGAATGATAATGAATGTTTGGGCATGTGGTATTTCTCTATTAGGATATGCGTCTATGTAATTCTGACGCGCTTGTTCTGCATTACCATTTGTTTGTCCACAACAAAAATATATGTTACGGTATTCAGTACTTCAGTATTGCAAAACCATTTTTCCAATTATTAAGCTGAAAAATCAAGCCTACATCTGCTTTAAACAATTTTCATTAAACACCAAAATTACTAATGGCATTTATTTGTAGCATGACAACTTGATTAATTACAGAGAGAATTATCAACAATTTTATGTTTAATAAAACTTTAATAACGATTTCCTGCTAAACGGTTACATTTATCGGTTGAATAAAGAGAACATATTTTTTTCTGATATTGTTTCTTCTTTCAATAGTGTTTAAACTTCTATAATGTCTAGCAAGACAAAAAAAGTTATGGACAAAACTAATTTTGAGCTGTAGGTAAAGTACTCTCTAGCCGCGCATAATGAAACTTTTCTTTGACTGACTCTAATCCTTCAAACATAAAATTTAAACCATTATATTTTAATAACAGTGCATCATTTGAAAGGAACCAAGCATTTCCGGATCACATGTCTGTATTTACTTTTTTGTAGAGTTCGCCCGTCAGTTGATATTTTTAAGATATCCTATCCTGTAAAGTTGACGTAGTGACAGAGACTCTTGTGTAGCATAGATTTTAAGTATATAACTGCATATACTTTGTGATACATGTATGTCACCATAACAGAAAGTCATCAAATCACAGACCACAAAGATACCTAATGCCCGCTACAGACTATGAATTCGCGATTCGCGATGCGTAATTCGTATAGAATTTTTGCATAGTGTGTAGCGTTGTTATGAATGGATTTTTAACGAACATATCCTACACACTATTCGCGAATTTCTTGCATATCACGCATCGCAATTCGTTATGCACGATTCGTGATATGAGAGGAATTCGTGAATAGTGTGTAGGTTCTTGTTCGTTCAAAATCCATTCATAAAACCCTACACACGATGCATGAATTCCTTACAAACAAGGCATCGCGCATTGCGAATCGCGAATTCACGCATAGTATGTAGCGAGCATAAGAAAAAGTATAACTTTTATCACGAATGGATTCGCCGCAAAATGGTGTTCTTTTATGAAACGTTGTCCTTTAATTTTACAGAGTAACATACATTTTTGAAAGGATTCTAAAATGATTGAATGAGTTTAGTTTTTCTTCTTTATATTTATATGAATTTGTACCTGATGATACCAGGATACCATGTTAACTTCCAAGATATACCAAAAAATAGGTTTATTTGTATGCATTTTTTATAATTTAAAGTTGATTTAATAATGACCAACCCCAGTTTCCAGGGGTTGGTCAGTTTAAGTTTCCCAGAAAATTCATTCTAATCACGAGGATTAGCCCAGAAGTCGAAGACTTGTGCGGGAGAGGGGGCGGTATATTATTATTAAGCAGGCCGCATTTGCACCCAGGAACGACTTACGTTGGTAGGCCCTAACCACCATTCAGTGCAGGAATGAGGGAAACCTGGAAAACCTCATTAATTAGGGGGGTAGTTAAATGCCAACCGGTATCAATCTCTCACATTGACCCAAGTCAACATTCTTCCACCCTACCATACCCGCAGAGAGGGTGCCAATCTCTCCACGAATATAGCTTATATACGGTCTACTGGCTGCGGGACTCGAACCCACAGCGATCTAGTCACTTCGATTCAAGTACTGACGCCTTAAACCGCGCGACCACTGCCCGATTATGTTATTTACTGAATATTTCGAAAATGTTTTTATGCAACCTTATTGAGGTCAGTATAATAAAATACTAAGAGAAAGTTAGATTAGTATTCAAATAATTAGATATTATTAAACTACTGCATCCAGGTATGTCCTAGTGTAAACGCAAAGGTAGAACTTTTCGTCTAATACTTTTCTATTACATCATGTATCGACTCAAATACATATTGTGTTTGCTTAAAAACATAAAAATATTATATTGCAATTATTTTCATAATAGGGATATTAACTACAATTTAATGATTTTGTCACATTTTCTAATAATATTGGCTAATTTTGATGTACAGTGGTGGTAACATAAAGATTTGTAACCTAACACGTAGGTATACTACTTTTAAAGGGGTGAGCCGTTGAACTGACTTTTAGGAGACATCAATGCTTAGGTCATGTCAATAATGGTTTTTGTCTAGTCACATGTGTGATGTGTGGTAAACAAAATATGATACTAATTTGAGATGGAAACCTTTACGTTGTGACGAGATGAATGAATCCCGAGAGTTTGACTCAACATTGTTGTTGTACCCTCTATAGAGGATAGATGTTGACTTAAGAAACAAACTATTTACATAGAATCAACCTAAATAAAAAAAACTGATTTGTAGATTTCCTTTTTTTATCGTACAAGGAAAATTTGTTGGAGGAGGCACTTAATTCTTGCATCGTATATCGCATTTAATGAAAACTAAATATAGTTTGTTTTGAGTGCAGTATAACATATTTAATTACTGTTTATGTAAATTTTAATTATTATTCACCAATGAAGTTACGAAAATAGGTACCTGCGAAACAGTAAAATTGTTTTAGCAGTTTTTCTCATTCTGTCTACGAATTGTTTTTACTGTATTAGAAAGGTATTTTAAGCTAATATATATATCAAATCCCCTACAATTCCTATCAATGAAGTCATATGTATGCTCTCTGATACCAAACCTCTAGGTATGCTAATGAACAATTCTACAGACAAAGCTATATTCAATGATTATCTAAAAAAATTATCTAGCTAAATTTACTAACCTGGTTTAATGAAAATATTCTATAAATATCTAAGTTCACTTTTGAAAATGTGGGAACTCGAAAATTCAGCTACAATAGATAAGATCTGACCTATTTCTGCATTTTTAGGATTGCTTCTTCAGGTGGCCTCCTTTATGTTGAGTGAAATATCCAACTATAAAAATTATTATACCAATAAATCAAAATTATTTGAAATTAAATATCGACAATGTCAAGAGTGATTAACCTGTCAATGAATTTAAACGTGATGACCTACTTAACTAATAACAAAATTTTACCATATAAGTAATCGTTTTTTTAATATATTTTTAGATATTAACAATATTGTGTGAAACTAACTACTCTGTGGACTAAAGCCCCAACAAGGGTTAAATTTTCGAGTTCCCACAGTTAGTAATAAAGAATATATGGGTAGATATTGTGGGTGTAATCCAACGCTGGTTGGGGCTTTAGTCCACAGAGTAGTTAGTTTCACACAATATTGTTAATACCTAAAATATATATAAAAAACGTATTGTTTTGTTAGATATTTACTGTCGCTTGTAGTTTGGTATCCTCTCTTCGCTATCCTAATTAACTAGGTATTCGAATGTTGAAGATATATACACAATTGCAGGTACTATATTCGTTGCGGTTTTGTTTATTCCTATTTCATCTATGATTACAAATTTATGTTTGAGAAATGACTCAAAAATAAGAAATCTGCTCTATTTCACAATACATTGAATGTCAAACTTCTTCAGAGAATTTTGAAGAATATTGTACCAATATTTCAATAAAATGTCTCACGAAAATATCAGAGAAGATAAATATGTTACAGTGATGAAAGAAATGGGAATTAATAGGAAGATAAAAATAGCTGCATATGCTATTGTCTTGCATCTGACGCTTGCGGGTATTGTGTCATGTTTCACTTATAGGTAGGTATATATTGTATGTACTACTACTAATAATAATATTTACAGATTAAAGATTTATGTATATGTACCACAAAAATTAAGTGTTCTTATATTAACGTAAGACATTTTTAAATTAATATTTATGAGCATTGTACTATACATTTCCTTATGAATGGACTAATATCTAATAATATATAGACTCATTTAGATAGGTACTCTTATTTGTTAAGATGAGGATTAATGCGGAATGCCTTAAATGTGCTATTTTAAGGCACAAAAGAAATCTTTAAAAGTTTAATTCTTCTTCTAGAGGCGCTATTTTAGTTACAGTGTATTTTTGTTCGAAAATAACTAATGAAAGTATTTTCATATAGTCAAAAAGTAACAAAATATATACGCTAAATATTTGAATTACTTGTTTATAGAAGAATGGTATTGTATCAACACATGTATTTGTATTATAGTTCCCGCATACCTGATATAAATTAGGTGCGGTGCATTTACGTTAGAGCGATTTATATAAAACAATTTATTGCTTCTCCAGATTTTAACGTAGGTGTACATAATATGCTTTGGTAATTTTCATTTACGTTGCAAACCACTTTATAGTCTATTAAATGCAGATAAATATTAGAAATGAGACCAATAGCAAAAAATTTAAAATATGATATACAACTATTAAATGAACCCCTTACTTGGAAAGTAATGTAATTATATATATTAGAACTTAATGATAGATGCAAATTAATATTAATTGCCGTATCAAACTAAATATGTCCACATTAAAGTACTAGATTTCCTAGTAAACTATTACAGAATAATTGTTTGCACGAAAATAGCGTGTTATTGTTTGGTATCTAATAATTTTTTAAACATAGAGATGACATTGAATAATAGTAATTTACATGTTTTCAATGTATACCATTTTTATGATTAATATTCCCATGAGTCACAAGGAAAAGGAAATATTTTGGGATATGATAGTTTGTTGGTTTGGGTCAATCTAAAAAAAGACTGTTTGAATTTGATAATTATTCGGAATTCTAATAGTTCGAATTTTTGGGGCAAACTATAATGTTAAACACATACGGTACTAAGTAGATTTGCTAGCAAATTACTGAAATTAGCATGTACATAAAAGGAACCAGTGAAACTATGAAATAATTGGCTGTCCGCTCTATAAACGACAATTAATTTGAAACAAATTCCTATTGGTACTATTATTTTCAGTAAAATATTTTGTAAATAGCACCCACTGCATTTCACATACTATTATGCTTACAATTTTGCGGTAATAATCTCCAAATATTATTTTACTACAACAGAATTGTTACTAAATACTACATATATTTTTGTATCATTTAGTAAAAGTTTTGTGAGTTTATTAGATACAAAGACTGCAGTCGTTATCAGCATTTTTGTAAAACCTACTACAACGGCTTATAAAAATGTTATGTATTACATTACCACTAAATTATTTAAAAAAAAATATACATTGGTAGTTAAACATTTTTGCTAGTTGCTACTTCTGTTGCAAATGCGGTATTTCAAGAAACAGCTACTCTGCGGACCAATGCCTCATCAGCATTATCACCTGTTGAAAAACCTATAGCAAAGAGCCAATATCATTAGTCTGTGGTATATCCCACACATATCGGATTCTAGCTTGTTGGCTCTCATCGGATCGGTATGCCATAGATAGGCCATAGGGTAAGGCAATAGATCGATGGATCTCTAGTTTGTGTCTCTCACACCGAACAGAAGTAAACCAGAGTACACGTGATGTTAGACCTGGCTAGCTGTAACCTTTGTCATGTCCGACAGAAGGCCAAGAATCCATGAGATGTTAAGTGTCTACATCTAGCGGCTACTGGCTTGCTCCATGCTGGACTAGGCAGTCTCACAAAACTACTTTAATACAATTTATACTAAATAATACTACAATTTTGCCCCTGTAATTGGTACTGATGACTAAGTGTTGTATTAATACAATCTATAAATATTGTTATTTTGCACTATTCTCACATTTTAAATTTTACATTTATTGCAAAATACAGTAAACAGTTTTACAATTATATTAAAATTTACAACAACCAAATTACTACACTCAGCAATATTTCTTTCAGTGTAATTAATTTGAGATAATTTGGTCACTCCAAGTTTAATCCTAAAATATTCTATCTGATACCAGCATCAGTATTGGTATTATCTTTCAATTTTCCCAAACTGGGTGCATTTAAAATGGGGAATTAAATAATTATCTTGTTTGCATAGAGGTGTGACTGTATTGTGAATAGAGGGTACGCAATTAAAATAATCCCGTCTATCAATCACTAATCAAGTAAAAACAAATTACAGAGCCACTAGAAAACACAGCGACCATTGGCATCGGCTACTGAGCCTCGCACAAACATGTAAGAGAAACAGAAGATTAAACCGACAAGTCTATCAATCAATTCAGTCGCCTTCGATAATGTTTTGATCGTGGAAATCTATACTTCCCTCAAAATTTGATTTATTCCAGTTTATTATTATAACACTTCTCTATATAAACTCACAAATAAATAACGATTTATCCAAATATTTAAAGACACTACTTTTACAGGATTTGATGAAATTTGAAGTTTCCAAATTCTTACGCCAAATTTCAATAAAAAAAAAAAGTAGTTGCAATATTTGTTGCAAGACATACTACTATATTAGGCTTAATTCACGTCAGATAAATGATAAATGTAACAGTTTTTCTTTGGATATAGCGACTATCTGTATGAAAACTTTAAAATATACCATTTCCTATACCTGTACCACTAATACTGCTTTTTGTAGTGTTTCTACCCAATTTATTCAAAGATTCAGATAATCAAATGTGTATTAATAATTTATTAGATAAAGCAATTTTTATTATTTTGGAAGAAAACCTTCGATAGTATTATAATATGAATCATGTTAATGAAGAAAATGAGAATAACGTACGGTCTGACAAGAATTGTGCATACTTGTAGGCGAAACTACAGACAAAAGAAGGCAATAATAAAGCGCAAATTATATAGCCTTATGAAGCAAAGTATGTTACAATTATAACTAATAAACGTAAGCGTTTCAAGGATTCCACTACAAAAATTATGTTAATATTACAGATTTAGCTTAAATCCACCCTTTACTTACAATGCAATGTACCACCGTATCATTGTATTATATTATGGTGTGATGCAGTTGATAGTTATTTATGTAATAAGGATCATAAATAAGAAAATCATTACGGTACCAAAGAAAATAATATGATAGATTAACGGTATTTATTAACGAATTAAGACCATTATTTGGGAGTTCCTCAGAGACAAAAAGTATTCCGGTAGATCTAAAGGTAAAATTACTACTTTCTAATTTTATTTGTTGGTAGGTGGATTGGTTTTAATATTTGCAACATTATTATTTTTAACATAAGGTAGTTACCAGACACGTATTGGGGATAATTTAATTTAGAATCGTCAAAAAGTTAGTAACTGAATTACACACCATGCTGCTGCCGAACATTTGTTGGATATGATGTTTCCACAAACTCAGCATACAAGGAAACACATATAAACTGAGTAAGCTGTATCAAGAACAGCTTATTTTAAACAGTTTTAGTTTTATCATAATTAAATTAATTGTCATATTTATATCAAATTAAAAAACAATCATTTAAGCAGAGAATATACATGTACAAGGAACTTGCAGAAAGCAGCTGTGTTCTTCAATAAATTGTCATATTGAGCCTTTACTAAATATATTTTTTTAAATTCTTCATCAGGCAAATAAAATGGATTACTGAAATTTTGTATCCTTCTTCGTTGCATGTTTTTATTTAAATTTTACAACTAACTTACTTTCGATGTGCATTTGTAAAACCTCGAATTAAATGTAAATCAAATAAACTGTCCATTTTCACAATTCAAATAACACATTTTATGTTAAACTATAGCCGCACCTAAATAATTCCTTGGCTTTAAGAAACTGTTAAATTCTACGGAACATGTAAGAAACAACATTGCCGTTATGTCTTAATAATTACAGGGGGATACCTACTACAAAAATTTATGATGATGAAATGTAACATTTAACTTTGAAATAACGTAAATATAATTATGACCAAAATGGGATACATATTTGGGCTAAATATGTGAAAATACGGCCAGAAAATACAAAGCATCAACGTTATATCTCTTATAGAAAATAATAGATGCACGAAACAATCTGTTATAATCATAAAATGCCAAATATGGCTACTTTTTAAATATATCATATTGTGAAGAATATACCATACATCATTTTCTGCGATCATCTGCTTCATTTTTGGTCAGTTTTGATTTGAATATCATTGTTGTACTAAGATTTTTTGGAATTTAATTATGGTACTAGGATCATAACGAACTTGACTTAGGTACGTTACTATAATGACAATGATATGGAAGCAAACAAAATAAATTATTTTTAAATATCTTAATGTTAAACTCTAGCTAGACTGATAAAATGTTTTTGCATAGAGCATTTTAATTTGTAAATTGAACCTAACTGTATAATTACATCCTGTTTACATGTAATTAAATTTATAATTAGCATACCTAAATATTTGGTATTAAAGGTAGGTACACAGAGTATTACAGAATAATTTACCATAAGTTTTAGAAGTAATAACGTATTAAAATGTAATAAAATATATTCTATTAAATATGGGTCTATCATATTATGTTTTTAATGTAGGTATAAAGGGATAACATTTACAGAACTAAAGTGATAAAAAAAGAAAAGACATATTTTGTGCGAAACGTATAAAAATGCCAGACTGTGTTAAACTATTAACACACATACAATTGCACATTGAAATATCTTATTTACCAAACCTCTTTCGGCGTGTGCAAACCACTAATTCTCTTTGTATATTTTTACAAACAGTATAAGCTTTGTACATGTATAAGCTTTCGAGAACAAATTCAGAAACTAAAGTTGAGACAAAGAGTTTTTCAAGTATTATTCCTAATAACAAAATTATTTCATCTATTAAAGTAATTGAATTGGTATAAGCACACATGACATAAGTCCATTTTTTGCTTAAATTCTATTTCATATTCACTTGAAATCAAGAAAATAAAGTAAATAATAACATTGCATTAAGAAAAAATAAATATGTTTTAAGTACTACTCATTCAGGAGCATTTAATTATTGATATAAGGAAAGAAAGGCTTACTCTCAAAGTCCGTTAGCAACACACCAGACACATACCGCCTCTCACTCATCTGACATCTTTTGGGCACATGCTGAACCTGGCTGTCCACCTGCACACACAACTTTAATACAATTTGCAGTAAATAATACTACAATTGTGCATCTGTAGTTTAGGTAGTGATCATCACAAGTGTTGTATTAATATCATCTATAATTATTATTATTTTCCACTATTTTAAATTTTACAGTATGACATTTACAAAATATTAATAATTTTAATTCGTGTAAATCTATAAACCTATAATTTAAGGATGAATACCTATTCTATAATTAATATTTTATGCATATTTTAACAAAATATTATTCTTTAAGAAAATATTAAATTTAGTGTCATTTTAAGAAAGAAAAGTGTTGAATTAAGTATAAGAATACTCAGCCAGGTACAACCAGGTAAGCATAACTGGAGCTATGCATACGACACCTACCATAGCAATGGATGTGATGCTATGTCTACCACCTTTGAATATTTATCTAAGAAAAGTGGCTCCGACAACTATACTTCGCCTCAAAAACACTGGTGTTACACCTGATGTAGGATGTGGAAAAGCTAGGGGTCGCCTGTCGAGTGGGGTCGTCAGAAAGATGCCCCTCTTGCAAGCAGACACTGATAGTATTTCTCCCAAGTTTGTGTTTGACAGACCCTACACGGTACTTATCAGGAATGAAGAGACCGCCAGTGAAGATGTTATCAAAATCTACACAGACGGATCAAAAAGAGGGAAGGTGCAGGATGTGGGATTTATTCCAGATCCTTACATATCCGTTATCAGTGGGCAATGGATAGGTATGCTACCGTAGTACAAACGGAATTAGCAGGTATAACCATAGCCGCCAAAGAAATTGTCCGTAGACATACAATGCAGAAAATCATTAGAATCTACACAGATAGTAGACAATCACTACTGACCTTACGTAATCATAAGATAACAACTAGATCAGCATGGGAATGCCATCAGGTACTAGTAGTGGCTTCAGCTAACAACAGTGTATCTGTATGCTGGGTAAAGGGACAAGACCGGTGCGATGGCAATACAGTAGCTGACAAGTTGGCTAGGAGTGCATCTGGTGTGAATATTTTTGGACCTGGTCCCTCCAGTATGCTTCCGTTGTCAGCATTTGTTGAAATTATCAAAGAAGACACCCACAAAGTGTTTATGAAACGTTGGGATGAAACAAATGACTGTCAATTTTCTAAGGAGTTCCTAGAGTACCCCTGCAAGGATACACCCAAAAAGTACCTGGCTGTACCTAGGACAAATCTCCGTCTCGTGACAGGTATTCAAACTGGACGTTGCTGGCTAAGAAAGCACCTCTATTACATGAGGAAGTGTGATACACCTCTTTGAAGGGGTTGCGAACAGGAAGACGACACAATATTCCATGCACTCTGTGAGTGCACTGCCATCTCGTCAATAAGAGAGTCCGTGTTGGGAGAGCGATGGTCTTCTATGGCCTACATTAGAGAGATCCCCCTGAGCAACGTCACTATCTTTTTCTCCTTATTAGGCGGCCGGCTGGCGGCTCAGGTGGACTGATCTCCTAATGAGAGGAGGTACAAGGGGCCCAATGGGGCCTAAATGCTGTAGCCTTTTTGCTACCCTCCCCTTAATTCCAGAATTCAAGAAATATAAGGATGCTTAGATGTCATGAATATGTAAATATTCATATCAAATATACTTTATTACTTAATCCATATACACTTGAATGCAGCTTAAAATTGTAAGCTTATTAATATATTTAAATACAGATTAAATTTTTTCTGTGTATAAATTCACGCCGATAAAATAGATTATAAAATTGGTGGGACACTTGGTATTCTAACGAACTAGTAATGTGTTTCTTTCTGTGGTAGTTTCTGTGATAGGTGTAAAAAGGAAACAAATATTTCTCAAGGAAAGACGAAGGCAGTTCCCGACAATTATACGCTGGAAAAATTCAATTAGCATCTTAAGTCGCCTATACATTGGGAAAATTCCCATCAAATCGACGCAATTTTGCAAAATTTGTAGAAGAGGTTTATCAAGAATATTATAATTCAATACTTCCTTGGCCAACTGCTACTTATAATTAAATGTTAACGATTTTTTCTGACATTCCTGAAATACAAACTTATTTAAGGTTGGAGTTCTTTAAGTACAAAAATCTCGAAAAATAAAACACGTAGAGCAAAAGTAGTATCGAAAATAAAATTATTGATGTTTTGTTTATCCCACGTTTACTATTTAAATTCTCCTCAAATAATATAATAATTTTTAAAATGCATTTGTATGACACACATTATTTAGCTATTCTAACTCCACATTTTAACAATTATTTTCACATAGTTAAAACAAAAGTAAACAATCTTATACGCAGATCAATGTAAGATTGTGTTACAACAATGTTTATATTTACTATTTAATATAAAAAATATGTATTTTGAAAGATTTATGTACTTTGTTGGTTAGACCGCTTTCCGTCGATATATGTTCGTTTTACTTCGGTACCTTTGAATATTCACAGGTGGCATGAGATAATATTCCTGCTATTTGCTAAACTGTATATTACTCAGTTCTTAAATGTCTTAAATGTGTTTCTATAAAACCCTATTTTAAGAATATTGTAATTGTATTAGAAATGTACCTTACTCTTTTTTTTTAATGATTAAAATGGAACAAAATGTATTCTGAATAATAGTAAAATGATGTTTTCCTTTTCTTATAGTTTGGTTTTGTAGACATGTCACGGATCTGCATATCGATTCAACTACAAAAACTAAGCAATTCACAAATTTAGCTTGGTGTCCAAAAACAATCTAAAATATATAAGTACTTAAGTACCTAAATATTTATTTTTTACGAAAATGCAATTTTCATCTCTTTCCAGTGTTCGCGCGAAATGTTCTTCCTATATAAAATTACTTTGTCAAAAACTAAAAATTGCTTTACTGAATATTGATACAATTTTTAATAATTTTATATTCATTTGAAAGATGCGGAAGTTTAAATTACGTTTCATATAGACATGTGCGAATTTTGACTAGATTATTTTGATTGCATTTGCCGATTTATAAAATTTGAGTGGCTTACATCAGCAGGAAATTCTTTTTGGCTCCTCACCTTGATGAGTTTTTGATACCTAGGTACTATCTATCAGACACTAGCAATCTTGTTATTGGAGACTTTAAATAGTGTTGAAAATATTTTTATTGTTATTTTAAGCTGGTCGGCATTAAATAAAGCAGCAAATTAATTTTCTACAAGATCTGCTAAACATCTTGACAAACAAGTATAAAATATGAGCTCCGTGAAAACGTCGGTGCTGCATATATAAAATATTTAATACCAAAGCAGTATTGCATGCTATGTTGGACTTTTTATTGTTGTGCCGGGTCCGACTTTTGTACGCTATGCGATAAATAAAATGGAACTTCTTTTATCCTATTTGCGACTAAATGAATACCGAAACACGTCACCAAAAGATAGAGTTTAATTGAACACGAATAAAGCCGCTCAAAAATGTCCATCGTCCGATACACGATTTAGACCTACCGGGCAGACAACACAAAATAAATCATCAATCACCCGTGCCTTGGAACAGTTGAAACAAAGCCGTATAAAAGCAGCGGGAAATACGAACTCTAAGATTCTAACGAGACTATACTTAGCGAAAGATGCATTGTATCGGACTTTTTATCCCGTACAAAAACTATTACTACAGATTTCATAAATAGATGATGGATTGGTTGTTGCAGATGGTTGGCTGCTATTGTTTTGTTCAATGAAACCAATCTAAAGTTGAATGTAATCGACGTGAATTTAGAATTAACCTTAAAATGTCTTGTAAAAGAAGTAACAGTTTTAAAGATCCTTTGTATGAATACCACGTTTTCGGTAGCTAATGATGTATGAATTGAAACTAATGAACGTGTACAAATTACGTCAGAGGAAAATAAAGAGTCGTTAATAACTGAATCCACTAATATTTTTATAGGTTATCAATCAAACGGGTAACTGTATTTTGAAATAAAGACTGCAAGTCGTAACCAACGCTCACACGTTTTTCATGGCTTATCTAGTATTCCGAAATATTAAAATATGCTTGTACAATTAATTTTAATAAAGAAAAGGAAATCTGTTATTCTTAAAGGTCGAGGTGCTTTTTAATAGGATGTCATAAGTTCAGGAACGTATAGTGCAATTAATTTAGATTTTAAGAACTGTTAAATAAATGCATACAAAACACGTTTTATTGTTGGCACTATTTCATATTACATGTATAAAGAGGTTACTAGTTGATCATTTTGGAAACTTGTATTTGTGGGAGGTCGCAAAAAATTAATTAATGCGTCGATTTCACTAATTTATTAAGAATCAGGGAAATTTCACTTTGTAAATATTTTAAATCTTCTTTATGAAGATGTCATTTTTCATAATATTGCGGTACATTCTCCAAATTTGTCAAACTTATTGAAGTAACTTTAACATTAAAATAAGCACAATTACGATTTCTGTAGTTAGTAAAATCTGTTCAACAAATGATAATTAAAATCAATTATTTGCACAGGACATAATCCAATATTAGAACAGGAAAAGCGTGAACATATTTTGAGCTTCTGGAAGTCCTGACCTGCATCAATATATTTTATATCATTATGATTTGTTAAGCATGTGACATAATTGGCGAGAGAGTAACTACAGATTAAAATGCTTTGCAGGAAACAGTAAATAACAGAAAATAAAATTTAACGAAATATGTTTCGTAAGTTTTTTGAAAAAAAGTTAAAAACGTTAAAAGTCCCTTTAACAAGCTGCGAAACATGAGAAGGGTAACTTGTTTTAACCACGATATGCTCGAGCTTTGTTTAGGTAACGTAAGTTTCCTTTCATTAATCCAACTTAATTGTGCAATACGGAACGACAAAACCAGAATTGTCAAAGGATTTTGATTTACGATATTCAAATACTAAAAATTATCAGGCTTTTAACAATTCACCCTCCAAATGCGATGATCGTTCCGAAACCCAGGGGTGAGGGAGGACACATCAGAGAGGAAATAGACAGACAGTTATAAATGGATAGAAAAATTATCAGAGCATTTCTTATTCGATCCAAACACTATACAAACATTGCATTAACTCGTGCCAACCTTCAAAATAAAATTCTTTTCTAAATTGTCATTCACCCCTCGAGAATTTTTTAATAGTCAACTGACATTGCATCCCAAACTGTTTATTTATCATTCAGTGCAGTTTTTTTATCAAATGTATTCAATGTCGATCTATACACTTTATATAGCAAGTGGGATTATTGGCTTTATCCTATTATTTATAAATAGTTTGACCAATTTAAAATGTGCATTTCAAATTCGTATTTACCATTGAGTATGATTTGATGTCTAAATTCAATATTGAGAATTTGATGATTTATACATAAAGTCGATGCACTTTTCTCCAAGGAGAAACAAAATTATAGAGCCTTAGATGAAATACGTAAAAAAAAATACGTTTAGAGTGTTTTATTTAAACTTACTGAAAAATTACTGCTACTATTTTTACTTGTGATTATGTTTCTTGGTATCAAAATTGTAAAAGAGAGAACGCCCTATGAGGTCGCCGTCTAGGCGCATCGCGGATCGTTTTGTACCGAGTTGATCACGGTCTATTACAAAGTCAGTCGTATATGTCGTTCTCTATGCGCTCCCGACTTATTCTACTATGCTATTTACGTAAAAATCTGTTCGGTCGAACAAGTATTTTATTAGTTCTGTTTTATGCGATTTGCTGAAATTCTCTAAAATGTTTTCGGCGAAACCGCGACGCGAGGGAGCCCTTGACTTACTAGAGCAAATGTCTACATATAAAGAGGGAACCCACTAGGCGGTCGCGGTCTAGGCGCACAACGAACTGTGCTGGTATCGCTTTCATTTAGTGAAGTATCTTATAATTATTTTAAATGTACAAGTTTACGCTAGTATGTCTGGATTCATTTGCGTTGCGGTCTCAAAAAATTTTTGAAGAATATTGGCCAGTCGCGCCAAATAAAAGTTCTAATAAAAATATATCTTTCATATAACATATTACACCTAAATAGTATAGTAGAATAAGTCTGGGGTGCATAGAGAACGACATATGGGATTGAACTGGTCAAATATTTTGATACAGTTTGAACAGTTTGAAATCCATCCTTGACTTTTGTGGAAATACACCTGATCGTACTAACGCTGCTAGGCATAGAAATTGCAAGTCACCGACTTGACCTACTGTGGTGGTTGTTGCGGGTGATGGTACGTGCTGCCGCAGGTCTAACGTGCGATGCTTCATTAAATAACATGGGTAGGTTGGGGCCTTTGTCCACTGAGTAGTTAGTTTCACACAATATTATTAATACCTAAAAATATATAAAAACTTTTACAAAAAAGGTGAACAATATTCAAGTAGGTATTGTCATATTTAATTCATTGACACTGTCACTTTTTGTCATTGTCGATATTTAACTTCAAATAATTTTAATTTTTATAATAATTTTTATAGTTAGATATTTGATTCAATTCAAAGGAGGCCACCTGAAGAAGCAATCCTAAAAATGCAGAAATAGGTCAGATCTCATCTATTGTGGTTGAATTTGTCGTGTTCCCACTGCCAAAAAGTGAAGTTAGATATTTATAGAGGTTAGTAAATTTATATAAATTATTTTCTTTAGATAATTATTGAATAGAGCTTTGTCTGTGGAATTGTTCATTAGTATACCTAGATGTTTGGTATCAGAGAACATACATATGACTTCATTGATAGGAATTGTAGGAGATTTGATTTATATTAGCTTAAAATACCTATATAATACAGTAAAAAAAAGTATGTAGTGTATATAACAGCATCATTGAAATTTGGTTAAATAAGTGTTTGAAGCTGCAAACACGTCAGTGTTATTAGTTTTCGACTATCCTGTAGAAGTCACTTTTCCCAGAAACATTTTGTACAGTCTAAAAAATGTGGACTTAATATAACACAATAATTTGTCAAGTTAAATTGACACCAATCTGAGTGAAATTTCATTTATTAATGTGAGGAACATAATTGTAATTTTATAAGTTAAACTGCGTAAATTATATGTAAATATATGTATGACAACATTCATGTAATCTATATAACATCTAATTAAAATTACAATTACTTTCTCCATATCGACAGAATGAAATTTCCCTCTGGCAAATTATTGAGTAGATTTGAGTTCAAATTTTTTACTGTGTTATACAACTTATATAAGGTTAGGTTTTTGCATTCTTTGGTAACGTTAAGGTTGTTTCAAAGTCAGTAATTTTGTTGCCATGACAATCATTTGTTTAAATTTGAAATGATACTACTACTATTTTCTGTACTTATTAGGAATCAACACATTTTTTTACACACGGACGTGTAACATGTATGGGGTTCTATTATTTTCTTTAAGCTAGCATTTCGGTAAAAATGCAAATATCCAAATTCAAAAGCTTTGCCGAAGAGAAGGCCATGTCTGGTAAAACCAAAAAGAATCCAAATTTAAAAATAGGTGAATACGGAGATCGCAAAAGGACATAAGTCAACCTTTTCAATGAGCTTCAACCGAGCTGTAAACATATCACACTGAGAGTATTTAATTGCTATTTATTTTTTTCTACGTTCATGCAAATAACAAAACTTTATTGAACTATATTTAGTGGAAAAAGTGCTTTTTTATTGCACTAATGCAATAAAATGTTCATTGCATTCATCTGTCATTCTACTACAGCGTTTTATCATCATGACATAAACGTTCAAATCAACGTCACATTTTCCCAGACTTAGTGTCATCTAAATATCATTTTTTGATTTTTGCATGAACGTAGAAAAAATATTGTATACAACTCGTACAAAAAGTGCTTATTGCACTCAACGTGTTGTACTACTCGGCCTGACGGCCTCCTTGGACAATTTCACGTCGCGTGCAATAAACACTTACTTTTTGTACTTGTTGCATAAATAACTATTTTGTTATGACTTACATCATTTTGACAAGTTAACTTTATAAAAAACAAAAATTTTTCCTTGACTATTGGGTTATTACATAATAAAAAACATCAATAAAAACTACGTACGTTTCGAGTTATACCCATCCTCAGAGATTAAAACATCAAAATCATTACAAAATTATAACGTCAAAATACAAATGGAAACATACATCTAAAACAAAAGGACAGAGCAAGAGTAAGACAAAATTTTACATTACTTAGAAAACTATGACTTTTTTTCATAAAAACAATATTTTCCGATAACACTAAAATGTAATGTAGTATTACAGTTATCAATAATTTCTATAAATAAATTTTAAGATCAACCGCTACATTTTGCTGAGATTAGAAATGGACTATATTTATAGGTCATAGTCATAGGAATCGGTCAGTGGTCGCGCGGTTTAAGGCGTTAGTACTTGAATCGAGGTGACTAGACGGAGTTGGTTCGAGCCCAGCTGCCGGTAGACCGTATATAAGCTATATTCATAGAGAGGATTGGCACCCTCTCTGTGGGTATGGTAGGGTGGAATAATGTTAGCTTGGGTCAATGTGAGAGATTGATGCCGGTTGATATTTGACCACCCCCCTAATTAATGAGGTTTTCCAGGTTTCCCTCATTCCTGCACTGAATAGTGGTTAGGGCCTACCAACGTAAGTCGTTCCTGGGCGCAAATGCGGCTTGATTAATAATAATATGCCGCCCCTTCTCCCGCACAAGTCTCCGACTTCTGGGCTAATCCCTGTGATTAGAATGAGGGGTAGAGATATTATTATAGAGATATTATAGTAAGGTAGGTGAAATGCCAATATGGCGTCCATAAGAAAAAAAAACAATTGATTGTTGCATAACAGAAACGATTTCTCGTATATTCCTAATTCCCTGTACCAGATTTCAGTTCTTTCTGTTGAGAAATAATGACGGTAGACGGCACTTTCTAAACCGCTATTTTTAACTTTTTCGCAATATTTGCTAATTTGAGCCAAACTGTATACTTTATGATTTCTGCCAGCCATAAAAAATTGACCACCCTGTATACTAATTTTTAACTGTATAAGATCGTCTAAATAATAAAAGAGTCAAAAGATAAGACAAGAAGGTAGCGCATTATAAGATTCTTATGTCCTTAACGCAGGGTAATAAATAAATATATGCAATTTTAAATTTATTTTCGGTTTCAACAAGCCATTAAGGATTCCTTAAATACTTTGGGGAATAGTTCCACAACAATTCCCACACGTCAAGTTTTCTTGTATAAAATTTATGTACCGACGTCGCATAATTAGAATTTGATTAATTTTTATGTTTAGCGAACGGCTTATAAGAGTGAACGTTTACGGGCAGACACCAGAACATGCTCCCCGCAAACACCAGGTATTAGAAAAAGCTTTTTATAAGCCACTTTTCAAGCGTATAGGTTAGGTTTCCTATCGTACATTCAGTTATTTATAATCTGGAATATTTAACTACAACTGTTTGTAATTTACGAGGTCACAGCAAGATTTATGGTACTGGATTCTTATACGTTTCGGATTAAAACAGTCTCGAATTTTTATATAACCAAACAACAGGTATGTGAATAAATTATTGCTTCTCATAGTAGCATTTACTTTTAAAAGAAATATATGCATATTTATACTTTATTAGGAGAAGCGACAGAGATTGTTATCGTTTAATTTATTATGATTTATGATATGACAAAATTATCACTTAATATATTGCTAAATGTGCATATACAAAAATATTAATTAAAAATGCGTTTCCATTTAATTTCTCATGCTCATAGATTTCTAATAAATTACATTTATACATTGTCTGATTTTAAATCTTCACTAATTGTTTTCTAATGTACACTTACCGTTTTTTTCAAATGCTACGCTAACTCCCTTTCGGAAATATGTTTGTATATAAATCTATGATAAATAGGTCTGGCTGGCATAATAAAATAAAATATAAAGTATTCTGAAGCGATTTAAATTTATAGTAAGAAAGATTTATTACCCCTAAAATAAGTCATTAACCCTCCATATATTCCAAGTTGTAAACTCAGTCACGCAATGTATGTCAAATTAGGATACCGCGAGAAACAAGTTCAGCAAAATTGTAATATTAGGGAAAATCCATAAGTATTTTTAATACTGCTACTAATGTAGGAATAACATTTAGTTAAATAGTTAATAAATAACTTTCTTATACAAAGTGTGCCTGCTATAGTATTATTGGTGTCCAGAATATAAGTGCCAATATTAGACTTTTGTCGAAACAATGTCTAAAACGAATAGTTTTCCCCATAAAAACATTTCAAAAATAAAAATACAACTGCAATAAAATCAAAACTATGTTACGAAATTACATACTAAGGTACAACTAAATTTAAATAAAAAAACTCCTCTCTAACGTAATTTATTTTTTGTACTGAAGACATTTTTTTAAGTTTCCCAGAAAATTCATTCTAGTCACGGGTATTAGCCAGAAGTGGGAGGCTTGTGCGGGAGAAGAGGCGGCACACTGTTATTAAGCAAGCCGCATTTGTGCCCAGGAACGACTTACGATGGTAGACCCTAACCACCATTCAGTACAGGAATGAAGGAAACCTAGAAAACCCCATTACTTAGGGGGGTAGTCAAATGTCGACCGGTATCAATATCTTGCATAGAACTAAGCTAACGTTCTTCCACCCTACCATACCCGCAGAGAGGGTGCTAATCCTCTCCATGAATATAGCTGATATACGGCTGCGGAGCTAGGACCCACACCGCTCTAGCCACATCGAGTCAAGTACTGACGCCTTAAACCGCGCAACCACTGACCGACCCCCGATATATTTTAATAAATTACCTGCTGCCGTTAACCTAAAAGAATTATTGGAGCTAGTGCGTTTCGTTTTTCTGTATATAGTGTTTGCTTGATACTTGTGAGTCTACATTAACAAGAATGGAACAATTTATAGTAAACATGACCAGCTGCATGCCATGTTAATTTATTACGAATCTGGGCAAAACTCTCTGCCTACGAGACGTTTGTACGGTAAACGCTTCGCAAGCAACATAAGTCATATTAAACACTCTTGACTATTCTTTTCGCGTTTTATTCCGTATTGTGAAAAGAGCTCTAAGGACACCATTAACAGTAGGTGCATTTGTAATTATTAGGTCTGTTCAATCAAGGAATCCAGACTACTTCCAAGTTGTCAAAAACGGTCGTCCAGCTACTTATTGCATGATGTTTACTGAAAACAAATTCATAACTTTACTCGTAAAATATTTTTGACAGTTTGAAGCTAGTCCGGATTCCTTGCTTGAACAGACCTAATGTGTACACACATCAGACAATCATAATTCTGTTACTACAACAAGATAGAGCAAAATGTCAAATAAAATATTTTTAAAATGTCAATAAGGGAATTCAAAATATTCACATAACATGCCTTCACTATTGATTTTATGGAGAAGATCTCACTTTTCGATTTGGATTTAAAAGTGTACCTACCATCTAGTGATAAAATTTGAAACTGAAAATAATTTTAATAGACTTCATCGCCATTTTTGTTATAAATATTTTTCCAGAAGCTATAGGGCAAGTAGTTTCCGAGATACAGCCGCTAGCCAACCTTAACCCTTCCGGTACTTCACGGAATTGAAAGGAAAGCACCATCTTTATTCATAATCGTCGATTAAGAAAAGTTATTTCAAACTGTCAAAATATTAAGGGAGCAAGCGATTAATTTTAATATCAGATGTCCAAAAGCCTCTCCTCATATTACTAGATCAAGGCAAATGTTAGAATATTTTAACGACCTTGAAATAGGCCAAAAATGAATTTGTTCCCTTGAAGATTTTAGATTTTCTTTTAAACTACTTTCAGGCATAGGTATCTCGAAATTTTGTTAAGTAATCTTCTTTTTTGGTATGGAGTGTACTCAGGCAAACGTCCATCAACAGGTACAATAAACAGTGACTTGAGAACTTCATTCTCGGTCTGTTTATAAAAAATGAATGTTAAGCCACTGTACTGCAAATAATTACCTACATATTTTAAAATTTTCTAAAAACTTTCCAGAATAAAAAATGTACTTCTGTCTCTCTGTATTGTTCAAACGATGTATGCTTGTAATATGCTACTGTACACTCTGCATTGATATTCTATTTTAGAACTATTTTCTCATATCCCATTTTTTTCTTTTTGTGTGAGACGAGAAAAAATATTGAGCAATATTTTTCTTGTTTGTTACACAATTACTTTTCAAATATTTCATAATTCTAATAAATTGTGTCAGTAGCTAATAAATATAAAATGTAATAATTTATGATGACATAACGGAAAGTTGTTAGTTGCCAAATTTCATTAGTCAAGATTTTGGGTGGCCCTACTACCTACGTATTGGAAATTCATACTAAGTATTTGATAAATAGTGACAAAAAATTTTTTAGGATAGGTATTCTAAACAGTTGTTACACAAGGGTTTTAGAGGGTTCCGAATTGGAAGAACCAAACTTTAATGGGTGCTAGAACGCTCTAAAATAAAAAAAGTTCATATAAATATGGGTCTGGAAGTACCAAAAATTAAAAAAAAAAATGAAATGAATGGAAAAAATATCGAAAACATATATTATTTAGATCCATATAACTATGGGGTGGGCCCGACTTTTTTCCTCTCCAAATATTTTCAACGTACGCCTATGGTTTGAAATTACTTTCATTTGATAGCAAATTTGATTTGCAAAGTTTTATGGCTTTTGACATTTCTTTAATTAAAAATATTTTTTTTTAGATATTTTACGTTTTCTTAGTCAATGTCAGTAACTTTTGCAGTAAATCAGTACAAGTGTTAAAATTTAAAATATCTAAAAAATTGAGATTTAAATAAAAAATTGTCAAGAGACATAAAAGTTTTCAATAATTAAAAGGTTCTAAATATATTTTTTTTCTTCAAATTTTCAACTTAATAATTAAGGTTAAGAGGCATAAAAGTTTTCAAATCAAAGCTGCTATCAAATGAATGTAGTTTAAAGACCATAGGCGTACGTTGAAAAATATTTTGAAAGGAGAAATAGGGACCCATAGGACCCACCCAATTAAAGAGTTCTAAATATATATTTTTTTTCAAGATTTTTGCTAAAAGTAAACAATCTATGTGCTTATTTTCAGCTGAAAATTAATTTTCTTTCAAAATGTTTGACATTCTGTATTTCAAAAACTAAGCATTTCCCATGAAATATTACTACGTCAAGAGGTCTTGCAAAGTTTGGTGCAATTATTATAGAGAACATTAATTGAATTGAAAATAAATATTTGCATTTATAAATTATAATAATTTAAATCGATATATTTAACAGGAAATTTTTCGTAGTCTATAAGTTATTCTTAAAATCAAAGTTCACTGAATCTAGCTCCAGTTCTGCTGAACTAGAATAATAATAAAGTTCCATGTTTCTCATTTGCAAGAATTAGAGAATAATGAGAAGAAAAAATAAATTGCATTTGAATATTAAGATGTCTCTGGGTATATTCTAGTATACCAAATATCCTGTTCAGCAAAATTTCGTAATTGTTTCCTGTTACAACGCTTTGATGTAGCCCAAAAACTACACATGATTTATTAGATGATGTCATAAGAGCTGTTATTAGTGCAGAATTACTAGTCGAACTAATAGATTAATATCGTTTCAATATTAAAAAATGTCTTTATAAAGTTATTTAACTGATTTAATTACTTTTACGCAAATTATTAAATAAATTCTCTCATATTACTTACTATAAATGTAAATCAGGAGTTTACTATTTGGTAGAGCAGTAACATTTTTATTTATAGAACGAGAAGCGGTTACTTGAGACGTGCTTAAAAGATAAATGTATTGTCATTATCATAATTGTTTATAATAATTCTCGCAATAACTTTTTATTATTTACATCATTAAACAGCTTATCTTTCTACAAACAAAATGAAAAATCTTTGAAGACATTTATTAATGGATTTTAAAATAAAATAGTGAGATAAGAGGAGACATTATTATATGGGTATATCTATAATGTGCAATTTACTTGTCAATCTATGGTTTACATTTGTTCTTTATTACCAGTAATATAGTTTCCGTTTAAAAATGTAATAACAATTATTATATCATTAAAAATCTATTAATTCGATGAGTTTCAGATCCAAATTACATAGTAAATTGTTATTATACGCTTTATTTAATCTCATATTTGTATCAAATATTGTGAATTTAATAATTAGTCATTTTTAATTATAGACATTAACACTTGCTTCTAAATATATAAATGGTGTGACATTTACTGTCGTGTAACATAAATATAGTATTTCATATATATTTTTTAAAAATACATGAACATCTGTGTTTGATGATAACAATAGTATCGAGAGGTCAGCAGATTTTTTTTTAACTATATGCTTTTGATAATTTGAATCAAGCGTAGAATGAAGATAAACTTTTTTTCTAGAGGCAATCTGCTTCAATTGTATTGATATTTTTACTTATGTACTATTTAATTAATTAACTTTTTAATTTTTGTTCCTTTACAGTAGGTAAATACCTAATCCTTCGTCCATAAAATTTGCTTGTGTCATTATACACGGTATCCGGAAATGATGAGCAAGGGGATAATTCTAGACCTAAAATAAATGCTGCCTCTTTCTATAACATTTTTTTCCAAAACTGATTATTAACGGAGTTACAGGGTGTTAAAGATAAAATTTTATTTTCCATATTTGTAAATAACTTCTTAAGAAATCCAGATATTTGCATAAAATTTGTAAATCGGGGGTGTTCGCGGACGAAAATTTCAAATATGTTTCTAATTTTGACGTCTCTATAGAGGGCGCCACTTGTGGCACACCATGTTTCTTTTAAATGGCAGAACTTTTTTGCATCTTAATGTATCCATCTGACTATCGAACCAATCGATTATCCTACCTGTTTTATTTGAAAAAGGTATACCTTGCTGAAGTCGGTAGGCGTAACCATTTTTGAAATAAAAAAAAAATTAATTGACCTTTTAAAACAGAAGCAAATCAACCCTTAAGTCCCGGTAATACGGCGCTCCTAGTACGTTCGAATGTTGAAGCAGGCATTGATTTGAGAGCTGTGAATGAATCGAGGCCACCAGCAGTCACTAGCAGCCTGAAAGGAGGTTTGAGTAATGATTTGAAAATATTTTTTTCTGCAAAAACACTCATATTTTTTTAATCGTGTGTTAGTATTATAATAATTTTTCCTATATACCCCTTAAAATTAATAACATTATGACGGAATCGCCCTGTATACTGATTACAAACGCAACGCTTAAGATAAGAACGAAAGTAATTATTATTGATAAGTATGTAGTACGGATGAATTATAGCAGACTCGTGAAGAAAACTAAAGAAAATCACAAGACTAACACAAATTTAAATATTAGTACTATATCACGGATGTCAGAATTGTGATGTCATAATATTCAACGGTTACTTAAAAATTTAATTTCCAGTTATAGTTATTTAAATTATATAAAAAGATGTACGGAGAGATTTCCATATTTTTTATGTATCCAGATAATGAATAAATGTGAGTTGTATTAATTTATTATGTACCTTACGTAGTATTGACAAAAGCTATTCTCTTTGTTTATAGGCACCTACTACTCATAGACCATAGTTTCTATGATTTCCTTACAAAGTTGCCAATAACAAGAAATATATACAAAACCACAATGTAGTACTGCGTTGTAGTATTTCGAGAAGCAGTGAATGAAACCGTATTTGCTTATTTCTTTCTCTATAGCAAACCGTAAAATCTAACGTACTGTTCTCCGTATTTTTATATATTTAGCAACAGTGCTACCTACTTAATCTAAACAACATCGATGCTTTCGAGAGGCCTGATAGTTAACATGAATTAAAGATCTACCGGCCTACGCTGTAAGTAAATAATAACTTCACTAATTCAGTAACACTAATAAATTTAGTTTTTTATTATAAAATTGTACCTAACTAAAATAGAAATATTACAATTTGTAGAAGATAATTTGCAATATATTTAAAATAGGCAATGCGTCTGTGTCTACTCTTTTTCTATATTAAGAACAGTATCAAAAAGTTACTTGGAACGGAACGTGAATGTATGAATGAAGATATTAGCTTCAGCTTACTCAATATCTTACAAAAGGCAATATTTAAAAGTATAAATAAAAATGAAACGCAATTCCTGAAATGTTACTTTATTCACATCTTCCGGTTCCCTTACGTATGAATTCTATTTTTCAATAGCACAATATACGTAGGTAATACTGGAAACGATATTTTAATTTATATTTGATAGAAAATCAAAAGTACATTCATCACTTGCAGTGCAACTGCACCTCCTATCCTACGGCATTAGCTTTGTCTTAAAGCAGGTCTTCCAATCATACCCCATGTCAGACAAAAAGGTCTTAACAATTCTGATTATAAAGGAGTTCAAATTTCACCACCAATTTTTAACGTGACTTACGATATATACGAATTTGTGGTTTTCTAGATTCGTTTTGGTTAAAAAATTTGCCATAGTACCACACCAACTAGCACAAAAGTAGCACTAATTGAAACTGGAACCTTCAAAGAGTAATTTTTACGTAACTGTCTAAATTTGTTACTTTGTTGTATAAATAACTTTACACAGTTACAGTAACAGCTACGTATTTTTAACTACTTCAGATTACTTCACAGTTACGTGACTTCTAAGTAACTCTCCTGGTTTTGGAGATGTCTCAGTTACCAGTAGGACGACTTTTAAGTTTTCAGAACTGCAAAGTGGCATGTACCTAAAATATGACTTCAAAGTTGCAATCACTTTCAAGTGATTTGATAGTTGCTGTGACGTTCAGGAACCGTCATTGTTAATTTAAAAGCGTAGAACTTGAAAGTGATATTAATTAGCCCAAAAATAACAACATTATCCCTATTTGTAGAACTATGGCATCATCACGTACATCAACTACAAATCTTAAATTTTCCATGGAGTAAATATATAATATAGTTTCCCAAAGCTGAAAATCTTCATGCTGCTCTTCTTCGTGTAATGTCTGTACCTCTTAGATCATGTCACGTGTGAATATTATTATATTTTTATAACTATTAACATGCTAAGTATAGACAAAACTCCATCCTATATTTATACTAAACTATAAAGTTTGACCCAAATTAAATATCCGGATCAAAACACGATAGAACATCCAAAGAACAAAACAAGCAAAGCCACAAAGAGATAAAGAAATGCAAATATTCAACTACTACTAGAAAATAAAATTCAAGGAGTGTATTCAGTGTAAACGTCAGTATTTACAATGAATAACAGAAATAATGTTACTAAGAAGTGACAGGGGAAACTTTATTGCTACTTTAAAATGACGCTACATCTTCGTTCGATATTTTGTACTAAATATTACTTGGAAGTTACGATTTTTCGGTCGGACGACAAAAAATTCGAAAATTTTCCATACCTACCTTATGATTTTTTAAGAAAAATCGAATTTCTCGTACATCCATGAAAACTTGGATATATACCAATTCGATGTCGTAGATCACGAAAATCACATCGGTTTTTGATGTTTTCCGAGGTTTTTTTCGTCGAAAATAGCAAATCTCTCCGATTTGATCCTATTGAATCTGTATGGGACTTGTTTCTCCCATACTATTTGTTCTCCATATATTTTCCTGGGTTTTCTATACAAAAGAAATTAGCTGTCGTCTTCGTGGTCATCCAGGAAATTAAAATATTTTTTTCTAAAATTTTTCTTCTAAATAATATTTTACTAGTCTATTTTCAATTGTAAGGACTGTGTCAATTATCATAACAATATTAAGCTCGCTGAATTTTCTGTATCACCATGTTACATTTACTTGCGAATGTTTATAAACATATTAATCAATGTGCCACATCTGAAACATCAAAACATTTCTCTTAATGTAAAATTTTGCAGTATGCAGATCGGGGCATGTTTAATGTGCTAGAGAAAAGTATTTATGGCAGTTTAATGATGACCTCAATAATATAATTCTCTCCAGAGGTCATCAGACTCGATGTCAAGATGGAGTGACAAGTGAAAGACAGGCGCGGGAACAAACAACTTTATATCAACGAGTCCGTCACATATTCAACTAAACGCAGAATAAATGTGATGATAAATAAAAAATGTAGGCGGGCTTTAAAAATACCTACAATTGAATTGTCACGTCATGATGAATTGATTTTGCTACATCGTTACCTTTAGAAACGTATTTAAAAAATACGAGCATTATTCTCATATATGCTCGCGAGTGTAGAATATACCTATACATCAGCCTAAAATAAAAACGAATACACGGAAAATAGGAAGCTGCTGAAAGGTCTGATCTTTTAATTTATCGCTCATCGCCTGTCACTTCTATAAACAAAATATTTGTTGCAAATGTTGTGCTAGTCCTAGACAACATCTAGCTTAACTACAAGAGAATGCATTCTTTAACTTTAGCCTAATTTATTTTTAAGTTATTTATTTTGATATGTCTTGACTAATCCACCTAGTGAAATATTTGAAGTGTTCTCCGATTCGTCTGGGTGGTCGAATAGTGAAGAACGAAGGATACATGACAAGCGTCAATGTTGAAATATTTCCAAATGCAAAATTGATACATAGAATCCAAAGTAAAAAATGTTCGGTACGTTAATTATTAATATAATAATAATAGAATCGAAATGAACATGTTTCTGATGTCTTTAGGTATCAAGAACATGTAGAACAATAGTAGGCACAAAAATTCTTGATGTTATGTTTATTAATTGTAAAGTTATCTATATTGGACAACTTTTCATATATTTTTTTAATAATATAAAAGAATATTGGAAATTCGTCGTCAAAGTTATAGAACATATAATGTTATACTCGCGACAAGAATTCAGACGACTTACGTAAGTATACGAACAAATGAATAATTTACTATATTTTCATCAAAATATTTAAGAAACTGCAACTGATAGCAATAAAACTATATACTACACTAAAAGTTTGCATTAAATATGTTATACTAAAATGCAAAAAATGATTGTTTTTAACGCGACCAAATATCGAAAATTACGACAATAAAAACAAATATGTAACGTCAGCCGTGACACAGACGTCTGAATTCTTGACGCGAGTATGCATATTAGTGGCACTGATTTTTTTCTTAATTTTTTTGAAGGCGATTTTGAATAGTTGTACTACATTGAAATCCTTTCACTTGTGGTGTTTCTATTTGTACCAAGTTTTCATTATTATACCTATATAATTTAATCTATAAAAGGCAACATGCATAAAATTTTACATACTATACTCGTAGTTTAGTGGAAGTTTTCTTTGTTACTTTATTTCAGAATTTGTCGTACTTTTACAAATACAATTTAAAAAAAATCAAAAAGGGCAGTTTGAAAATGATTTAAAAATACAGTTCTGCGCGGCACTGGACTGGGCACTGGAAACTGGTACCCTATAAAACCTGACAAGGCGGCAAAGCATGTAATCGGCAACCGGACAAAAAATTGAGACATTCCCAAGAAAAGAAATAAATAACACCTATTTTTTAAAGTAAATTCAACTGTTTTTGCCGCTATTATTATTAATTTTTAATAGAATTAATTTGTGGTTTTTATTAGATAATAAAATAGTTTGACTAAATTTTGGGCCCGTCTTACTCAGTTTGTACAAACTAACACAAATCTTCTGCTTCTTGTCCGTTTTGACCTCGTAAGTTATTGGTAGCAATTATGATGTGTTTGAGTAAATCATCAATAGTAGGTATCCACTTCGGTGCGATACACTTAATTTTTTAAATATCCCCACAAAAAGAAGTCCAAATGATTTAAACCCAGGAGATCAAAGCGTGTATGGTACCGGTCGTCCTCGTTAATGATTGGACACTCTGTGCATGGAACGTATATAATTGAGCCTCGTGTGTGATACACCAAACTCCTGCAATACGCCGTCGACGACCTGAACCTCCATCTCTTCCACGATTCGGTTTCAAATTTCCCTTTTGTTGCACTATACTTGCATTCACTGGACACCACGGTAAAAGTAGTTGCATTTGGCACATTTTACCGGGAAATCGTTTTACTAAAGTATTTTCACATGGCCATAAATTAGAACGATATCCATCAACTCCGAGTTGTTGCTATACATGTAAGCCATTTCTTACATTTGAAAAACTAATGTAAAGACTGGCATTACTACAACTATAAGGAAACTATAAGGATTCTACAATATTGACACCACTATTCATGAAACATCTATTCTCAAATTTTTTTAGATAAGTTCTAAATCAGCCTGTATATATTTATAAATTTATGGAAACACCACAAACAATAACAATGAACGAACGAACGAACAGAGTCATGATATATGAAAGGCATTTTTGAAGACATATCGGTATAAGATTCTATGTAGGTACCTATGACACTTTGACATTATATCATGTCTTCGGCTCTACATTCTACAAATTCGGTAATACGATCTCGAATATTAACAACTGGAGGAGCTTTGGAAGTACTGAACATTGGAGCATCTATCTTTCGTTTTATTGCCAGCTTTTTCTGTTAGTTTATAGAAGAGTGGATTAATTCGAATACGTGGTTGTTGTAAAAATATGTGTTTTCATACACTTCTAGGCATTTTTTCAAAAGAAATATTCAGTTTCGAGCTCAGTCCGTAAATTGTACCACTAAGATAAAGACAAATAGCAAGTGGTGCGCGTTTTTGAAATTTTTTGTAACTGTACTCATGATGTACATGTTATGTCTGAATTACGACATGTAAAGATGCTAAACTAATTGTAGTTTAAAAGCAACAGGTATCTAAATCAATATATATTTTATACCTTTCTTAAAGCTTTACGTATAGATAGAAAATACTTCGTTCTATAATCCAGAAAAATTTAACTGCCACTTTTTACATAAACGCTCTTATGAACAAACGATAACTACTGTGTGCCACCAAGGTACTATTGAGAGGTACCTCGTACATGACACATATGGCGCTCGATTTTTTTTTATGTTTATACATTATAGATATGGTACGATTTAAGAGCTGATACAATATCCTCATCTTTTCGATAGGTACTATTTACATTTTTCTTAAATAAACTAATATATTTTAAATAGAGTTTAAGAGACTCATTTGTTGATATTCTGTCGTCATATTTTAACAATTATTTTCACAATAGTTATTTATGCAACAAGTACAAAAAGTAATGTCCAACTCGGCCTGAAGGCCTCGTTGGACAATTACACGTCGCGTGCAATAAACACTTTTTATACTAGTTGCATGCAATATTGTTTCTACGTTCAGGCACTAGTGCAATAAAGAACCACTTTTTCCACTAAATATAGTTCAATAAAGTTTTGTTTTTTTGCATGAACGTAGAAAAACATATAAATAAAACTAAACAATTTTACATACTCGTATGGTTAATAGTAAGTTCATGTTTTAAGAATAATTAAATCTACAGTTAAATATGAAATAATTAGTATTTTCATAGATTTTGGTACCCAAAATGCAACCAATAGCTTAGATAATTTTTTCTTTGATATTCAGGTGGCATGAGATAACATTCCCGTTATTTATTAAGTAATTATGCTTTGGTCTTATGTCGTTCAGTTATTAAATTTTAAAAATATTTGTCAATAGAGGAAAACAGCATTTCAAGAATACGGGAAAGCTTTAAAATTAACCTACATATTTATAAAGAGGATATGTGTTAATTGTCGATCATTTATTAAGTAGGCAACATACGATATGTATAATTGATACTACGCTTATGTGTATAATTTCTGCAATTCTGTATATGTTAAAAATACTTGTGTATTTAAGATTAACAGGAAAATACGTTCGGTATATGAAAGACGATGTCATCTGTTATAGAAATTACGGAACCGCCGCGAACGCCTTTTGGTCGAGTATGGCTGTTGTGAACATCACGCGATATCATATTACGTCGCTTAGCGCACGCTATATTTTAAATATTCATGACTGCTTTAAACGATCAACATTTTATTTACTAGTCGTATTATGGTGACTACTACCTATATAAATTATACTTATATGTTTAATTCGATTAGATGTGATAATTATAAATACTGCAATTATTTTATAAAAAGTAGTACCCTCCTCAACTAATATTTAAGCATTAATAGACTACTATACAAGAAAAATAAACCTAACTTGAGATTTACTACTTTCGTCCATTTTAAAGTCATTGATCCTTAAGTTCAAGAGATTTTTTTGCTGTTTGATCAATGTATGATATTAATGATCAGTGTGTGACTGACTGTTTGGTAATTTCAATTCAGAGTGCTAAATAACCTTACTAATATTATGCTGGTGAAGCTGTGGTGGGATTTTGTGCTCACCTATTTTTGATAACAGTCGAAAGCAAACATGACCCTATAATAGTTATTTATGCAACAAGTCAGGCCGAGTAGGACAACACGTCGAGTGCAATAAGCACTTTTTGTACGGGTTGCATACAATATTTTTTTCTACGTTCATGCAAAAACCGAAAAATGTTATTTAGATGACACTAAGTCTAGAAAAATGTGGCGTCGATTTGAACGTTTATGTTTGTCATGATGACAAAACGCTGTAGTAGAATGACAGATGAATGCAATAAACATTTTATTGCACTAGTGCAATAAAGAACCACTTTTTCCACTAAATTCAATAAAGTATTGTTTTTTGCATGAACGTAGAAAAAATAAATTTTGGTATTTTGTTTCTTCGTAAACTATTTTAATCACACTTCGGTCAACAGTTACTTCTACATTTTGGTAGGTAGGTAGAAATAAAAAATGGAGTAAGAGGGGTACCTAATAGAAAATGGAAACATAATACCAAAATGACGATAAAGAAGTTACCTTTAGAATGCAAGCGGGAACAAACTTCGGTCAAAATATTATTCATCTTCATACAATCTTCCATGAATTTCTTTGTACTACATTTCAGTGTTGTCAGCTCAGAAATTATGGAATCCGTAGAAAATCTGTCTTCTTCATTACTGCTTCCCCTTGACAATTTATTTTTTTATTATTGTATGTACTTAAATGTAATAAGACCAATTTACACAGAGACACAAAGTAAAATTATAACAACTGTCTTATCTACATAACTTGCCGTTTTATTAGTTCCACTATTGTTTCAAATGGAAAATAGATTTTTCTGTTTTATGCTTATTATATTAATTTGTAAAAATATCAATTCACATGAACCATTTAAATGAGGCATGAGGTATATATGCATCTAGTTGGTTTTCAAACAAGTATCATACATCTACTATAGATACCAATTAGGTAGCTAACTATCCGGATATAATATTTTTACAAGTTGTAAAAAAGACGAAGAGTTGTAAAGACTAATTATCCGCAGATTGTGAAAAAAAGTTCGTACGTGATAACAGAAATCTTCTGTTCTAATTTCAATTATATGAATTAATAAAGTTATTGAGATCAATTATTCAGATTAATATTTCGTACAACTTCTTTCATTTTGAAGCTCTATTAACTATTATTGTAGATGTTTGAAATTTACTATAGATGTATAGGTATTATATTCACTGAGGTAACAGTTGTCAAAACTGAATACAAATATGTCACTGGTTTCAAAATTTAACTGTACATCTTGTATAGATATAGAAGATAAGATATTGTTTGAAATTTGTATTAAAAAAGATTACTATTCTTTCAATATTTTTTTTCCAAAATTACTTATAAGAAATGATTTCATTATTTCAAAAAATATTTAAAAATATTAGTGCGGAGGAGTTGTTTTTAAGTAAGAGTAGTTCAACGCACGTACCATAGAAGTTTTTCGTAACGTCTTATACTTGTCTAAATTATTATTTAGATTTACCTAATTATTTATTTACAAAAAGAATTAAGTAAGGACATAGTAGGATAACTTTTGTTATTGTATTATAACTACTTTAAAGAAAAATTTCTATTGCGGTTTGTTATATTTTGAATTAAAAAAAAATCATGACTATCCGCAAAATAGAGAAGTAATACATTATTCTTCTTGTACATGTACTGGTTGTTACTTGGTTAAAAAAAGTTGTTTTTAGAAACATGTAAACTAGAAATAGGATCAGTTGGTTCTTAATTTCTTGTTCCTAGAATATTATGATTAGTTTTTTCAGTTATTATAATAATTTTCTTGTTGGCTAGTTTCATTTGTGAATAAATTAAATTTTAACAAGCAAAGAAATATACAGTATGCGCCAAAAGTATTTGTTTTTATTGAATTTATTCCATACTTTGGCGCATACTGTATATTAAGTGTAGGGGAGACCCGAGCAACCAAGATCAATTTATACAATTAGTGCAATTTCAAAATGATATTTTTCATAAAGAATATTTAAGCTGATTAGAATTTAAAATATGCTATCGGTTTCTTTTGCTCCACCCTACTGGGCATAAGAATCATCGCTTTGGACAAAAGAAATCGAGTTGGGTAAAATGAGCCACACCATTAAAAATATGTCGCTAAAACTTGAAATATATATTTGAACTATTTTAAAATACAACAATTTCTCAAACTCAAATCAAAATAAATTACAATTTTTTTTTTATATATACTACTAAACGAATGGAATATCAATCGTAAATAAATACTAAATAATACTACAATATTTAAATTTTGATCGCACCAAAGAAAAATATTATACATACTTATGTTTTGTAAGCAGTATTTCTCCATGTAATTGACTTTTCGTCTATAACTGTTACGGCTTTGCGATTATAGTGAAATAAAACGGGGTGACTTTTAATAAAACTGAAAAAATTTCAGGAAATTGGTTTTATAAACACCATTTCTCAACTAAATTTATAGATTTCTGTAATTTTACGCAATCATTAATAGAATGCATATATATTTAACAAAAGCTTTAAATTTTTAGCAAAAAACCACGTGATTAGGCTTTAACTAAATGAAAAGAAGTGAACCAAGTTGAGATCCTTGGGGTACACCAGAAGTAGCTAAGAAAATATTAGATTTAAAAATATTGCATCCTATGAAACATAGAGGTTACGTTGCAAAATATAATACTAGAAAGTCTAAGTAAGCTATCACTAAAACCCCAATAACAAAGTTTATATACATATTAATAATTCGTGATTATATATGTGGAAAACCTTTACCCGAAGATAATATATTACTGGTTCTTGTCTCTATCTCTTGGTTCTATTTGCCTAGGTCTCCCCTATCCCCTACTAAGACTATGTAACTAAAAATTTTAATTTATTATTTGAAGAAGTTCATTGTTTCGGTCACGGTATATTAAAGAACTGGCATCACTGTTTCTATTTCAGTAATTCTCTTCTTCTAAAAATCTTTTACCCATGATTGAACGAATTTGTAGACCTTTTAAAAAACCAGTGCGGTACAACCAATTGGTTATATTGTTTTGTGTAAATTTATTCCAGATTACCTTGATTTATTTAATTTGGACCATAAAATATAACCGTAAAATTACAATTTAAACGAAAATAGTTTAGCAGTTTCTGATAGCGAATCTAATCCTGTGACACGTCAGATGTTTCCCTATATACTTTAGAAAACTAATTGCGTGTTTAACTAACATCTATCACAATTTAACTTAACAAGAACTAAATGAATAATGGATAATTCCTGGCTGTATTTCATACCTGACAAAATTTGTGCGTAATGCCTGATTTATTAGAAAAATTATAAAAGAACTTGTATATTTTAAAGCATGTAAAAGTTTAATTTTGAAAGTAAATATATTTCAATATTTATTGATGTATAAGTACAGGAGCTGCACTTTGTAAGTATTAAAGTAAAATCCGATTTCGGTTATATACAATCAATGTTTTTATATAACGTATTTTGTAATGTGACATATTTTGTTTTAATAGCAGCTTTGTTTTAGTTCACTCTTTCAGGAGTATCACACACACATTACAGAGACACACATTACAAACACCCTTTTGTTTTTTTCGAAATTTGTTACGTTTTATCAATACAGAAGGAATTAGTTATTGATTTTAATTCATACATATGCATTGTAATGACATTTTAGGAGTTGATGTATAAAGAAAAATAGTTATTTACAGTGCAAGTGGGAGTGTTATAGGCATTATTATACATGAGTAAGACATTTGCAAGACGAGGACGTAATCCGAGTCGTGTAATTTCTTGAATGTAATAAAAAATGCCGTTATTTCACTTGTACTATATAAAATTTTAACTATAACTGCAACAAAGTTTATCTACAACTACCTTAAATTGAGAAAAATCCAGAATCAGTTCCAGTTTGTAAGTTTCAAGAAGCATTGCTATGTTAAGCTGTCAAACTTCCTTTCAAACTTGTTATAAGCAAAATTAAGTTTTCGTTTTTACATTTTCTTGTGAAAACAGTGGAGTTGATTGAAATAATGCGTGATTCAGAAACTTGCCTCTTGAAATTGAAAAAGCTGCTGAACTGCAGTAGCTTCACTTTTACCAGATAAATGGAAAACGTAGTACGAACAGTTTTATCACTGATTGGTGTGCATCTAAGAATATAAAATATGAAGCAAAAGAAAAAGTATTATTATCATTTTTTAAAGAATTATCCAAGAAGTACAAATCATCTAGTATTTAGGCGTTCTATTTATTCTATGCTGCGGTCTACAATCTATATGAGGCAAAATGTTGACATTTAAGTCAAATTATCTATTAATTGTGAAATTGATAAACCTGTTGGTTGTTAATAAAAATAGCCATTAAGCAGTGATCTCTTTTTTTAAATATTTCGCTAGTGGGGTAATATGTCACATTACTCTAACACTACTGGTGTAATGACCTTCATTATTCAACTGAAACAGTGCCAAATAAATGCTGTAATGAGGCTCTTATAGAGCAGTTGTAGATAAATATCAATATCACAGAAATGTATGCAGAGAATATTTACAATATACCAAATATCTATACAGAAAAGTTTTTGGGATATATTCCTTGAGGAATTGTATTAAATTTGAGTAAATAATTTCAAAACAGCGACTGGTACCGAAAAAAAGAACACTGGTTAATTGAAAATCCTATTTCTTGACTGTTAACTATTATATAAAAAATAATAGTTAAAAAGGTATGGGTCAAACCATCCGACGTCATTTCTAAACTTTCTTGTGATTATAATACAGCTTAAGCCTGAGGAGAATGCAAAATTCTCGGATTTTCACGCAAACTTTATAGTCTCGCAAAAAGTCAGATTATAAGAAGTAGTTTTCATAATATATTTGTTTTTCTTCCAGGAGTTCACAAATAGTTGAGACTTTCGCGAGACTAGGCATTGGTTCCTATAATACTCGCGGTAAGAATTCAGACGACTTACGTCATACGAAAAAATGAATAATTCATTATATTATCATCAAAATATTTAAGATACTGCAACTGAGAGTAATAAAACTATATACTACAATAAAGTTTGCGTTATATATTACACTAAATTGCAAAAAATGAATGTTTTAACGCAACCAAATATCGAAAATTACGTTGACAATATAAACAATTGCGTAACGTCAGCCATGACGTAAGAAGTCTGAATTCATGCCGCGAGTATAGTATTTTTATTTTGTAATAGCTAATCAGGCAACCAAAAAGGCAAAATAATGTATCTCGAAGAGGTAAATTATCAACGCATGGGAGAAAAATACATATCTGTCATCCACAATCAATGGAATAAAATTGATATTAATGTAATAAAAAAGTGTATTGGTTTTGTAGGACTTCGAAATTGGTTCAGAGTATACCTAGTGTAATACGCATACACTTCTGCATTAATTCAGAATTAATCCAAGATAGGTCTCGTTTTCATAATTGAAATAAAGCTAACAAATCGTTAGTAGGTGTCTTCCAAAATAAGAGCACTTAATCTAGAGCCCGCATATTCAAACTTATAGTACAACACAAGTTTATTGACAAGATCGTGTGTTTTTAAAAAATCAATTAGTTAATTCACAATCAGATATTAATTATTTAAAATAGATACAAATGAAATTTCACTAGCTAATAATATATATATTTTTGAGTGATTATCTGGACATTTTATAGTGAAACAAAAAGAAAAGCATGCCAATCATACCGTCAGATATATGATATGTGAGGTCTCGGTTCAGGATGAGTCGCGACAGCGTCTGGAGTTATCCTGGAATGGGAAACATGGGGAATCTGTCAGATGTTGTTATTTTACTGAGAATGCTAGAAGTGACAGTCAAACCATGAATGCCTCTAACCCAGGGGAGGGACAATGGCACTCTTGTTCGAATCGTTTTCAGATCAACTCAGTGCTTCCATTCCAAATATTTTACTTACATTTTACTATACTTTCGAATATATAAAGTGTCATGTAATGAAATGAAAATATTTCAAATACATTTAGTATCTGTATTTAATTTAATTAATGATTGGATTTAAGACTGAATATTTTAAGTTTTACGAGTTATAAAATAGAAATAATTTTGCATGCCATGTTCTCATGCTTTATTTTTTATTTGGATGTACTTACTGTTTTACTGAATATAGCCTTAATCTAGCATTATTTGTATCAATACCATATGTGTGATATGTGAGTTATATAATATAAGGGCACTAAATACTCATTCTAACATATTCTACAAGTAACCATAAACGAATTTAGCTGAATAGAAGGTTGTGGATTTTTACTTGACAGAAAAAGAATAAGTTTAATGTTTTATGGGGTATTCACCGAAAAATAGTTTGATATTTCAGATTTTCCAAATAACTTCAACTTTTCTACTTCCATTACTTTTAAGCTAGTAGAAATTTCTTAAAATTAGGTCCACTTAGCATTTCGTCTAAATTATCTAAACCAATCGGGAAAAGGTATTTGACGTTTCAGCATTTCCAAACTAGCTTAATCTAATCATATTATTATCTATAACTCGTATCCTAGTCCACTTGGCATTTCATTTCAACGTTTAAGAATGCCAAACCCCGTAACTCCACATTAAAATTTAAAGAATATTTGCTCCATTTCAAATTTGCTAACCTAAACTAATCGAGTCACATCCATATTTCTTTTTCGAATTAAAAGTATACAAAATTAATATCTAGATCCATTTAGCACATCTAAGCTTCAGAATACTGAAACACATCATTCCACAACAAAAATTAAATTTGTTAAAACTTGACATTTAAAATTTCCTAACATAACTAAATCTAACCACATCTATAATATTGGTTATTCATTTTCTTCAGGAGCAGTTTTTTATCTGGTCATTAGTTATATCTACCTAAGATAAAATTTCAAATACCACAATTAGTTTTTTTGCAAAATGATTAGGTACAGGAGAATGATTACGTGAAAATTGCCCTTCTCTTTTTCTCTGCTATTATTCGAGATGAAAAATAAATATTGTATAGAAATTTTTAATTATCTAAAGAAATGAATCTATCTAAATTTACTAACCTGCTTTTAATGAAAACACTCTATAAATATCTAACTTCACTTTTGGCTTTCACAATTCAATAGATGAGATCTGACCTAAAAATGCAAAAATAGATCAGATCTCATCTATTGTGGTTGAATTGTCGTGTTCCCACTACCAAAAGTGAAGTTAGATATTTATAGAGTGTTTTCATTAAAAGCAGGTTAGAAAATTTAGATAGATTAATATCTTTAGATAATTATTGAATAGAGCTTTGTCTGTGGAATTGTTCATTAGCATACCTAGATGTTTGGTATCAGAGAACATACATATGACTTCATTGATAGGAATTGTATGAGATTTGATTTATATTAGCTTAAAATAACTTTCTAATTCAGTAAAAAACTATATACTTATCTTATAAATATAGGAATAAGGGATCATATGTAGATGAATTACCACTTTCTAAATATAATCCTCATTAAGTTGCTTCTGCTACAATGTTTATGCATATGAATAGTGTGGTGTAAATTTCTGAGAGGTCAAAAAATTATCGGTGTAATCTTTGCGCCACTTCTATGTAATGACAAATTACTGTTTTTCATTTTGCTCATTTATTTATATATTTTATACAATTTGTATTAATAACCTATAAAAAATGACCAACTGTTCCGATTTTAATTGGCCATGGTACAGGATGATGTTGTAGCTGGCTTGTTGCCTAGAAATTGTTAATCTGCCTTTCGGACAAAGCCAAACGCCATATAGCAGTCTTATGACAAATTTTTAAAATAGACTACCCATTTATAATATCATTATATATTGTGTGTCGGTTGTAAAGAAAACATACAAGAGTTTTAATATTCTATTGTTTTGACAAGATAAATGTTTTATTTTTAGTAACTTTGTATTTTAATGAATTCCATAACATAGGCGTTATTTTTGACCGTGTAGTTTGAATTTTACAGAGGACACTCAAAAAATATATTTCTTGACGTACAAGTTTCGTAATTTCTAGCAAGTTAACGCCTTTAACTCTAAATAAATATAATCAGTAATACTGCATCACATGGTAATTAGTGTTTTTATTAACTATGTTCCGTGTCAGTGAATATGTACAAAAATTTTGAAATATAAATACTAGTTACCTTGTAAAGCAACATATTAATAAGTTAACTATTTTTACTGTAATGTGTTTTATAATCAAAGCAGATTCTAAATTACTACAAAAATTAAATTGCAGATACTATGAGCCTTTCCTTTTTCAATATTATTGTCTTTAGAGTCATTTGGTGGACAAGCGAACAACAACAGAAACAGCTTAGGAACACTCAAAATTCTTGTAAATATGTAACTACTGTCCTTGGAACATCGTTCTACATTTTCCGGAATAAGATTTGGTTAATAACAACAATTTTACTTTTAAATACAGTAAAATCGGTAGGAAGGACCTTGGTATACATTAAAGAATTGTAAAGGCAAAATAGTAAGAATTTGCATACATAAAAACAAGGTTAAACCCTTGCAAATTTCTGGAAGTGACACTCGTATTACCTTAAATTTATTGCCTTTTACCATTTTAATAGATACTCGTACCTACTATGGTGCCTCCTGCCCCTAAGTACATACGAGTAACGTAAGGAAGACTGCTTCTTAAAATACCAGCTTGATATTAACTCCTTTAATACTCCTTAAATAAAAAAAAAAATAATGGTAAATACAAAACTTGAAGTAGTGTCTCAAAATAATTTTTAAATAGTGTTTAAAAAAAATTAAAAACATTAGATTATACGAATATATATTTTTGTGACCAAAGGTGTATCTATCATACAGGTTTAATAATTACTCAAATTTACCCTGTATAGAGAACACCGTAGTTGTAATCTCTGTCAAACTCGAGCAGATGCTAGAGATTCATTTCCAGAAAACAATTCCTAGAAAGACAGGCTACTCAACTTTATTAAAATTATACAGGGCATTCAGAATTACATTTTATTCGTTTCTGAACTATGTTTCAGAAACAAGTAACATATAATTTCGGTCCATGTACCAGCAGTGTGCAGTACTTTTAGGTAGGTAAACAGGTTACATTTTTTAATTGCCGTAAAATTTTGTATAAAATCTATTTCTTATCGATTTCAAAGTTAATGCATTTTGACTAACGAAGAGAGAATCGAATTTCCATTTTAAAATTAGAAAAATTAAATTATTTCTCGTGATCTACCGATTCAACTGAACAATGAAAACACGAATATATTATTATTTTGTGTTTGCATGAATAACCTGATTTTGCGCTTTTGTATGCTGTAGCAGTTACCTATTGATCATAAACATCACGGACTTCTTTAACGAACAGCACCAATAGAGAAACTTTTTTTTATTTGATCTTTGTGACCTAGATAACTGGTCGCTGCCAGTAACAAAATTAATGTGTAAATCTCTAGCCTTCTTTGACTTCGCCTTGTTGTTCGCTGAGCCCACCCATATATTGATTTCGATTTCTCTTGTTATTATGGCTGATATGGTCTTAACCACTCCTCATATAACGGTGATCTACCGAGACTTTCCGTAGCCGCTCCTCTAATTGTATCGTTACTCTAATTTTCACTGATGACATCATTAGTGATGAGCTGTTTTTAATGTTAAGAACACTGTGACTAAAGAATACAAAATACATTTTTTTTAGTTTATGTAAAACATCAATTACTAAGTTAAGATGTCATATTATAAAACCTGTTTGGGTCTATGTTTCTTTAAAGTGTTAAAATATTTCTATTTTTATGGCTAAGAGAGATATTATATATTTAAAAAAATAGATTTTCCATTAACTTCTTTACAGTTAATACACAATATAAAGTCATTATAACGACTAGCGTTACGGTTATTATTTATTTGCTATTAACCGATCCTTTAATGAGCAAGTATTACTTTTTCTACTATGTACTTACCATAAAATGAGTTTTTAATATTATTTAGTTTGATCCGCTATGGACTTTATAAGCCTCTATTTATTAAGTCATTAGTATGATTTTAAAGCCAGCTATATTTTTATAGGTAGGTACATTCAAATTAATAATGCCTTAAAGTTTGTTTACTTCTGTTCACCTAGCATTGGGTTTTACCAATATATATTTAGATTCTGTATTTAAAAAATTCCTGCATTTAACCATATAGATATACTTAGTGTGTAAAATATGATGCCAACGACCACACTCAAACTGATAAATTTAGTTTTAAAAAAGCTTTTAAAGTTTAAGCTTTGAAATATTCCGAAACTATTTTAGTGCTGAGATGTTTGTAATTTAGGCAAAATTAAATTTAAACAACAATATCATAAATTAGATAACCTAGAAACTACCATATCTACTTATTTCATTGGCGATCCTCAGAAAATTTGTCTAGTTATTAAGTCATTATTAGAAGTCTTAAGAGATATGACAAATTCTTAAAAAAGACAGGGCAACATGATCAACTTCACATAAATTTAAGATATTTTGTTTTTGGGCAGAATAATGCCTGACTCCATATGGCATCAGTAATTCAAATTATTTTGGAAAACGTCACATGTATATATACCTACTCGCAGCAAAAATTCAGACGACTTACGTCGTACAAACAAATGAATAATGCATTATACAGGGTGAGTCAGTCATAATGTCATTAATTTTAAGAGGAGATAGGGAATAATGACTATAATGCAAATACGTGATTAAAAAAAAATCTAAATGCATATTTACGCCGAAAAAAAATATTTTCAAATCATTATTTAAACCCCCTTTTCAGACTGTCACTGACCGGTCACAGCCTTGGTCGGTTACAGCTCACAGTTCAACTCGATATCGACCTGATGCAATGTTGTCAAGTTGTAATATTTTTCTATATAGTACCTACCCACCTAGGTTTTAGACATCACAAATAAACGGTTGTACTGACTATTTTAGAATATCATTTTTCTTGCTCACTTCAACTTCAGCCAATAATAATTTAAAATGTTAAGACCCAATAAAATCAAATAATAATAATCAAATAATTCTATTAAAAATTGCAAGTAACGCGGTCCACTCAGGTTTTCCCGTAGAAAATACGGCCCAATCAAACGATACCCGTACACTCGCGTGTCGATTTTTCTCTGAGCAAATGTAGCTGTTATGACTTCAACAAAACTCCAACGTGTCTAATAATAAACTGAGTAATAAACCATTTACGTACATTACATAAAAAACCTGTACCCAATGGGAAATTATTGAGAAGCTGAAAAGTGTTTCGTGTTTAAATACTAAGTACTTAATAAAAAACCATCGCGTTGTCGACAGAAAACTGTCCAAGACCGAAATGGCACGCCGCTAATCTAAGTTATCGAGAGTTAATCTTGACCTTGACCTACCGTATTATTAGGTCAATAACCTGGTTACCTAGTTTTTGTACTGTTATTTAACGACAAGGAGTAAAACTATTTTTTTAATCTAGATACATGAATGAATTTTCCTTAAATATTGATTTATTTGTTAATAAAAACAAATGTAGATAATAAATAAATGTTTTCGATTGTTAGGTTATTACAGTTTAATAATTTTGATATTACGTTTTCACTACGTTTTACAAATAAATATCAATTTTTAGTATTACTCGTAAGTACAATTAACCGCACACATAACCAGACATACAATTTGTAGTTACGTACATCTAGCCTAGAAATGTATTGTTTTTTAAGTAGTATGATACTAACCTGTTTACAGCCCACATTTTAAGTAAAACTGCATTTATCCGTCCATAACACTTTATTAATAAAATTCCGTCGCATTTCGTAAACATTCTCCGTATAACACTACCATTTCCACATATTCGGAATTTGTAAAATTATGCGTTGTGAATTTACGCCAAATACGTGAGGTTAGACAGAAATAAACAAACGACTGCTTACTGCTTGTATTCTCTCCATCCCCCCTCCAAATATGTGGCATGATCTACAAATTTGAGGGGGAAGAAATGCGGGAAATGCAGAGTGCTAAATGGAGGTAAATTTGAATAACACGCTGATGTGTTAGACGATATTGTATGTAAATGTGGCATCCATGGTTAATACGGCAAGTCTGTGGCAATAGATTTTCGTCGGGTGTGCCATCAGAAAGTTCGTAGCGTACCAGGAGCGTCGTGTTACTGGTTTTTATAGGGTGATTTGTTTATTTTTTTAAAGGTCGAGTAAAAATTTTTTTTTTCGATTTTCTGCCTTTATTAGGCCTCCCGAATACGTGGTTAAAATTAATGACATTATGACTGACTCACCCTGTATTTCCGTCAAAATATTTAAGGAACTGTAACTGAGAGAAATAAAACTATATACTACACTAAAAGTTTGCATTATATATTGCACTAAATTGCAGAAATTAATGTTTTTAACGCGTCCAAATATCGAAAATTACATTGACAATAAAAACAATTGCCTAACGTCAGCCATGACGTAAGACGTCTGAATTCTTGCGGCGAGTATATTAAGACTAACCTAAAAAATCTTAAAAGTTTTTTGAGTTGAAAAGGAATAGTTGTGGCTGATGCTATGACATATAGGAGTGGACAAAGTAAAATGGGTCTGTGTAAAAATTCAATTGCGGTTTAAAAACAGAATTGATTATTATTATTATGCAATCGGCAACCGAATATAAAATGGAAATAAATTACTGGATTTTACAACATAATTTGGAGCCCGTCTTACGTTCTACAAACTAACACAAATGTTTCTGCTTCTTGTCCGTTTTGAACTCGTAAGGTAGCAACTATGATACCTTTGCGTAAATCATCGAGTAGGTATTCACTTCGGAACGATTTACTTCATTTCTGAAATATCCTCACAAGAAGAAGTCCAAATTATTTAAAGTCAGGAGATCGTGGTGACGATGGTACCGGCCCTCCTCGTCCAATCTCGTTGATGTTAATGCTTGGACACGCTGTACATGATACAGATATAATTGAACCTCGTGTATAACACGCCACATTGCTGCAATACGCCGTGGACTTCCTGAAGCTCCTCCGATTTTAAATTTCCCTCGCGTTGCACTACACTTGCACTCTCTGCATACCGCGGTAAAAGTTGATGCATTTGGCACATGTTTACCGGGAAATCGTTCTGCTAAAGCATTTTCAATTTGCCATAAATTAAAACGATAGCCACCAACTCCAAGTTACTATACACTTTTGACACTTGAAAAACTAATGTAAAGACTCGCTTCACAAAGAAGGTTAATATCCACAAAAAGTTATCGGAGTTTTATTTTTATGATTTTTATTAACAATTATGATTCGTTTATTATTTACATGTTTATGAGACCGTTTTTTATTTACTATTTATTTCTGGCTACGGTACTGCAGAACTAAATTCGTAATAATAAATGCATATTTCATTTGTTAAATAATGGGTAACCATTGGTACTGAATGAGAAGTAATTCAAACGGTGAGAAACGTAAAACTCAGAACAATTAAAGCCTCAATACTAGAGCACAGAACGAGATGATGAATATAACATTCATATGTAGTACTTAGGCTATAAATAATGCAACACCCACACGACATGAAAAAAGGCAGGTTAACCCTTCGTCGGCAAATCCGAACTATCTACGGAGGCTGTGTCCGTTCCTGCAGCGACGTCTTTGCCTTGTAATTTATCGAGTCCGTTCTGTATTTATACATCTGTTTGGAGTTCTATAATAATTCATCGCTAACAGGTGAACTATGCGGAATTAGGTCAAATCGAAAAAAATACATGTGTTATCATTATTCACATTTCTCTCAGACTAAAAACTTTAATATAAGTTACAAAAATTGATTGATACTTTTACAGCGCAATATAAACGTATATAAATAACATACTTGTAAATCATTGGATGCATTTTTAAGGATTTAGTTTAAAAATGTTCACTGCTTGTAAGTCATTTATTTTATAAAATATAATTTATGGATTTTTCTCTTTTATTCATTTTTTTCTTGACAAGAAGCATTTTTTATTATGATATATTTCTTGGGAATATTTTTAATTGACTATCGGGATTGTTTCCTAGAAATATATTTTTAAATTCAAATATTGAGGAATACTGGATTGAAAAATGCTTATTTCAAACCAAACCTACGGTTGTCCTTAAGATAGGCGAGTTTTTTTACTTATCTTATAGAACATTCAAACCATTTAAGTGAAAAATTCACACCTCTACTTTAAAACCAATAAGATGCCTTTATTTTGAGTCGTTACCATGGCAACCAGAAAAATTTCCGGAAACTTTTTCGAGGTAAGGCCATAATTAGGTAAGTGGTAATTTTTGACAGTTGAAAACGTAAACATAATATATGATCTACACATTGGCATCTTATAACCTATTTACGAAATATGGTGGATATACCTACATTGCATAAGAACGATAGATTGAACTACTACCCATCTGAGTTTTGTCACTTGATGTTAACTAAAGCTGGTAAAATTTTTATTTAACGAAATATGGTGGATATACCTGTGTTTCCATACTCTTGCTTTTGATTTTCTAGTGTTATCTGGTATTAGGTTTTGAATTTCTTGTCTAATAACTTCAGTTTCTGTATCAAATCGCGACAATTCATATCACTTATTAAACTCAACGCACATACGCTTCGAACTAGTAATCGACAGAACCGTTTAAATAAAAATGACAAATCAACATATGTCAACAACAACAATACCTTAGCGAGTCAAATTTTAAAATGTCAGGTTTGATTTTTATACTTAGGTGTGAATTTTCTTGTCGAATACACGAGCGTAATTTATTCTTGGAAATTTAAATCAATTAGAAGCTTGCATTTTATTTCATTACTATGGTGATCTAAAAAAATTCCGGAAATTTTATCCTCCTTCAACTCTGCATGTGATTACACTGGATTTTTTTACGTTCATCTACACTAAAGCAAACAAAACCAGTAAGTTATTTTATTCTACATATAATTATTTTCCGTACAAAGTCTAATTGTAACATTTGATCTCCATTTCTACCTTGAAATTAAATAGGTAGTTTGGTGTGAAATTTTCATACCGAATATCTCTCGAACTTAAATTAATAATCATGACCTCGAAAAAATGTTTGGAAATAATTTAAGCACTAGCAATATTATAAGTGAAAATTATCGAATACCAGGCATATAATAAACTATTGGCAATAAGAATCAGCAATTTAGTAAGGGTTTTCTCCACTCTGGAAATTATAATTAAAATTTGTTTTGCCCAACTGCCAAATATACTACTTTTTTAATCACTACGTAAAATTAGCAATTTTTTAATGACAATGAACAGAAGCACGCTACTCTGAAAAAAATAAAACAAAAATACGCAATCATGAAAAAAGTTTCTTTCTACAACCGTTACAAAACCATGACATCTTTTGACTGTCAGAAGTTTCTAGGGTTGAAATTTTTCTTACTGATAAAAAAATAGAAACTTAATAACAAAAGTTTTCACTTTTAATTCTTAGATTAAAAGTAAAAATCGATTTTTAATTTATAAGTTTATTCAACAATATTTACAACAATTTTTGTGTATCCACATTGATAGTAAATACGCAGTTTGAACAAGTATTAATTAAATAAACCACTGAAACTGCCACTACTGTCATTCTTGGAATAATTCTCAAAGTAGTCCAGCACGTTTTCATAAATAGTTATATTATTTTCAGATGTTGTGAAATCAGAAATGACAACGGTGCTTGGTTTATCATTACCTCATCAACTTTCAGTATTCTTTTCGCAATATTTTCTTTATTCAAGTGAGTCTTAATGTAGCCTTCCGCCACAGTGCTCAATCTCCATCCTCCATATCTTTTAAGACAAGTGAGGTCACCACCACCGTCAACTAAAAGGGTAGCGACCTACGGTGTCGACCAAAACTTCACATTCCCACGCGCCATTAAAAAACACTGATTTTGCGCACTTAATATAAAAATAACTATTAATTTCTCACAAAACTGTGAATCCAATAAGTACATACACCCACGTTCTCAACCCAGTCATTTCAGTTTTGTTTGACATTTCAAAAAAAATACTAGCAGATGCCAAGGACTCTTCGACCTATTGTTATGAGATGTGTACTTAAGTTTTGGCAAAATTAATATTTTAGATTTTATTTTTTGTTAAATTCAGCGAATTTCAATTTTTTTTTTTTTGTTACAAATAAAACATATTTTATTCCAAGGTATTTTAAATTAAATTTGGTAGTTTCATTTCATGAAGTAGTTATTCTAAGTTATTCTATATTCAATTTGGTAGTTTCATTTTATGAAGTAGTTAAAAATACACCAGTACAATATTGCTTAGCTAGAAATTGTAAAAGTATCAAATAGTTTCAGTTTAAGATACAATTAGATTTTGGTCTATTTTGTAAACATCTTACCACCGAAATTTTTTGCAACTATTGATTTTTCTAACTCTTCAGAATTCGGAAATACCACAACAATATCCATGACATAAACAATACCAAGACATCAATGACAGCACAACCAAATATACTACCAAATGAAATGTGTTGCATTCAGTACAGGCTATGTTGTTTGACATCCGCAACCAAGAAATCTATTTGGTGAGATGTACCTAGTCCTTAGAACTACATTTCTTCAAAATGCCAATAGCTATACAGTATATTGCGCTTCAACAACCAAATGAATTCTATGTGAAGTATTGTATTGCATTCAATACAATTATTTGATAACACAACTGACTGTGCTGGCGTCAAAAATGTCATCGATATATTAATAAAGAATGTAGCATCATAACCTATAATCAGTAACCCAACTAATATCAAGTGAATGAGTGCCATGCAGATTTTTAATATTTTAAAGATGAGTGCAAAAATATTTTCTGTTTAATTGGAGCTCTCTTGAAACTTGTGATAAGTGTCCAGATATATTCTTTTCCTAAAGTAGTACGAGATTTGTGGAGACCTTCAGAAAAGCACTCAAAGTCATTATGGCTTATTAAGACACAAGAGCGGACAATCATTGCTTGTAACCTAGGGAAACACATGACGTCTTTGTAGCAAGCACTTCATTATTGGCGATACGCCAACATTTGATTTATTCGGTGGCAGTCGCAGGATCTTGAGGGAGACGCTCTACAAAACACCTATGCCTCGTGGTGAATTACGGCTTGCCGTGTCATTTGGCCGTGTCCGAGGATTGCGAAATGTTTGTATATCATTTTGATGTCGGCTTGAGGATTGCGCGGCTGTGTTATTCCAGTTATAATTGGGTTTGCACCTTAAAACTAAAATACTCGCGCATGTGGGTGGTTCCTGGCTAACGTGATTTGTGGGAGTTTATCATAAGCGTGTAGGGATCATATCTTAGTCAAATATATAATTTATTTAAGTGATCTGGGCGCAACCCCAAAAAAATGCCACTAACGCATTTTTCATGCAATCACCGTAATAAAACAACATTTTTCTACATTACGCTTTCATATTCTCGTTTAATTAATAAGTCCATGATCACTTATCCTTCAAGAAAGAGGATAAATCATGTAGATGTAGTCAGCAAGTTGTTAAAATGTAGCAAAGGTGTATGTAGATTCACAATTCGAATCCATTTAGATGTGTTCAGTAGAAATTACTTTAGGGCTTTTACATATCAAACAATATTAAATATGCATCCATCATCAATAGCAGTCCACCACACATCCGTTTTCGAACTTATTAGCTCTCATCAGTATGTCATAGGCGAGGTATCTGATGAATAAACCTAGCTAACTGTCTAAGCTCGATAGAAGGGGCCATGAGTAGGCGATGTAGACAAGCTACAACTAACTGGTTGCTATTGGTATAATTCAATGCTGGTGCAATTCAGAGGACTTGTTTCCTGAAATTCCATGTTTACAAAATATTGTTCTCACTAAACGCGATAGAGGTCGATAGCTTTCAACAATGTCTACTGCGATGTCGAACGCTTCGTGTTTGTGGCGTTTCAGTTCGGCATGGAGAAGCTGTTTTAAATCTTTCCAGTTTAGACAATTTTAAAACAGCTAAGGTTATTCGTCAGATACCTCACGTATGGCATACTGATGAGAGCTAATAAGCTCGAAATCGGTTTATGCCTGGTGGGCTGGTGACAAGTGACCTTAGCTATTTGTTGTAGATGTTTCAGGTGGAATTCCGTGTTTACATTATTTACAAATAATTTATGAAAATTTTGTTTTGTTTATCACGGCGAATATCAGAAAATAATTTAACAGATGTTGATGTATACAGTGGAACAAGTATTTGGATAATTTTGATTGAAAAGCAGCAAAGAAGCCTGGGAACTTTCTTTATTGCATTTCACGCATTGTTAGACAAACAATTTGAGAAGAGTTTACTCATGTAAGTTTATCTATTCACCGATAACCAGATTTCAATTAGAGCCTTAGAATGACATAAAAGCAATTTACAATTGCAAATCCAACTGACCTAAATAAAGATGTCAAATATTATCGCTACACAACTGTTTACGTTGTCAGGGCATATTGATAATAGAGAAATAATAGAACAGAGTGATTTATTAAAGGAGGAATTTGAAACGCAGCAAAAGGTGCTATATTCAAGACAGATACATGAGTAATAACTTGATTGAATATGTTTCGGGTTAGTTGCGACTTTGTTGCTTTAGCTTCCTAAAATTTTCAAAGATACATATCTCCCTTATGCAGAAGAAACTAATCTGAGTTTGCTATGAAGATGAGGGCAAAGACTGAATGAAAGACGTAGCATTCAACTTGGAAATAGTGCAAACATTGACAGCTGGAATGGCCCATAAACCAAAAATTGTCACTGCTTCTTTGCGTAAACTATAGAAATCATAAAATATATAGAACTCCACAAGAGGTACCGAAAATAATCAACCTATGCAGAAAACTGTCAGATAATATTACAGTAACCTAGCTATTATGGTTGGTTCTGTTGACGGGGTAGCTTCTCATAAATGGGCGGGAATTTCAAAACAAAAAATCTTTACGTCCAATTCGTAGAAACATATGATTTCTATGGTCCAACATCCCGTTCTGGTTTCAATTTTACATTGGGATTGAAATGCAGTATAACCAACAGCATACACTACATTTTTTCTTGATGGCTGCTTTCTAAGCTTCTACATAGTCTGGTTATTTTTCGGTGCCTAAAGGCTATATATTTTATAATTTCTATGGCGTAAACGGACTAATGAAATGGTGGACAATTAACGAAGCACTTTTACAGTATAAAATTGGCACTTTGACAGTATAAAATTAGGACATCATTTAGTTAGTTTGATGGGTTTACAATAGGCCAGATAAAATATATTCTGAAGTAAAGTATTTATGACATATTTTAGCTTTTTTTCCGTATATTTTGCTACTTAATAGCAAATAAAAAAAAAATATATTAAATAAATTCATGGAAAGATAAATCTGTGTGGTATATCTTCGGTGAAGGTGATAGGTTTGCTCTCCTCAGATTCTAACTCCTAAGATTTTCTCAAGCGCAACTACTTAGACACACAAAAAATAGAGGATATGAAGAACAGCCCGCTTTGATGTCACTGGAAAAGATTTACAGATTATTAAATATAAGGACAAATAATGCTTTCCCAAAATTATTATATTGTGAAGGAGAAGTAGTACATATTTAATATTCATATAAAGATTTGTTTTGAACAATTTATATGAAGGTTAAATTAGCAAATAGCTAAAATTTTAATTTATACTTCACGCCTGACGATCAAGGTCTGATGAAATGACACACTAGTATTTACAAAATAAAATATATATTTTTTAAATTTTGGGCTACACAAATTCTGTTTGAAGTTATTAATAGATTTTGAAGTACTGCAATTACCACAAAATATCAGACTTAAATGGTAGAGTAACACTCTTAATTATGTGTAATTAGGGCTGTTGCCAATTGTAAGATAACTCAATCTTCTTAATCTAACATTGTTAGTTCCATACAACTACTTTTTCATTCAAATTGTCTTCATAACATCATACGGTACTGTAAATGAAGAATACTTAACAAAAATAACAATAAATTGTTCGATTGTGTGTGTTCTTAAATAATAGGTCCGAATATTTTGAAAATATTAATAGGTTTGTTCCGGGAAATTTATTTATTTGTATTTTATGTGTTCTTGTATAGCCTCGATATTGTTCTTCTGTTCTTAAATATTCATATGATTAACTTTTTGCATTTTCGAAATATAAGAGGTTAAATTTGGTGCTAGCCTCAAAAACGCCCTACCACTTATGATATCACTATACGCAATTCTAGACTAGGAGTTCTACCATCGTTGTATTATTAATATTTTAGTATAGTATGTTCAATTGAAGGTGGACTTAGGGAAACTGATTCTGACAATCTACCAGAAGTTGATATGTTCATGATTATTGATTATTTTAAGAACGATAAAGTATACCAGTACTGAAATGAAGGAAATAAAATACAAAGTTAACATATTATTTTTAATAATATTTTTCTAGGCATGTCATTTAGATTAAGATTTATAAAATGAAACTATAACTAAATTATTTTTTATTTAGTAATTTAAAATTTAGTTACGCAGAAATGGTATAAAATTACAGTTGCGCAGTGCCGACCGTAGCAGCCGTAATACAACAATACGAGTAGAAACCGAAATTAATATATAAGCGGACCCAAGAACACTGAAAATGGTTCTGTCCGCAAAGCCTAGCCTGAGAGCAACAAAAGCAGATAAAAAAATCTCATCTATAAGACAAGGGATGTGCAAGTTAATTTTGTTACTAGCATTGCCCAATTATCCAAATCGTAGCTTAATAAGTCGGAAAATCACTATAGATCAAATAATAGCAGCGGCCCCAATCTCGTTATTCCAAAGGAACTTGCTGAAATTTCACGCAATAATTCTTCTATAACAGCTTTTTCTTTTCTTTTATTTCCTTTTCTTTTCTTTATAGTCTATTACAAGTGAGTACGCGACTCAAGGTACTAAACGTGCGAATCAAATTCTAATATTTTATAGACCTATTATTTTTCACTTGTATTTTCGATTTATAAAAAAATGCTGAACAAGCCTACTGACTGAAGATAATTACAGTAAATTTAATATGTGTTTTAATTTTGAACATCTACATTAAATTTTTAATTATTTATTTGAAATAAACAGAAATATGCACAGTAAAATCGAATCTATTTTGGAGTGTTCCATTTGAACAAAGATTAGGCACATTATTTTATCCTTTTTTGTTGATAGTATTTTAACACTTTTTATACTGCCTTAAACATCTTCTTATCACCCCGTCAGTGGTAAGGAAGTATTTCAAATACTAAATTATATTTAGACGTCCTATATGTAGCATCATTGTTATCCATTAATATTAAGATATTGCACTTGTAGGAATATTAAAATATTTGAAATACTAGTTATTATTAGAGAAATAAATTAAACATAATTTACGACATCAAAATTCGCGTAACTATTACTTTAATAAACTATAAATTTAATGATGTGTCATAAATAAACAATTTCTGGAAATTAATTTATGTCACAAAATGATACCCGAATGGCCTGGCAGTTTATTAAAGAAGGAAAAAATACTGTCACATATGTTTTATTTTATAAAGCATATGCGTATAAGACTGTATTTTTGGCATGCTGTCACTTTTGAAATAAGCTAGCATTTGTGTATGCCGTAAATCTTGGTATTCAAAAAAGTTTAAGACTATTCTATATTTATGAACCGAATCATGATTTTATCGCAAATAATGCATTTTAGATTCAAGATATGTTACACACATTGCTCTTTAAGTACTTTTAATTAGGAAATAGAATTATTTCAAATGCTAATTGTGATTGGTAAACTTGACGCAGTATAAACCCTTACAAACTATAATTTTACTTTTTCAGTTAAAGAAACAATAATTATTTTATTCAGATATCTTTAATACCTACGCAGAGTGTAGATACCTAATCCATGTGATATTTTTTTGAAATGTAAGTATCTTCTGAATTGGTTGTTATTCACTGGTGTGGTACCTAATATATGAGTAGTTCATTAAAATGTCTAAATATCAAATAACATACTGAGTGTTCAAAATTGCCCATATATGGCTATATGGTTATAAGAAAAAGAATATAAAAATAAAAACTTTCAAAATATTTCACTTGAAATGCCAGTATCTACTAGGAAAGTTTTAAAAAAGTGTTGTAATAACTTTTTATCGACATTTTCATAGAAATAAGTAATTAGTAGTTTTAATAATAATAATAATAGCAGTAATTAGACAGAGTTTTTTATGTTTCTAAAAGAGTACCTATATAGGTATATGTTGTACATAATACTCAAATTCGGACAATGTACAAAAAAAGTAGCTACGCAAAACTAGTTCTGAGCTCAGAAAAATTTCCATACCCGAAATTTTACTTTTAAACGGCTACTGGCTATTAGAACAGAGAACTAGTTCTGAGCATTATAAATTATTCAAACTAGTTTTGTGCATTTTTAAATAATCGGAATTAGTTCTATCCATTTTCTGAAAATCATCAATGCCCAAATTAATAGTAGTTATATCTTTATTGTCATCATGACTGTTTAAGAATTAAATTGAGTGTTATTTTTTATAACTATAAAAAAAACAAAGTTATATTTTTTGTTACCGACATATGCACATGCATATTGAGCATAAATCTTAATATTTTTGAACAATTAAAAACAGAACTAGTTCTCCATATTTTATAATAGTCTATACTTTAGCCGTTTAAACGTAAAATTTCGGGTGTGGGAATATTTCTGACATCAGAACTAGTTTTACATACTTTTTTCGGACATTGTCCGAATTCTAGTATCGAATGTAACATATACACCTGAAAAATAGTACTCATAATTTGTAAATTAAAATCGCTTTAATTTGATGTTTGGCTTTCAAAGTACAATACATGAAAATATAACACTATCGGGACATATTTATGGCTTCTAAGTCTTCTAATTAAACTTATAAAATACATTGTTTTATGGGAACTCTCAGTTTTATTTAAAAATAGATATAAACTACATGAAACATAACCTATTTTTTTATTATATCATAAGTTTTCTTCCAAGTTTTTCCCATTATGAGCACGGCGAAGTTTATAACGTTTTTTTTAAATAATTCTAAGTTTACTACATTTTCTAGACCATTTCCACAAATAGTAGCGCATACTGCTTTTATTCTAGCCAAACCAAGAGATGCCGAAGATTTCCAGATAGAATAAGAGCAGGATGTGCTGTTAGACCTGGAGATGCCCTGGTAAATGTAGTAAACACAGAATTATTAATAATAAATAGCATTTCAAAGGCGGCCATTTTGTAACAATATATTTTTTTAAATTATGGCTTAGTTAGAAGATCTTGGATATAGTTATCTACAAAATGATACCTTGATCGCTAAGGTATTTTAAAAATAACGGAGACATAGGTCTGGGGAGTTTAAAGTGGCTCACCCTGTATAATAAGTACATTTAAGAAAATTTTAAACCAAAGTACACCAAATATTGAAAATATTTTTTATTTTTTGTGGCGTGTATGAAATAGTTTTCAAAAACTGTTTCTAAATCAGTAGTATTCTATTCCACACACAAATTGTTTCATTATTATGGGCAAGTGGTTCTGTTAAAAATTATATAACTTGCATAAAATTGTGTAATCATTAATATAAATAGGCAAGCAATTAAACACTTCTAACAGTTGCATCATCTTAAATATTTTTTGCCGGTATCCAGACAAATGGAAACCAAATCGAAGAACATGTTTTGTGAGCTGGCAGTGATTTATATTATTTTTTTAAATTTATTTTCTGGTTAATTAACAAATTTTTGTGTTAACTGCGGATTGCAAAATTTGTTAATAACTTCGAAACTACGTGTTGAAAGAGAATAGAGAGAATATTTCTTTATCTCCTATACAGATATTTTGACAGAATTGCCATTTCTACACAAAATACTTTAAGTAAGTCTTAAAAAATATTTATGGTTTACTGAGAAAACTGTAACTATTTGCACAATATTACCGTTTCGTTAGAAGTTCCAAACGCACGCTTCAGCGCTTCCGGTTGGGACATTTTTGACGACAGTTAGAAAATGGTCCCCTTCGTTTAGTGAAAGACGAATATCAGAACTAGGGTTGGCTAATAATTGCAACATACATAAAGAGAGGAAAGCCAGCTTACAAAACATGTTTTAACATTTAAAATATAATTAAAAGCGTAGGTATGGCAATTGTTTCATTTATACATCAGAGTATACCTTGTTTAGCTTATCTTGAAAATTATCGCTTCCTAACTTACCCTTAACCCTTACCATTTTTACAGTTGAGAAAGTGTCTTTAATTCGGCGGTCATCTTTACACAAATTTGGTGTTCTTGTTTTATAACCATCAAGTTGTCCAGTTTCGAAATAATGAAATGGAAATGTTGGCAATAAGTCTTGTCCCCATGGACGCGAAATTCGCAGATTTTGATTTAAATTATTAATAGTGGGAAAGTGTCAACTTTTCGCAAAACAGGAATATTATCGCTATTTTCATCATTATGTAGCATTAGCATTTAATACAACTCAAATAATTGCCAACGTGATTTGGTACTAGAGTTTGTCGCTTGAGTGATTACAAAAAAAAAAGGTAGAGAGATTGATTGGGATCCCGTATAGTCACTCGGTGGCACTGCGGTGCGACATGTTTCGTTACTATATTCTATGCGTTGATGTCAATTTTAAATATGTATCGTTATTCGAATTATATCAAATTTAGAAATACATTTTACATTTTCCTAATTTGCAACTTGATGAAATAGTAATAGAATGGATTTGTGAAACGATTTTGTTGGGCTAAAAGATATATTGATAGCCAAATGCATATAAGAAATCTATTGTTATAGCTGATGTACTGATTATTTTTATATTTCTGACTTAATTATTTTGTTTATTGTTCAATTATACAGGGCAATTCAGTCAGTGTCATTAATATTAAGAGAAGATGGGGAAAAATGAATATAACGCGAATACGCGATTAACAAAATTGTTACATGCATACTCTCGACGAAAAAAATATTTTCAAACCATTATTTGAATTTTTTTTATCTATGCAATACATAATACAACATTCTTATACATACATAGAGAAAGAAATTACAAGGTTAGCCTAAACACCGAACGTGTTTGTGATGCTACCTTTTTATTAAAATCTAAAAAAGAAAAATTTTAATTATCTCACATCAAAAGCAGCTACATATAATTATAACTATATCTAAATATTAAATATAATGACTAGAATAAAGTAAAGAGCAAATAGTAAAGAGAGGAAGCAGGCAGCATGGAACATAGAGGATTTTATGTACAGATAAACTGTAAATTTAACTATCATATACTGAAATAAGTTTGATGTTGTTGGAAATATAATTTTACACCATTTTTAAATTTTCTAAAACTTTCGACTTTTTTTATTTCATAAGGGAGCACGTTATAGAGTTTAAGTCCGTAAAAATATAGAATGTTGTGCATGACATTTTTAAATAACGGCAAATTTGTTGATTAATGCTCAAGAAATTTATTATTGAAAAGGGGTTATACTAGGTAAATTACCTATTAAGAGAGGTTGAAAAATTTTTCGTGTTTAAATACTGAGAGTAATACAGAGAACCTTCGTGCCGTCAACAAAAAACAGTCCGAGACATATACAGTGATAACAATTCGACAACTGTGAGTTTTGACCTACCATATTTAGGTAAATAACCTTACTTTCAATACCTACTCAACGGCAAACACTGTTGAACCGCCAAATAATAACAGAAACAAACAATTTAAATTCGCATTTTTATAAGTACCCGGTGTGATGAATATGAAATCATGAGTAATTAACAGATTAGTCACATAACAAATGCTCAACCGCAGTAATCACGCGCCGACATCGGCCGAATGGCTGTAATCAGCACAGCTAAAAATTGGCAGCTATCTAAAGAGCTGATATTTTGAAGTACCGTCATCTTTTCTTTGCAGTACCTATACATCACCGAAATGTTGAGATTTTCTGAAAAAGCTGTGTTAATTACATAGAAAATATACCATCGCAATAATACGCACTGGGTTCGCAATTTGTATGCACATGACAACACAAATTGTCAATAGATCACTTTTGAGTAGATAGGTTCAGAAATGCAATGGTGCAAGAACAAGGTTCTAAATAATTACACAACTGTATTCTCAACATTTCGCTGCTTGGTGGGTATTATTAATGAAGTGGTTAGTTGCTTTATTATCAGAACTAAAATAAGCCTATGTTCACTTTAACTTTTCTTCGATTTTTCTGAATTACTCTTCTTATGTGGAAAATTATCATTATATGTAAGCAGACATGCTCGTAAGTGTAAGAAGCGTACAATTTTATAAGACTGTAGGGGATCAGGAGTTATCAGTTATCCATATATTGCAATATTGTAGCCTGCATTATAAATTCCAATTTTCTATTCTGATTAAGATCTAATAACGACACGATGATCCAAGTATACAGACCAAATAATATCTATATTGTGAGATAATGGGTTGGTTGTTTTTAATCTTATAATTTCCATATAACACTAAAAACAATCTTTTTAAAGTTCCCTTATTTCACACACAGCAAACTTATGGTTTTCATCTACTTTTAAATTGGAAATACTAAGGGCTATTTTCGCTGCATCGTAGACAATAATATTATTCACATGAAACAAGGCACATTGAGTAAATATCAATTTGCAACATAGTAGTGAACCATTCAATGAAAAGAAATTATTCATAGAACTTTACTGGACCACATGAGATTGGTCGTGTTGTTTTATACAGGGATTCCCAGAGCTATTTTAACAGGCATTATGTCGGAAACTGTTCGAGATAGAAATAGATGTCATATAGAAAAGTTATTGTTAAAAAAAGTCGTTTAACGATTTTATTTTTAAACATACCTACCTGACTATATGCTGCGGAACTTTAATTTTTTTTTAAATATAACACTGTATATTTTTCAGTTTTTGGATTTTCCTTTTATTTATAAACATGTTTTATTAATATATCATTAATGGCTTAGGATATATCAACAGTTTAGTCCTGATTCAGTCATTTTCCATATTCTTAAATTTACATAAAAACAAAAATTGCTCAATGTACCTACTTTTGTGGGTTAATTAAATTTTAAAATCTTTAGTTGAGATTGAGAACTTTTAAAGAGGCATGAATTGTGCCAACATGAAAATAGATAACAATCTGACAATATTTTATGATAGTTGTGTTATTGTTTTTTTTTGTATTATTTCCGGGATAGGGTGTTTGATTTAAAAAATAGTTTCGCAACATACCGTGCTTTGAGATAAATACCTTCTCTATATAATATTTTTTTCTATCTCGAACAGTTTCCGACATAATGCCTGTCAAAACAGCTTTTATAGACCTTGTACAAAAGCTGAAATTGAATTTGTAGATATTATTGCATATATTCTCATTTCGCAATTTCTACAGGAAAAATATATGATTATATCACAACAAAATAGAACTTTGAACTATCAATTTAGACTAGGACTAAATGTTTGGTGCTAAATCTCAACTTTTTGTGTTACACAGTCTCTCTTTACCTTGTTATGTTGCTTTCTAGCTACGAGTATTTAAAACCGTTAGCAACCGTCAACTAGTCTTGATGCATATTATCGATGAAAGAAATTCTCGCATTTTCGCAAATAATCAAGAAATTATAACACATCCGTGATAGTTTATTGGTTGTATAATATTCTATTTTCTAATCGGTATTCACAAATCAATAAGTTTTGTAAAACAGACTACCATTGAAAATATATTTTTATTATTTCCGGTGAGATACATTCTATTTCGGTTTCCTCTTTATTCAAACGAATTTAATACAGAGAATGTTACAATATGTTTGTTGTATTTATTCATAGAAACAGTCCTGTAAAACGTTGAGAAATCCGAACCACTAAAAATAAATGCTTTGTGTTTCTTTCAAGTAAATTTACACATTCGTCAATACATCCTTGATGACATATTTTTCATAATTGATATGTGTCTAGAAATGTTTCAACATTCAAAAACAGATTTAGTTGAAAGTTGAAATGTATCTGATTCTACAGAGTATACTTTTAACTTTGTAAGAACAATAAATATATGTAATGAGTTTTAGTGGTCTATTAATTACTCAAAATGACAATATCATATAGACAAAATGAAAAATGATAACGAAAAATACTAAAATTATCAAAAGAATTGCTAACTTCGTAAAATTCTTTAATAAAAAAATTACCTCAGAGGTCATAATTATCACAGAAGGAAACCAAATTCATCATGTTTAGAAATTGATTGAAATAATTACTATAATGACAATTATTGTTATCATTACTGTCAAAGGACTGGATAAAACAAAATTTTTTTTTAGTCATTTAAAATATGACCAAGATAATGAAATTGTTGTAAAAGAAACACATTTTATAAAAAGACAATTCTTTAAAATCAATATTTATGTAGGAGTAATATCTATTAGCATTTTTTGAATAAAAATTTTGTTATATTAATGTCAATAAATTATTTGTATATGTAAGTTTTTGGACTTGATATAAAGCGACAATAATCGATTGGTTCATCTTTTACTCTTTTCTTTTACCATAATCTGGAACGTAATTTGTTGCGGAACAGTAATCACACAAAAAGTAAAACAATAGCATGACAATGTAAGCCCTATCTGGTCCCCAAATGATTTATCTAGTTCAGAAATGTTTTATAAATAATTTTTTTGATCTAACGTTGATAACGAACATCATTAATAGAATCTAGTACAATTAAAAAAAGTTGTAAAGTATTGGTAGAAAATGTATATATTTGTTTATTTTACTGATAAAAAAATAACATTTTCTAAGTCTATTGCAACGAGCAACTATGATTCTGACAAATAACATTAAAAAAACTTTTCTAATTCAGATGGATCATTTGAAGTCAAGACTTTTATGACATTTTAACCTTTTACGTGCAATAATTCGCCATTAAAAGTTCTAATTTGAAAATTGAAAACGGGTGAATTGAACCTTTTCATAATTTGGTATATACGAGTACTTCTAATTGTTAACCATGTAGAACACCCTGTATCCTTTTAATATGTTATCACACTGCACCTTTATACTACCAATGAGGTCAAAATAACTTTCCTTTAACGTTTTGTGTGTTATTGTGATTAAAAAACTCATTAGTTGTTGTGCAAATTTTTTGGTTTATCTTTTGATTTAACTGGAGAAATGAGATTTTCTGGGAAACGGCTGAGAAATATAAATTATTTTAGAAAATATTGCATTTCTGATTACGTTTAATTGAAGGTAGGGTCAAAATACAGAAATTATCTTTACGACGCTAGGCGTCGCGAAGCTTCTCAACCCTGTTTACTAAAAATTATTTCCTATTCTGAGGGAGAAATATGCAAAATATTTGATGATTTGGAAGATTTGCTTCGGTATATCTCAGTGCGTATAATCTTCCTGCCCGTAATGCATTTTTCTGGTCTTCACCGAAAATTATAATAGCATATCCACTTTTTCGTTATGGGAAAACATTTTATTGCTGCTACTTTTCAGTAACTACTAAATGAATGATCACAACACTTCAAATAGTACGTATATTCTACAAGAAGTTTCGAACCGTACAAACTTTTCGCTCGTGTGGAATAGGCCATTCCAAACGTGTTTTAGACTACACCTTCTCTAACAATATTTTAGAAATCATATAAAAAAGTTGCTTATTTGTACATATTCTATCACAGTATGTTAGAATAAAATTTTAACACAGTGTGATAGAATGGCATTCTAACACAGTATGCTGGAATAACATAGAATAACATTCTAACACAGTGCGATAGAATGTCATTCTAACACAGTATGCTGGAATTACATGTATTACGATCTATTTTTTAGTTGTGGAATGTGTACTTTCTAAAATCGTGTTAGAGAATAGTATATTCTACAACAAGTTGTAGAATGGCATATATTCCACACGAGCGAAAAGTTTGTACGGAATATATACGGTTTGCGAGTGTGGAATATGCCATTCTAAACGTGTTTTAGACTATACTTTCTCTAACAAGATTTTAGAAATCATACAAAAAAGTAGCTTATTTGTACCTACATATTCCATCACAGTGTATTAGAATTAACATTTTAACACAGTGTGATAGAATGTATTTCTATTACAGTATGCTAGAATGACATGTATTACAATCTAATTTTTAGTTGTGGAACGTGTACTTTCTAAAATCGTGTTAGAGAAAATTTATTCTATAAACTGTAATGATTATTAAAACCTTCAAAATGCTGACTGTGTGGCAAAAACTATCACAACAGATAAGAATTTGGCAATTGTTTTTCACTATTTAGTTGCATTGGAGAATTACAGCAAAGCTTTTAAATTATAGTGCCATTTAATAGGTTTACACAATTTTATGATGGTGTCTTACTAACAAAGTACGATTTGGGAATCGACAACTTTTTAAATAATGGGTAGGTATATAAAAAAATGTTATATAGGAAAAATATTCAAAATTAAGAGGTCTTTATCGTGACATATTAAAGAATATATGTTGCTGGAAACATTTTTGAAGCGTCGCAACGCTTTGTGTCGTAAAGGTAACTTCTGTATTTTGACCCTACCTTCAAGTAAAAGTAATCAGAAATGCAATATTTTCTAAAATAATTTATTTTTCTCAGACGTTTCTCAGAAAAACTTATTTCTCCAATTAAATCGATCACCCTGTACATAAGAAACTAAAATCTACCTATTAACCAGCATTTTGAAATATTAGTTAATTTAAAGTTTGATTACCAATTATATAGGGTGAGTAAACAAATCTTTAAATTTATTCTTTATTACCTCAGGTATTGAATTTTATATGAGTCATGAAAATGTCTAAAAATATTCTATTTAAGGGCGCCGTATTCCTGAAAAAGTGTTTTCTACAAATATAAATAATTTTAGACATTTAAGAACTGAATAATATAGAGTTTAGCAAATAACAAGGATGTTATTTCATGCCACCTGCAAATATTCAAAGGTACCAAACTAAAATCAATATTTAACATCAGAAAGCGATCAATCCAATGAATTTTTAGGTACTGAAATCTTTAAAAATACGTATTTCTTTAAATTCAACTATAGATGTAAACATTGTTATAACATAAACTTACATAGTTCTGCATATAAGATTGTTCACTTTTGTTTATAAGTATGTGAAAATAATTGTTAAAATGTGGGGTTAGAATAGCGAAATTATGTGTGTCATATAAATGCATTTTAAAAGTTATTGCATTATTTGAGGAAAGTTTAAATAGTAAAAGTGGATAAACAAAACATCAATAATTCTATTTTTGATATTACTTTTGCTCTACGAGTTTTATTTTTCGAGATTTCAGTACCTAAAAAACACCACAAATTTGATCATTTTACGGCGAGAGATACGGGCACCTTAAGATCTTCATGAGAGAGCTAGGATGACAATGTAGAGCAGCTCATGTTTAAATTAAAGGAGAAATTTAAAAGTGTCTTCTAACTAAAAGAAAACCCGAATTTTACATAATAGCTATAAAAATAATTCATTACAATTTTATAAATTTTATTGTTCAAGTTTGCATACTAATTTCTGTTGCTTTATTAGAATTTAGTTTGATTCCTTTTATTGGGTCACCTTGTAAAACCAAAAATTAAGCAATCTAAAAAAGCTAATAAGGTATCTACTTGATAGGTAGCTATGTTGTTTAGATTTAAAGGTACGTAGGAGCCTAAAAATTTAAACCTTAAATCAAGAACAAATTTTGCAATCCTAAGTAAATAAATTTTTTATTAAGCTGATTTTATTATAAATCTTATTACACAACACATATTTGATTGTGGTGGAACCAAAAAATATGCCACACTTGCGACCAGTTCGCGTACTAATGGGATTCCGGAGTAAACTAAAAATGATTTATCTGGACGTTTTATCGTTATATTGGAACATTTCGATACAATAAAATATCTAATTGCTTTGTTCTCTAATAACACACACATATTTGAATTTTCCATATTTGAAATAAAAACCGCAATCCTGACGACGCTCGCTTCGTATTCTAAATACAAATACAAGTAGCGAGTGCACCCCGACGTGCTATAGGAGGCAGTAACGTCACACATAGGTTTACACGAGTCCATGTTCTGAAGTTATTTTAAAGGCTTTAGATGCGTTACAAAATTATTTATTTTCAGATCGCACTAAAACTACAAAATGATTCAGGAACGTAATACAAGACATACTAAATGACTCCATTTGGCATAAATAAATCTGGAGAACCAATCTTGCATTACGCTGTTACTAATTCCTCAAGTTCTCAGTTAACAAATAACTGGTAAAACATTCTTCCTATAGATATATCTAATTTAATTCGCTTTGGTTGTCCAACCTTTTATAGGCGAATAAAATTATTAAGAAATGTATTTTGATGGCATGGGAAGACATCAGAAGTAATGCGACAACAGCTTTACCGACTATTTTACAAAATCTATTTATAAATTCTCATGAAAGATGAACTGGGCTCTAACGTTCAAATTCATATATTTTTTACTATAGCTAGAAAAGAAATTATTTTAATTTATCTACTGTTTCTTATTGAGCGTATAATTTTGAATAGTAAAAATGTTATTCGTGTAGGTATACCGTCTCCCATATACAGCAAATTGTTTAGCTTATAGTAAAAGGTACTTTCTGGTGCGGAGTATATTGCAAACAATTTATCAAGTGACAGTATTTGTCATGCGTTGGCTTGGAAGTCAGAGAATTGTATGGGAGACAGCACATTGTTTATTTGGCATTCAAATTAAGTATGCACGTTTGCAATTTACTATTGATTTTATTGTGTCCATATCACCATTTTACAATACGTTAAATCACAATAAGAAGAAAAAGAAAGCGAAACGGTACTATGTACTGCACCGATGAATATTTTAGATATAGAACAACAATTAAAATAGATTGCTTATTGCTAGTAGTATAAGAATTTCGAATAAAATAATAGTTTACAATTACATTTAATAGTGAAATCCAGTTACGTGTTGATACAGGGTATCTGGAATATGAATAGCTTTATTTTGCAGTATAGTAAATTCTACCAGACAAAATATTTTTTCTTAGAACTTTTCTCACGACACATAGGTAATAAACTTTGAAATAATTATAATTTGTGTTCAAAATTACTGTAGTTGCTTACAAAAGTGCCGTACAAAAGTATCTTAGCCTTATAATATTACTTAGCTTAGCCGTAAATTATCATGTTCTACAGCGCATAGTTACTAAAATGTACCATTTTTGTTCATATACAGGGTGTCCCAAAGTCGTTGTAGGTATTTGCAGAATATTTTGGAAATTATAAGAGATAAGGATGTGGTTTTCGCAACACTGGGAACTTAAGATGCTGTAATCAGAAAAAAAATTTATGGGATTCTTCGTATCTCAGAAAATAGCTGAAATATATCGGAACGATAAAAATTGCTTCTAATAGATTTGTTACGTAGAGTTCTGCGGCGTATTTATACAATATAACTCAAACATACAAATTTTTCAACGAAACGGTTGTATATTTTTATGTAATTCAATTGCATTATTTTTTTACCTCATACTAATATATAGTGCTGCGATAAAGAACCTGGAAATAACGTCACCTCTCTTTTTTAACACTAATATTTTTGTTACAGATATCAAATCTCAAGTAAATTCTGAGTAAGATAATATGGTCAAACTTTGACGGATCGTTCAAAAACGATGAAAAACCTCTCGTTAGACTGAATAAAATATTTAACAATACGTATGATTTTATCGCCGCACTGTATACTTGCTACTTGATACTTAGGAAATTGTTAAAAAAACATTAAATTAATAAAACTGATGTTTTGTGGTGCATAGTTGCTGTTATATCATTAGAAAATTACAGAAAAATTAAACCACTGTGAAAATTTATAAAATTGTAGTAAAAGTTGTTGTACGTTACTTTTTCTCAGTGGTATCTATAAGTTCTAAAGGTTCAGTTGAAATATGAATGTACAATTACATTGTAATATACAGGGTTAGCTACTACTAAGTACAAAAATGTTTGCCGCTTACTCTGGAAAGACTAAAAGATAATAACAAAGTATTATTCAGAAATTCTAATTCGATTGGTTTAAAAAATGGAGCTAAACCTCTTTCTTTCCGGAAAATCGGCGTCTATGGATCCTATCGTAGCCATCGTCCGGGATGAGACAATCAATCAACTACCATGCGGTTTTTTACAGCATTTCCAATTGTAGAGTCAACGAAAATGAACATTAATACCTGATATGTAACAGCTAATCCGGTTAGCTGCAGCATTTTACATTTTTTATTTTTCGTTCCAAACTGTCAAAACTGCATTTTCAGTTAGGATTATCTACTAGAACACACACTTTGCGTACCTACAGTTAAAATGTCCATTTATTCGAAGAAAATCGAATGAAAGAAATATTTATAGATAATAGAAAACTTTAAATGCAACCGCCGTAATCCTTAATTATAAAATCTTGCCCGATATAACCAAGAAAAACAAACCGGTGAACTTTATTATATAGGAAAATATCTCCTGACATATTTTTTTATTTAATTACTATAGAACGTTTAAAATTGAAACAAATAAGCACTAAAACCTGAAGAAAAACCGAAAATCACAAACGTAAACAATTAATTTTAATTAAGGCAAAAAATGGTTGATGGTTGCCTAAACTCTAAACGTCATACGTGCCGTCGCTGCTGTCGGCCGCCAATGTCGGCGATAAATTGGGGTTTATTATGGTTTCAAAAATTTGTTTTCGCCTTATAAATAAGTTTGGAAATTTTTTGATGGGCAATTTCATGAATTTGTATTTTTCTCTATCTCCTTTAAAATTATTTAAACTTAGAGTTAACCCTGTATCCGATATGTGTAACAAAAATATTAGTGTTCTATTTAAAATAAGAGAGGTGACGTCATTTCCGGGAAAACCGGAAGTATCATATAAATGTTGATAATTTAAAAGGAGGTTATTTAGAAAATAGAAATCGACCTGTTTCTCCCCAAAGACATCCTACCAACCGTTGCGATTTACCCAACAAATTTTTAGATTCAGAAATTTTTCAAAATACATATTTTTTTAAATTCAACTGCAGTCGTAAATATTGTTCTATACCTATATAAGATTGTTCACTTTTGTTTATACCTAAGTATGTGAAATTAAATGTGGGGTTTGAATAGCAAAATAATGTGTCTTACAAACACTTTTTAAAACTTATTATATTATTTGAGGAGAATTTAAATAGTAAAAGTGGATAAACAAAGCATCAATAATTTTATTTTACTTTTGGTCTACGTGTTTTATTTTTCGAGATTTCTGTACTTGAAAAAACACTCCAAATTTGATCATTAATATCAAAACTTAATAATAATATTTCTATTAATACCTAATTAATTCAAAAGTGATTTACCTAACATACGTTATTAGGTACTTACTTTCCACTTTCAAGTCACATATTTCAAGTAGGTATCAAATGTCTCTAATACGGGTTTGTTTCGCTTATTTGCAGGTACGGTGAATGCCAATGGAGAAACGAAGCGTCAAAGGACATCATACACCCGATATCAGACTTTAGAACTTGAAAAGGAATTCCATTTTAACCGGTACCTAACTAGGAGACGGCGCATAGAGATAGCCCACGCTCTTTGCCTCACGGAACGACAAATCAAAATATGGTTCCAAAATCGGCGCATGAAGTGGAAAAAGGAACACAAGATGGCCAGTATGAATATCGTTCCTTATCACATGTCCCCCTATGGTCATCCCTATCAGTTTGATTTGCATCCTAGTCAGTTTGCTCACCTCGCAACTTAGGATGTTTTGTTGATTGTGATTCATTTTTATATAGGTATTTTATTTATTTTAATTTTATTTTGCTAGCATTTTATTTTGCATGTTCTTAATAATAAAATGAAACAAATTCGGAAACATACAGGGAACTATGTATGCCAGATTCTATTTCATAATTAATTGTAAATAGTTGTTAGTGGCTGTCTAGCTGTATGTACGCTTTGTAAATTTTATTATTAGTTTGTACTAATATTCGGTGTAGCTTTATAAATACTTTAACACAATAGTTGTAGAATGTGCGCTATACTTCAGCTCCAAATATATGAAAAATGTTTATAAAAAAATCTTACGATATTCCACTTTTTTCTGCTCTATGTTTAGTAGGACATAACAAATGTATTAATTGTAATGTTTTTTTTTTATTGTAAGTCACACTATGAACACTTTCAATATCAGTAACGTTGGAGAATAACACACACAATAACAACATTTATTTGATTGTGTCTAATTACCTAATATTAGGTACAGCTTAACCAAATTTCGTAAAGTGCATAATATGCAAGGAAGAAACATAAGAAGGTTCACTCCGTATATTGAGGCTAAATTTAGTTAAGTTGTATATTAAATTGCTTAAGGTGGCTCTCACAAATAATTATTATAAATCCTACCTACTGCTATAAATGCATTATAGAAAACTATGTTCAATTTAGGAGGCACTAGCATTTGTACTACTAATTACTAACAATTGTATATCTACTTCATTACTTGATAACTTGAATTGTCGATTTCTATAGAACTTCGCAAAAGCTTCAATATCTAATAAATTTATCACATCATTATACTTGAAAATAATATAATAACCTTGTTCTCTCTTTGTAGAAAATAATCTTGCATAAAAATAGCCCTATTTATTTATACATTACTAAAAAATGAAATATTTGAAATGTATAAACTAACATTTAATGTAAAAATATAACTATATTGGGAAATATTTTAGGTAAATGCAAACGTTTGTAACGTGTTTACTGAATTCAAAATGTATTTGCTTTTAACAGAAGAAAGACAAATACATTAACTTTTACGAATGTACTTTTGGCAATTGTTGTCCAACTCTCTCTCAATCTGACAATTATTCTATTCCATCCGGTAGTTTGGAAGTGAAGAATTTACTAAACTATTTTCGAAATAAGAATCTTCGAAGGTTTGTTCCATATGGAGCGAAGAAGACCGAGACCCAGTATGATTGTTGTGATGGTAGCGGTATGATGGCGAGCGTTATACCTCGTAATATTATAGTTGATAATTGAGCTTGAAGGGTTGCTTTTCTGTTAAAACTAAACTATTAATTTTAGTTCTTGACGTTGACGCAAAGCCATTTTTTGTCAGTATCTGAGACAAAATGGGTTAATGGTGTTAACGAGTTAAACGATGACCAGTTAGAAAAGAAAGTTGATTGTTTAAGTTTTGCTCCAAAATGTATATTACTAAACACCTAATTTCTTTTTAAGTTTCTACTGTGGTCAACTGATCACAATCCATTTTTGATTTGGCCGACATCGATAATTATGAATTACAATATTCAAATAATCTTAAAGTTCAGATGGTCTTCTTCATCGTGGAGGACTGGAAAAATAACCATCTTTAAACTAAAAGGAAATGTGTAGGCTTGAATTGTGAACGAAGTAGGTACTTTCATTCTATAAACTCGGTTCACTGGTGCTCGTTATTTATAATTTTTGTGTATAGTTTACTCGCATCTATCAAAAAAGTTAATCTCAACGTTAGACAACAGAAGTATGTAGTTTTTTATGTGCTCCACCACATTTTGCGCGACTAGTGCGACAACATTGAAATCATGTGTTTCCCGAACGATGATTACACAGAAATGGTCCAACTGGGTGGCCCTCTTGATCGCCCGGCCTAAATCCGCTTGACTTTTATTTTTAGAGTTACATAAAAACTATGGTGTATTTTACCGAAGTTAATACTGAACAGTTTGCAAAATCGCATACATGTTGCCGCTTAGGCAGTTCGGCGGTCTCAACTGTGTATTGATAATCACGGAAAGAACTTCGAATGGTTACTAGGATAAATTAAATGCATTTTCAATTTTATGAAATTCATCTTATATTGTTTTTATTTGAAATAAAGCGGTTTTTCCGTAGCTGAAAAAAAAAGTTTTTTCACTATTCGTCATTATTTATCCTCGGCTATAATTTCCTAAATGTATGCGTGTAGGTAAAGAATCACCATGTATTGTTGTGTATATTCAAATGTAATTATCAAACGAATTTAGAAAATAGTATTAATGGAAATAACAAATTCCATTTTTTTCATTGGTTTAGTCGAAATTATTTATAATACAACTCAAAATAAATAATACATTGGAATGAATTAAAAGATTGAGGGAGAAGTACCAGTAATTATTTGTGTTTTTAACAAATACAGAAAAATATTTAAACCACAAATAAAAAGTATTTTGCACAAATTCAGTTTTGATCAGACCATCTTCAAATATAGAAAATTTTTATTAATATATGCTGAGATTCAGTAATTTCACAAAGCGTACACAAATTTAGATATATGTTTTCCCAATATTTATTAACCCAGCCCACCCTTCCATCCCTAAAAATGTGCCTTGGACGCAGTGCTAATGCTGCCTCATGTTACAGATTTCCACCTGGCGTCCCTCCAGGACGAAGGATACGCATTCCACCAGGCCATGGGGATGGGAGGTATGGGATCTATGCAACGTGGCCTCTACGCTTGCGGCAGTCCCTACAGCTAGCCCTGGGCCACATACAACGGAGACTGCGGGCCTTCTTAGGCCAAAATCGGATCTTAGTGCAGTCTTCGGCCCATGGTTCCACAATGATTCAATTTATGGGACACCACAAGGAGTATGTTGAAGTCTAACCGACAGCTTCTTCTACGACTTGTGGCACAGTCCTATAGCAAGCGATTGAAACATGGTGACGTACCGTGGGTTTCTATCTTCTCTGTGCCAATAGACGTTTCGGCGAATTGGTATCGTGAATGTCTGTGACAGAAAGAATAATAGTCATTTTACAGATTAACGATTTTAATGTAAATGAAAAGAAATCTATCCGATATCAGATGTATCGATAAACTTAACCGATCTTTAATAAAATCTTAGTAGCGCATTTTACTAATTTTTAATTTCTGTGCTAAACATTTTCTGACAAATTGAAATCAATGAAACACATTTTAGTTTAGTTTATTTAATGATTATCACTTCTAGAATACGAGTATGCTCGTATCTATATATTATTAGTTTCAAAAGACGAACATGTTCAACATGTAACATGAATTTTAAATATAAAATGTGCAATATGTTGTTAAAGAGTTATTTGTTTCACAAAAATGTTATTGTTTATACAACGTAAATTAACTGCATTTTTAATCTTGTGAAAAGACACTCTGCTCACTCTATTAATATAGTTTTGAAAGGAAAACAAGTGTGATTATATAGTTAGGTACTTAGTGTAAATATAATAGATTCTGCACTCTTTTGTAAATAAGGCAGCGATTTTAAATAAATTATTATTTAAGTTATGTACTGAATGGATGAATTCTAGGGTACATGTAAATAAATTATACCCTCTACTGTTGTATAGAATACCTCATACGTATAAGATATGTATCAGACCATAAATATGAAAAAATAATTGTCTATGGTTGAAAAAAGTTTTTATTTGAAAGCAATATTTAGTTGAAGGCAGAATAAATATACCGTACTGAGGATGTATGTAAAATTGTATTATAGTGTGTATATCATTAGCTCAATATTGTTTATAATTTTTGTTCAGTTTATTTATGTATTTGTACTACTGTGTGTGTGGAACAAACAAGTTAGATTGTACAACATCTTCATAATAGTTATTGTTGTAATTGTCCACTCTGAATAAACTATTAATAAAAACGAACACTTTATTTACTTTCTCCTAACATTATAAGTAAATTGTAATTATTAGGTGATTTTTAAATGTTTTTAAACCAAACATCTGATGGTTGGAATAAACTAGCTAACAACATTAGAGGAAAGTAACCTAATTTCCAATACGTTTTCTAAATCAGCCATAAAATACGTAATTAAACTTAACTTAACAAAATTTTGGGATAACATCATTTATTGTAATATATCTTCACATAATTCTTGCACTAAGTAAGAAAATTTAGTTAAATATAAAAAAATAAAAACTGTAAAATGGGAAATTTGCCATTTAAAAAATGGTATTCTGATTGTCTATAGGGTATCCAAAATTGGTGCGCCTAAAAATTTAAAGGTTTTCTTAAATTAAACTTAACCATTGTGACAAAAACCGCAAACGTATGTTTACCTTTGTCTTTGGGCACCTCACTCTGTATAATAATTTTATAATTAAAAAAATATTTAGATTTCTCTATTTCGGATACCTACTTCCCTAATTTCGGATTTCTGAAATTGGGTACATTTTAGTATCCGAAATTAGGCGGAAACTAGTTTTAAGTTAAATTACTTTTTTTGTCAAAGGGTGTCAAAAGTGATCATGGGTGAAAATAACATTTTGTTATAAACATACAACAACTATCGTACCATATGTCAGCCGAGCAATCTATTCAAAGTTTTAAAATGTGAAAAATATCAAAAACACCACTCACAAAATATCACACATATAAATCTCTATTACTCCACTGCTCAAAAAAATTAACAGTTCAATAAAATTAATATGTAACCAGATACACACAACACTAATGAAATTGATGTTGTTTCTTGGTCTGGTGATAGGTCAATTTCAAGTAGAAAAACCAATTTTTTACATATTGCCTACTTTTCGGCTTATATTTAAGCCATCTTCAGGGCTCTAGAAATGTAAATGCGTTACATAAATAATATAACATTACATTACATTTATGTAACGCATTTACATTTCTAGAGCCCTGAAGATGGCTTAAATATAAGCCGAAACGTAGGCAATATGTAAAAAATTGGTTTTTCTACTTGAAATTGACCTATCACCAGACCAAGAAACAACATCAATAATTTATGAAAGGTCACTATATGCAACATAAAAACTAATGAAATTGTCCCTAACATAGCGATCATTTTGTAGATATATGTGTATCCGAAATAACTATTTAATACTGCTTTGATTTTCTGAAGTAAATTACCTAAAGTGTAATTTAGTTTATCTAAATTTAATGAGGATTAAATAATATATTACTTAGTTCATAGTATATTGAACACTTTAATAATAATAATAATAATAATAATAATAATAATAAGGAACGACTTACGTTGGTAGGCCCTAACCACCATTCAGTGCAGGAATGAGGGAAACCTGGAAAACCTCATTAATTAGGGGGGTAGTCAAATGTTAACCGGTATCAATCTCTCACATTGACCCAAGCCAACATTGTTCCACCCTACCATACCCGCAGAGGGTGCCAATCCTCTCCACGAATATAGCTTATATTATACTGTCTACCGGCTGCGGGGTCGAACCCACAGTGATCTAGTCACCTCGGTTCAAGTACTGACGCTTTAAACCGCGCGACCACTGACCGATCAAACCTTTAAGAAGAAATTTCCAATTCATCTGGTATGGGCATCCATATTGCATCAAATTACAATCTACTTTTGAATATGTACGAGTCCAAAAGAAGAAAATAGGCATCTTATTGAGTTTATATTTCTTTTTGACTACATCAAACAAACAGCATTTGAAAGCGCTCTGCGAAATACAAATACATTTTTTAATCCATAAAAAATCTTACTTATTTTAAGAATATCATCGGAAGAATTGTAGTACGTTCAATATCTTGTTTGTTACTTCATGCTTTATATCCTCTTAGATATATAGATATTTCCAACAGGTAAAACCCAATGACTGGAAATGGAATCAAATAGTTAAAGAAAAACCTAATATAACACATTATCTAATCAGAAAATTATTAAATTTTAATTTTGCAAATTTCAAGATATAATATAAAATCAATTAATATAAAATACACAATAAAAAAGTTAGCATGCTTTTTTATATTTCATTCTGTGAGGAGATATTGATATCACAAATGCACAATAATTATTAAAATTATTATAAGCAGTGCAAAGCAGCAATTTTATTTTCATCTGTACAAATACATGGTTTTACTACGAAAAATGCATATTCATAAGTAGTAATTTTCCATTACAGTTGTAAAGTTACATTCTGGTGCGTTATTTCACAGTATTGATCTAGGCAATAAATAACCATCTTATATCGCTAATAATTTTGATCAGTAACGTTATAAATACGTACTTTTTCTAGTTAAATTGTTAGTGGTCAATATATAAATCTTATTATTGTATTTCACATTTTTATGTAAACATAATTAACATTATTATAACATCATCTACTGAAAACGCCATATTGTTTGGTACTCAATGTGTTTACTATAGTATTAATAGGTAATTATTTCTAAACGAGAGTAGCGTAAATGTGATGATATTTTGGTATATTTTGCAAGTTCTTTCATGACAATCTGCACATACTGTATAACAGAGAGAAGCAACTTAAATAAATACAGCATGTCTGCTTAGAAAAAATGTTCTTACTACAATTTCATTTTTTGTTCATAAATTAATGAAAGCGTTGCAAAAACTAATATGTGTTTCCTACACTTCCAATATGTTATATGAAGTACGAGCAGTAGAAAAAATATTCTAAGTAAACTTTCCAGGCTGCCATAAATTGAAATTTTCTTAATTTTTGAGTTTGAAAAACTTAACTTCAATATTTTAAATTCACACGCACAAATGTTTAAAAAGTTTATGACCAAAATAAATTTTTTGAACATTTAAAGTTTACATTGTACTATCCTCTGTCTTTGCAGATTAATATTAAACATACTAAAGTCTAAATTAATAGAAAGTTCCTATATAGTTACCTATATAATATTTCTATTATCAATACGTAGCTATTTACATGCTTATCTAGTATTTTTAATTCACCTTTAACTAAATTTTTGTTTGGCGGCCTTAGGCGGTCCCTACAATAAAAGTAGGTTTCAAATATATTACTAAGTACAATGAACTTTAAATAAGAAAAAAGTAATGTGTGTCCGCTGTGTGTATATTGTACCTTTTATTTCAGAAACGGCAAAGCTGAAGTTACCAGCAAATGAAAAAATATAATAAAAATTTAACAAAGACAGCAAAAATAATCTTTATATTTAGAATAGATATGGTTTTTTGGGCATAGTTTGGAATATTTAGGTGTACGTTATATTTTATTCTAACGCATGATCCTGTGGACTATTTATAGATTCAGTAAAAATTGTATGAACTCTTTAAGATAGCTGGTGACAAAAAAATACTACATACACAAATTATGGTGGTGATTATATTAGAGTACTTAGTATATATCTACGCGTTTACTAAAATAGGTACATATGCAACGAATATAATTCACTGAAAAGAATACAAACAAAAAAACATTACAAAAAAAAATAAATGAATATTTATATTGTATTACTGGTTGCCTGATACTTGCTATGTAGTATCTATTCGCTTATGCTGCAACCAGTAAACCACGTGTTGGTGAATTTTATAAAATAAACCGGAGAAAATAAATTTTGAGAAATTAATAGATAGAAAACGTAAGTATTCTGTGAAATAAAATTAATTCTGTTACTAATTTTTTTTAAAATAACTGTTTCATTTTCTATTGAGTAGATACTATTTTTTTGTGTTTGGATGGTGATATTTTGTGTCAATCAATAAGTCATACATAAAATTAAATAAGCTCAAAAATCATAGTATCACCTATTGGTTTAAAATTTAATTTAAATTTATTCTAACTACTGTGTAGCTTTTCCTTTGAATTTAAAATATTATTATAATAACGGAATCCTAGTATATTCAAAAATATTTTTCTGCCATAAATGTTTCACTTTTCTCAAGGCTGTGTCGAAATCTTCTAAAAAAATACAAGACATTCAATAATGTGACGTATATAGAATGAGTACAAAATGATATATTTTATTAATAATAATATTTTCTTTTGAATCTTAGTTGCAAGATGTTATCTTAAGGTTGTCATAAGAATCGCATCTAAAGATGCACAAAAAGAATCCACACAGTAAGTGGATGTTCTTATCAACGTAGTACGTAGCTACGCATAGCTATATATTCTGTGGTGAAACTAAAATATAATCCTAAAATTGAATCATTTTCTTTAACTTTTGAAGGGAAAATGCACTTGAAACATGGAAAACCGTGAATTGTACCTTATCACTATGTTCCATACACCGTAAAAAATACTTAGTAATTTACATCAATTGAATTGATGATGCTCCTTTTATTATTGTAAATAATAGCCTGGAAAGTACTATACTACTACCAGGAGAAAACTTGTATAATTGACACAATAATAATAATATCTCTACCCCTAATTCTAATCACGAGAATTAGCCCAGAAGTCGAAGACTTGTGCGGGAGAGGGGGCGGCATAATATTATTAAGCAGGCCGCAGTTGCGCCCAGGAACGACTTACGTTGGTAGGCCCTAACCACCATTCAGTGGATGAATCAGGGAAACTTGGAAAACCTCATTAATTAGGGGGGTAGTCAAATGCTAGCCGGTATCAATCTCTCACATTGACCCAATCCAACATTCTTCCACCCTACCATACCCGCAGAAAGGGTGCCAAGCTTTCCACGAATATAGCTTATATACGGTCCACCGTCTGCGGGGGTCGAACCCACAGCGATCTAGTCACCTCGATTCAAGTACTCACGCCTTAAACCGTGCGACCACTGATGAAGATACATTCTTTCTAACTTACTTAGATTTCTTTTAGACTGTCTCAACAAACATCTATGAAATTCATTGAAAATGTGTGTATAAAAACGGTGCCCTTAGAGTTTTGATGATTGATAATGATTAATTTTTTATGATTTTTCTAAACATGCAATCTGAAATCAAAAATTTCTCACACTCTTGTGAAGATATTTATTAATACCACGACAAATAATTTAAAATCAGTGTTCTTTTAAACAGAATTAAAGATGAGAATGGGTATACAAAAGAACATAAACTGTATTCGCTTTTCCACGTAATTCTACATTGCAAATGTAAATCTGCAGCATTTCATGCTGCGACATATCAAACGGTTGGTGGTCAAACATCAAAATAAAGTCTTCTGTGTCAGTCTTCTCTTGTCTATACTCGACATTTATATAGGATATCTACAAAGAAATTTACATAATCCTTCTTTGCATATAAACAAACAGTATATATAAAGTAGCCAGAGGTATTCTATACTGAATTTATAACAAATTCACACATGTATATTCGCATTCTATCGTATAGTTGACAAAAGGGTTGAAATAGCAAAATAATGTGTATAAAAGCATTTTAAAAGTTATATTATTTGTTATTTTTAATTTCTAGAAAATACGTATCTAAAACTTATTTTTTATAGAATATGTACAGAGTGACCATTTAAATTTATTTTAAATACCACGATGAGGTATAGTAACAGTGAGTTAAGGCGTGTTCAAAATTCACTTCGCATGCTATTCTCAGAGGTAACATTTAAATGCAGTTTAGACATTTATAAATATTTATTTTAAACATTAACTTATGTACAACTGTGTCTTCTATAAGATGTTGTATTACCTATTTTATTCCCCATTTTGTCTATTTGTATTTTACACGGCAAACTTTTCTTGGATTGTCCCGAAGAAGGCTTAAATATAGCTTAACCGTAGACTTGCCAACAAATTGGTTTTCTTTAACTTTAAACCCCATTCCCAATAATATTTCTGAAGTTCATTAATAATATTTAACAACTATTTATATTTGTATAACATTATATATTTTTTTTATTATTGCTGGTATATGGGAACATAACTACTCTGCTTAATGTTTCGACCAACCCTGAATTACACCCACAATATTTTACTATATAGTTTGTTATGTATGTTATAGCTTATGTTACTTAAAGTTTAAAATAAAACAAAAAATTACATGAAATATATTTTTAATTTCTTCTATATGGATAGATAATCTTGATTATGAAGCAGGATTTGATAAAATAATTTTAATATTTATGTAGGTATATTTTTATATATGGATTTGCATTTTTATGTAAAAATATCTACATTTTTTTAGGAAACCTAATCGATCCTTTGTCTTTGTCTATTTGATGCAATAATTTGTTACTCACTATAGGAGAGAGAAGTAAGAATATTTCTTAAACTCAATATATTATTGCTTCTTGTACCCCTCAAATTCTGCACGCCACTGTGCTTTTATTAACTTATTAAAGGGGTTTAGTTTTAGCCCTACAACTTTTATTCGAAAATTTTGTATCTGTTTCTAATAATAATGATAGTAAGGGCCTAAATATAATTAATCACAATATGCATTGTGATTCGATTCGATTATATCACAATATGCATGACGTAAAATACAATTTTAAATTTGTTAATCAAAAATTGCTGAAAATGACTTGAACTTCATATTTTTATTATCTAATAGGGATGTCACTGCTTTCTGAAAATAGTAAAATACTGAATTTAATTATAACTAACTTAAATTACCCTTAAAAAACATACTGTGAGAAACCATTCCGTTCGAAATAATATAAGCAATTAAAATTTTATGATCTGCTTGTATGTAATTTATTTGGTGATGACATGGCATCAACATTAAATCTATAGAAAAATAATAATAATCATTTGTTACAAGTAGTGTGGAGATCATGTAAACTACTTGTTTGCTTAACTTAATCCCAAGATGTCGCTTTGAGATAAACTGTAAAGTTTTATGGAATCTTCGGTACCTGCATTCAGGTATACAGTGACCATTTGAAATGACTCTGATCTTCAAAAAACATTATACCTAACAGATGGCAGCACCATACACATGATAGCAAACTTTCGTCTCCATTTTGTGGTATAAATACTGCGTTCATTTTAGCTGTTCAGATGTCGCAATTTTACTTTTCCACAGAGATTTATTAAGTGATATTATTAATGGAATGCAGATTTTAGCTGTTAATAATCAATCGTCCCCAATTGGTGATTATCATAGATTATACAAATTATTGTCTTTTTCACTGTATTTATTGAATATGGAATGGTAGGTATTCTAATTTGGTTTACTATGCGATGTCATAAAAGTTAAAATGGATACATATGAAAACAGTGTTACTAAATATATGTCGAAAGGCTCCAGAAGCCGTGGCTAAATCACGGCTAAATGCGCAATCAACACCAATGAAATTCATTTGTACACGACGAAGTGGGAGAAAACCTTTTTCTTGACAAATCACCGAGCCCCTTGAGCGCGCGGCTAAATGCGCAGTCGTCTAAAAAAAACCGAAATCTGGGACCTCGACATCAAAGGAGCCGACGTGAAGACAACGGACTGTAATAGACTGTGGCTAGAGAATGAAGTTTGCAACGAAGGGTGTACGCGGTTTTTCATCTGTCAGTATAAGATAGTTATTAATTGTCACAATTGGAATTTTTCCACAAAAGAAATAAACATTATGACTCTTAATTTCTAAAATGAAATAGGTACTTATGGACATTAGGTATATCTGCGCACATACAGGGAATCACAACAAATTTCAATAGTTGCGATTTTCTCAATGTTATCATCCGGGATGGGAAGCCTTTGTATACTTGTGGCACTAAATTTTTACTCAGAATCAACACAATTTTTTGTTAAAATGAATCCAAATCTGATTGTGTTCAGAAAGTAACACAATTCATTGAGTGTTCTTTATTTAACACAAAAGAACACAATATTGTATATTACTCTGTGTCTGTCAAAGGTTTACAAAATATTTCACAAAGTCAGTTTTACTTTTTAAGATATTCCAATAAAAGAACTTAAAACCAAATATGAGTTTATATGTACCTGTTATAGATAGGAATTAATGAAAATCATCAAGTAGTGATCTTCACATCATTTTCTTTTTCTAATATCACAAGAAAAACAAAATATTATGTACTATAGTTTGTAATATTAATGACACTCACTAAAATGATTTTTGCGATTTATTTTGAACTTCTGACGTATTCATATTGAAATCTGCTTCAAATTTTTAACACTAGTTATTAGTTGTTTCACTTGCCAAGAGAGATATAATGAAATTTCTATTCAGAACTTCCAGAAGTTCAAAAACTGTTTTAAGATTATTGCAAACGATTGTACATACTGACATAATAATCTAAATATTATTTAGATACCATAACAGTCCCGATTAGTTTTAACTTTATCAGAACTATCAGCAATATTTATTATAATTTCTTCGTACTTACTATATTCTTTACTCAAACCGTCACCAAATTGGCGTGCACTAGTAACGTACAGCAGTTGTCTCATAATCAGTCAAGTTTATTATACCTATATTGTTATATTATTAGTAATTTTGACATATTTTGTGTAAACTGGAGTAAGGACTTTTTACACTTTGATATTTATTTAAGAACTATCTTTCTACTTTTATGCAACACTTGTGTTGCTTTAATATTTTGAAAGTACCTACTGTTTTTTTATTCTTCTCGCCCTATATATTTTTCATTAGGTTTTTCTGAGGGCTAACTTTTTCGACTCAAAAATTTGATTGCCTATTGAATTTATAATGTTTTTTGTCTGTAGCAATTTTTTGATAAGTATTACAGGTTTTGAGTAAAAACAAAGTTCACGTTCCTACAGGCACATAGTTTCCTTTCCATTATATGATTTACACTTCAATATCCAGTAGGTTTCCATCATTTTGCATTTGATGACAATCCATGGTTGTTTTATATAAAATATTGCTATACTTATATTAAACAATGTTATGTAAAGGACATCTATTAAAATTGGTAGGTACCAACCTACTCTCAAATGTTTTATTCATTATTTGGAATCACCCTGTATACCTATAGATATGTCAGAAATCACAAATATTACGGTATACGCAGTGTACACATGATATACACAAATTCCGAAAAAATTAACAGTAATAGTTGTCCTTACAGATTCCTGCCAGATTTGCCGCACAATTATTACTATATTCGTCCATAGGTACATATTGAAGTTTCAGAACATTACCTGTTATCATCAAACGTTACTTTTCTGACATGTTTCTATTTGATACCCTATCGATCTCTTCTTCAAATCAGTCAATCAATCAATTTTCTTCCTCAATTACTTTATCCTCTAATTCCATTTGGGAAGAAGTTCCGGCTATATATATTGACGGCAGCATCTTCATGAGTGATTCTGCATTAAACGATGTTTTTATAGCATGAGTATCATATATGACAATTTATTACAGATTAACCAGAAACATGCTGCTTAGTAAAATAGATAATTAGATTGGCCATGATGAGAACCTACATTTTACTCGTTTTGTTAATTCATCTAAAATTACCATTTTTGACCAAATTTTATCTATACCTAGATAATAAAATATTATCTTAAGAAAATTTTATGAGCCACAGTTAACATAAATCGTCTAACTTCAAGTTTTTGAAAAAATTGTTGCATAACTTTCAATTCCTTCAGTTTTGAACTAAAACATGAATGTATGCATGTATGAATAATTTTTAACTAAAACCATAACAAGTACATTTAGAAAAAAGTATTTTTTATTAATAATTTAAATATGGACGTGGCATGCATGTTTTATCAAAATAATTTGCGTTACAGTCACAGGCTTAAGTCCTATACCAAACATGGCGACACTCCAATAGCAAATACGAAATATTTGTCTTCTATTAAAGAAAAAATAAATCAGTAAACAGACTTTTTAATCCAATCACAGTTTATTCCTAAATGTGACAAATTCCTGAGAATGAGATAAACATTAAAAATAGGTGCAGATTGTATTGGTTCTAAAAATGGTCTACTTTAAAATTACTTGTTTCCTGTTATTGTAGAATATCAGGTACCTAAGACCCATGACGTCATCTCAGACCCTTGATGCAGCTGTCAGCACAGTGATCCCGGTCCAGGAGCTGGTTGACAAGGGATCAAATTCAACACCGCCTTTTTTATAATGGCCGTTATTATAAGCAGACGCATCTCTTTTCATATATTTACCGAAATTAATTCCATATGTATTCAGACATATTTAACAGTAATTTAATATGAAACCAGCATATGTACTCATTAAGTAACTAATTTGGGCAATTATCATTGGGTATATAACTAAGTAAGTTGCTGACAACTTAATACTCATAAGAACGTCTAGATAAAGAAAATAATTTTATAAAAATAATCATTTTCTTCTTACGTTATTGTTACATTCTTAACCCTACTGTAAACAGCAAAGGTTACTTTGGTCATTTTGCGTAGTAAGTGTTTTGTCATTATTGTACAACATATGTAACCGAATTTGTAAGATATAAATTAGATGTTTAATAGATAGATACTTAGATTGAACCGAATTTACCTGGACACCCATAATATTCACTTCTAACGAGTTACAGTTATTTGAAGTTGATACAAAAATATTTGTTTGTATACGCTCCCAAAAATATCGATCTTACGGACTTATTTGTGATCACAAATTACTTTTTTAACAATTTTTTTTTGTGCAAAATGAACGTCAATAATTATTTTGTGTTTACATTAAATAATCTACTTACTATGGTGGCATGGTAATTAAAATCCGAAGCTCACTGTTTTCGAGACATATGTTGTGTGTGACATGTAAAGCTTTTTCGGACAGCAACGATTTATCCGAAAAAAATTTTAGGTACCTGTCACAAAAATTACTATTTCTGTATGTCCTCCCATTTTAGGGATTAATTTGAGTGTGTTCCGTTTTTATTAGGTTTATTTTATTGTTAATTATTATACCAGATTAATTGTTAGCTTAAAGTTTAATTTAATACTATTTACAGACGACTTTTGTAGATCTCATTGAAAACACTGAAAACGCGCATAATTTTTTGTTCATACTTACTTTCTATACAAAAAATGAGATAGCTAGCGCTTGGTGATATACCTGTACACGTGAAGACAAGCTAGACGCATTAAATATCCCGCCGCCTAAATTTATATTAAATTTGCAAATCGTTGAGTTTTGCAATGTAACCGCTGCCGTGTGTGTGTTTTTTGGATATTATACTGAACGAGGTGGAGCACTTGGATTTGTCAACGTCAAAAGTAAGAAGAGAGGCGCCTCTCCCGAAGAACAAGAAGCCAACGTAGGGTAAGTCGCCAGCCGACTATCTCATTATTATATAGTCATTTTTGCCTGTGGTATTTTTTTAACCACAATTATACGCTACCGAAAAATTATGCAATAGCAGTCCATTTTTTCTCTCTAACAGAGTGTTTCTTCGAAAAAGTTGCCATGACGCATTTTTTGTATGACTGATTAAGTTCAAACGGCTCTTTATCGAATAAACTGTTTAAATCGATAATTTCTAGGTTTGATCTATTTTCCAAAATTTTATAGCTAAGTAGTTAAGGATTAAACGAAATGGTAATCATGTAATAACACAAAAGATAGATTTTCTGAAATAAGCAAATCAACATTGTTATTTACCTATATCTACCATAACTTCACGACACAAATTCTTACTTTCCAGTTTACATCATACTTTTTTTATGCAAATTGAAATTTGCCATGGTCGGGTTAGAACAATATACAGTTATGATTATTGTCCACAGACAGCAGTCATTTGTATCATACATAGCAAAACTACAATAAATGTGTCATTTATAGACAACATGTTCTCACTCACACAAATTTTGGTTTATCTACCCTACCCTATTGTGTGGATAAGCTCATTTCTTTGTTAAAATGTTAAATTTACTCAAAATTCAACACCAAATTAATTCACTCATAAATGAGTTTGAACTTACTCAATGTCATTTTTTATTGTGTATGGTGCGAAGGAACTTTTTTGTCCATCACTACTTTATGCCTTGTTATTCCAGATTGTTTTGCTTCTTCCTCCTTTACGTTTTTTTCTATAAATTTGCTATTTTCGACTTCTGTCTTAATGTTGCTTTATAATCGAAAGTAATGCATTCCAATTCATACATTTTTTTACATTTTCACTTCGGTCTAGGAAGCAGTAGAAGGGAATAACTACGAATCATTTTTACTGTTCGTTATAATGGCTTGAATAGTAGACCTCGATATTTTTCCGAATATGTTTTCTATAACTTTTATAAAACATTGGGTAGGAAAGCGATGGGCAGAAAAAATTATATATTGTATAACAATTCTTTGTTTTCCTAATTGTAGATATCTTGAAGCATTCGGAGAGTTTCATTCTGCTTCTTAATTTGGGTTACTGTAGGATTTCATACGGATATTGCATTTCAGCAGTTGCCTTATTTTCATTTATACAGCAATTTGCAGAATTACATCAGTGTATAAATTTTAGTATAAATACCATATGGTAATAGATATTGCAATTGTAATTTACATATAATTATTATACTAACCCTTCTATGTATTAAGGTTATATATGATACTAACAGTTATTTATGCAACAAGTACAAAAAGTAAGTGTTTATTGCACGCGACGTGCAATTCATGTCGAGTGCAATAAGCACTTTTTGTACGAGTTGCATACAATATTTTTTCTACGTCCATGCAAAAACCAAAAAATATTATTTAGATGACACTAAGTCTAGGAAAATGTGACGTCTATTTGAACGTTTATGTTTGTCATGATGATAAAACGTTGTAGTAGAATGACAGATGAATGCAATAAACATTTTATTGCACTAGTGCAATAAAGAACCACTTTTTCCACTAAATATAGTTCAATAAAATTTTGTTTTTTTGTATGAACGTAGAAAAATATATTTATGTCTTTGTCATTCCATACTAACAAAATGTAAGTAGAAAGTATGGCAATGTTGAGATATAGGTGAGATTTATGGTAATGTTGTTTACTCTTCTACGCACGTGTTCACTGATATACCAGTCCTGCCACTCCATCCCAGTAAACACACGTACGTATTTTAAACGTTTTATCAACGTATCATTGGTCGATAAACCGTGTTACGTTACAAAATCGACGGTTTGTTTTTGGTAAACACGTTTATAGTATAACGTTATAAACACGTTTTATTTTATTTAAAATCCTCACTAGTCATTATTCTTACGTTAAACTAATGTTACAGGTAGACTATAATTTTACTATTGTTGTTAACGTTTTTATGACGTAAACTTCTAAGTAATTATGTACTAAATGTCAATGACAAGGAATATCAGATCGTTATTTTATTATATAAATAAAAATTTCAAATATAGGATGCATAAAAGTTACATCCCTACATCTTTATTACCTACCACTTCCGGATTTCAACAATGAAAATTTAAATAAAATGCCCTATGTATTTTTACTTGTTTTGATAAATTCGGTTACCGAAAACATTTCGTCTTATTAAAAAATTTCATATAAGAGAATGTAAATTTTCACATCCACCACCTAAAAATAACATTAAAAGCGACTTTATTGAAATTTCATGTAAATTAGGAAGGTATACACCTACATTTGACAAGTAATATTTTTCTGTTGTTTTAAGTGCAGTTATTTGTGCGTGTTCGTTTTCTTATGGAAAAATGTTATATAACTATTTGAAGTATTGAAGTAATTAAAATATTGAAATAATAACTTCAATTAATATTTCTTATATCAAAGCTTGCTTTACTTACAAATTGCCGCTTCTCTATAAGATGTGTAACTTTGTGGTTCACCCCCGGAGGGGTTTCATTTTACTTCAACAGATGTCGCCCACTTCGTGAGTGTTCCCAATATTTACATTCAGAAAGCTACTTCTATGGGGTTAGAATTCGTTTGTATACACAATAAAGAACATGTAGTAATAAATCTTTATGTTCATTTACGGATTTTGCAATGCGTTAGAATTTAAGTCAAAATAAACGTTTTTTACACGTTCAATTAAATATGTATAAGAACCTTTTTAAGAATAATTCACTTGATTGGTCGAATATAAATCACGTGATACTCGCTGCATCGGGAAGCATGATACAAGTCTTTTATTTGTATCATGATCGGGAAGGGTAGCGCAGTCCCAGTCAGGAGTCAGGTTAATCTGCCGGTTGTCGAAGCTGTCCTTTGTGTTGTATTACTTCTGTGGTAAGTAATTCTCTATATTTGTTTCTAGTATTTCATCGCTATATATAAATGTAGTTGTAAATATTGTTGTAAATCTATCGGCAAGAAAGAAGTTACGTAGGAATCTAACAGTCATTATGTAGAATTGTAGATGATTCTCATTTTCAATATGGCCGTTGGCTTGGCGGCCAGTTAGAAGTTACCTAGGTGGGTCAGGCATTGAAGGAGTAATGCGACGAATAATGACATTTATCATGGAAAATCAGTTAGGAATTCAATTTAATTAGAAAGACCGTTATAACAAAGTGACATTTGAAAACACAACAGCTATGAGCATTGTTTTAGGTAACATAAAAAGTAATATGTGACCACTGATTTCAAATTGTACTTTTGATTCTAGAAGGGGCAAAGCTCAACTTCCCGCAAACGAGAAAAATGATCTGCGAGTTCCCTGGGCGGTAAAGGAATGGCTGAAGCATTCGGCTGCTAGATTTAGCCAAGGCACGAAAAATAAATAATAATGTTTGATAAGCTGTAGGTACATTATTTTTTAATAAATTTAAATATGAAAAACTGTTCTTATTTAATTGTGTTGATAATTACGTTAAAAGTAGCTTTTAAAACTACCAATTTAAACTAAAATCATCAGTGCATTTAATGCAATAAAAAAACCAATAAAATAACGGTTTTACAACCTATAATATAAACGTATAATGTACGTTAAAAATAACGTATTAAAACGTACATTTTTATAGTGTAATATTCGTGGTATAGTTACTAAATTATAACGTGTAAACATTAGTGTTTTGCAACGTGTAAACCTGCGACATTTGAAAGTTGATTCTACCTTATAAAATTACCTATTTTTCAAATGGTGTTAAGTCATAATAAACGTTTTATATACGTATGAGTGTTTATTGGGATATAGTAAGTTTCGGTGCACAGTGTTGCTGTTAGTCGGAATTTGTGTGTCGGTATTCTTAATAAAACTTTTATTTAAATCGTTAAGGGAATGATGATGCCTTAGTGTCAAGTGTGTGGAAAATTGAGTCTCATCCTGACTTTTCTTCATAGGTAAGTTTAATCAATTTGAATTGCCAACATACACTCGGAAATTATCTCCGCTTTCTTTGTCATACACATGCACAATGTTTTATACAAAACAAATCACAATTTATAAATGGTTTCGGTGTCCTTTTGCTTATAAGTCTATGGTCATGTTACCAGGTAGGTATGTTTGAAGTAGGTCACAAATGAAGCCAAAATTATGTTTTTTATAACAATTATCCATTTTTACAGTTATAAGAATGTTTCATAAAACGGGAAACGGGAAGTATTTGTATAGAAGTAATTTTGGGATTTAAAATGAAAATTATTGTAATAGGTACATAAAATTTAAAAATGTGTTTTTTGGGAAATACATTTAGGTGTGATGCCACAAAAGGATGGAAAAGAAAAATTATTATTATAGTATTTTTTCTTAATTTTACTATAACTTTACGTCAATGTACCTACTTAAACAAGCTGTAAATATGTTGTACGTTACACCATCATGTTTTGTTATCCGTGTATTAGGTATACTCCTAACCTACAGTTGTAACATTAAAAAAAAACATTTTGTGGATAATTATTATCTGCAAATATATTTATAACTAATGAGTTTTGTTGTTGCTGCTGTACGTGCCATAAAAGCAGCAATAATGATGATAATATCTACAATATAAAATTTTTTGTAATAGTTCGCTTACAATTTTATAATTAATACTAGGTGACCCGGCAAACGTTGTTTTGCCATATGAACTATTTCTAGTGAATATTTTGGTAGTCGGCTTCGTTCTCATCCCTACTCCGTGCTGTTTACTGGGTGAGAAGCACAAACCTAGAAAAATTATAGACTGTGCCAGTGTCATATTGCCGGCAACCACTAATTCATGGCTGCCCTAAAAGGTCCAGAATCACGAAAACTTGGTTTTTATGCCAATTTACGTTGGTTGTATTGTAACGTGAACATTTGTTTACTGTGATTGGTCACATTCTTTAATGACATTTAAAATGACGGCAAGTTAGTTAATTTCATATTGCAATGCAGCCATCATATTTGCACAACCGCCAACATAAAGCAAATAAAATATCAATTTTCTGGACCTTAGGTTCCTAGAAAACGCGACACCTATCACATGACCTATATCATGAACCGACGCTGTCTATATTTTTTCTAGTATAGGTTTTTGGTGAAAAGTGACACCGGCAGACGCCTGGCGGGGATAACTGATCTAGTGATAATCGATCAGTTATCTACCAGGGTTAAAAATGATTAAATTACTAAAATGGCTAATAAAAAATAGGGGTTTGTGATAGAAGTGTGAAAATTAAGGGTTGTATGTATTTTTAATGCCACATCATAAAAATAAAAATAAAAAATGTCAAAAAAAATATTAAGTTACTAAAATGGCTATTAAAAAATAGAGATTTGTGATAGAAGGGTGAAAATTAAGGGTTGTAAGTATTTTTAATGCCACAACATAAAAAAATAAAAATAAAAAATTTTGTCCAAAAAATAAAAAAAAATGTTTGGGGTAGACCACCCTTATCACTTAGGGGTATGAAAAATAGATTACGACCGATTCTCAGACCTACCGAACATACATATAAAATTTCATAAAAATCGGTCGAGCCGTTTTCTAGGAGTATGGCGTCTAAAACTGTGACACGAGAATTTTATATATTAGTAGATATTGTAAAAAAAGTTTTTGAGTTTTAAAATTATTTGGTACAAAACTATTTTAAATCTAGCTTGTATATATTTGCTTATACAGTTATCTTATGACCCCTGTTACAGCCATAATAACGTTATAGAAAGTTTTATACATATTTACAATTTTGTTTTATAGAAAAAAAGTTTTATAGACATTCTTCCAGCATCTAGAAAACATCAAATTGCTGATTGATTATAGAAATTCAATATAATGAAACATATTGTTGGACTCTAATAATGCGGGGCATCTTAATTAATATTGTACTACTCAATTTAATTAATTACTAAATGTTATTTTTGTCGTAACAACCCCTCATTAAAGTTAAATTATTTACTGAATTGTAAAGTTGTTTATGCTAACATATAACTATATCAATTTTCCTACAATTCCTATTAAAATGAAGTCATATATATGTTATCTGATACCAAAATGAACTCAAATTCTCATGTCAAAATTAATATTTTCAAATAATTTTAATTTATGTATACCGGGTGACAACGGAAAGTGGGAACACGCTGTAACGTTTTTATATCTGCTGATAAAACTATGAAATTGGGTGGGTTTATACTAACTAGATGGTGTCATGAATTCTTTGAGGTCATTTTTTTGAATTGAAAAATTCAGAAAAAAATCCTTTATTAAAAAATCAATAGGGCCCACCATCTTTACATTTGAAAAAAAAATGAGTTTTTAAGGTAATACAATAAATCGGAATATTTAGTGACAATGACTAAAAAAATATTCAAATTTAAAATTTTTCCCATAAGAACAAACAAAAAAGAAAACAATTTCTGCCAGTTGCGGCTTTCTAGTTTTATTTTTAATAATTGAAAAAAATTACTTACATCCAGAAAATGTGTCAAAAAATTGGTCCTACCATACGTAAAATAATCCGCTGATAGTAAAAATGTCAAAAAATACAGGATGTCCCATTTAAAAACATAAATTTACAATCATTTCCGGTCAAACTGGCAATGTCATGAAATCCGAAATGACTTCAAAGAATTCATGGCACCATCTAGTATAAACCCAATTTCATATTTTTATCAGCAGTCATAACAAAGTTACAGCGTGTTCCCACTTTCCGATGTCACCCTGTATATTAATTTTTATAGTCAAATATTTGATTCAATTTAAATGAGAGCACTTGAAGAAGCAATCCTATAAATGCAGAGATAGGTCAGATCTCATCTATTTTGGCTAGGTTTATGTGTTCAAAAGTGAATTTGAGCTTTGAAAGTTATTAAATGATTTCATTAAACCAACTATGTCTTTTTTTATTAATAAATTTAGCTTTATTTTAGATAATTATTGAATCCAACTTTGCCTGTGGTATAGTTCCATATAGCATACCTAAATATTTGGTATCAAAGAACATTATTTTTGGTCCTATTAGTTATGGAAAAATTGATAGTAATGCAACCATAAGGTATCATCATTTATTTATGCCATCATGAATTATTATGGTACATGGAATTTTGATAACTTCAGTTATTTACGTGCTTACATGGAGAATATTTTAATCAACTTCAATTTTCTGTAATAACTTCCTGCTTCACCAGCAGTTGCTTTAGCTGTTGTTAATTCGTCCACTGCATTACAGGTAATTACGATTTACATTGAATTACCATTTTCTTAACAACAGGTTAACAACTCTTTTACATTAATTCTTGAGTTCACGTTATACCTTTGACTGTAGGTAAAAAAATAATTTTCTATCCGAATTTTTTAAATATATGAAGGTTTCGAGATTTTTCAGATTTCTTTAAAAAGGGGAAGAGAAATTAGGTTGATTTCTTTTCAAATTTTCAACGCGTGAATATAGCATTCAAAGGCGAATTTATTAAAAGAATTGGGATAATAGAAGAATTCGACACTGCAATTAGTTTTTTTTTAATTTTTTTATGTATTTTTGTTTGTAATTATCTTGCAATTGACAAAGGAAAATCAAAAATAATTTGGTATGTTGCCCAGCGGTATAAAGGTTGAAAATACTACAACTTCAATAATTTTTTACTCGGAAACTACGATATTGACTCCACTTTGCATGATGCTTCTATTCCCAATTTATTTTAGATAAGTTCTGACCTACTCTGTATAGTGATTTTCTGGGTTGTTTGCCGTGACCCCAGTCGCGGCGAATTTTTTGCGAAGTCATCACCATAAACCACTAACGCTTGTCACCACTGAAGGTGCCGACAGTGAAGTGTAGCGAAACGTCTGACGACATGGGTGCAACCAGTTACAGAGATGGCTACGGGACGTCTTGCAGTTATAATACCAACAATAGGAGCCGAAATCAATAATACGATATATGAGCGGGCCCAGATATACCGATAGCGGGTCGGCCCATACAGAGCCTGGCCTGATAACAACAAGGACAGGCCTGAGAATCCTAGCTAAGACTAGGGACGTGCACTTTAATTATGTTACTGGTAACGACCAGTTATTGAGGTCACGGTACAACAATCACTTAGTTATCAGTAAAAAAATCATGCGACATTGACAAAATATTCGTTGAAGGCATCATTACTGACTGAACAAAATTATTTTTATTACTATTTTACTATATTCAAATGTTTCAAGAAAAGAAAGTTATGTTTAAAATTCTGTTTCTAACATAGTATAAAGTTGGTATACAGGGTGTCCGGAAAGTAATGGGACCCATCTTGAACATAACTTCCTTTGATCAAATAGAACCAATTTAGACAAAGTTAGCTTAGTGCAAAAGTGCCTCATTTAGAAGTTACGGGGCTTCAAAGAAAGACAATTGTTTTCTTATGGGCATAATTAAGAACTGAAACTCGAATCATATTGAAATTTGGTACAGTTATGTTTTAGATATCTGCCATTTCTGAATTGGAAAACTGATTATGTCGAGGCATATTTTCAAAATTTGACAATATACGAATAATACTAATAATTTGAAATTAATTACACTTTACACAACGATAATTACTAACTCAGTACAACAGTTAATATTATTACTGACAGGATTTTAATCAAATTTTATTTAGCGCCCTCTACGATATGCGGCACTACTTACTCCTTCGCAGTACTTGTACTTATCTAAAACATAATTGTACCAAATTTCAAGATGATTGGACGTTTCGTTTCTTAATTATGCCCATAACAAGAAAATAATGTTTTTCTTTGAAGCTAAGTTTATCTAAATCAGTTCTAATTGATCATAGAAAGCTATGTTTAAGCTAGGTCCCATTACTTTCCGGACACTCTGTATACGCTCCACCTCTTAAGAGGTGTTTGATGTCCAAATACTACCTACCTCTTTCTATATTTACATACTAACATTTAAACTATTTGAATAATTATCAGCAATTAGTTTATCAAGTGTCAAAGGATTTACCGGTAGACATGTGCCAAATGCAGCTACTTTTACAGCGGTAGTCCAACGCGAGCATGACATGGAGAATTTGCAACCTAATCGTGAAAGAGATCCAAGACGTCTTCGGTGTTGCAGTTGCAGTAGCCGAGGTACACATTTTAGAGATTGTCATACGAACAAATGAATAATTCATTATATTTTCATCAAAATATTTTTCAGAAACTGCAACTGATAGTAATATATACTACACTAAAAGTTTGCATTATATATTGCACTAAATTGCAAAAATTGATTGTTTTTAACGCGACCAAATATCGAAAATTACGTTGACAATAAAAACAAATGTGTAACGTCTGCCGTGACGTAAGACGTCTGAATTTTTGACGACAGTGTACCTATCAGGCAAATTACTCAACAAGTACAAGAAATATCCCTATCAATAGTGTGGCGTAATACAAGCATTTCAATTATACCAATAACTTACGATCAGAAATCATGCTTCGTAAGACTGCGTTTTTAATTATTATTTCTTTTTTATAATTATGTCAAGTTATTGCTAATGATTAATAAAATGTATAATAATGCAAACAGTGTTACACATACAAAATAAATGTGAAAATGAAATAATTGTAAAAAAAAACAAATAGAAAAACATTTATCTTGATATATCTAATAAGGCCACGTACAAAAATAGCATATGGTTAGAGTATTTTTTCACATTTAAATAACTGGAATGGAATTATCTCGGTTATTATATAAATACATATGTGACATATACAAACATATTAAAAAATTCACTATTTGTCGGATAAAGCGCATTAGAGTTATTTATAATTCCTCATTTTTAACATTGAGGCGTTCTAGAGACTAAATGAAGCTTAAAAAATCTGTGGTAATTTTTTGTACTCTGAATATTCAGACATTCCATATAGCCGTGTTGTCTAGTGTAATAATTAATAGATATGTAGTTGCTGAATATAAATGCTCGAAACTATATTTCAGTTATTATTAGAAAAAATACATTGTAGATAAACATTCAATACATTGAGCAAAATCGAGCAAAATAAAAGTTTTGTTAAGAAAATCTATATCGTCGTTCGAATTTTCCTTGAAACCTTGCCATATCACATATCAAGCATAATAAAAATTATTTTATTAATACTATCCTATTATCTAGTCAGTGTTTTACTAATAATATAACAACAAAAATTTTACAGCAGTAGCTAGATATTTAGCGTACCAATTGTGGCCTAAATGTGCAGACTCACAGATAATTTAATCCATTATTAGTTGTCAACGTAACATACAAATTTTGTTTTATACTCATATTAAACAAAAATTGAAGTGAAAACCATGGAATGATTGATTCTGTACTCTTTGCGGGTATTTTATATTTTACTTGCGACTTTTTAAATGGACAAGGAAAGTTTAAAAACGGTTGATAACTGAACTAGTCTAAGATAATGATTAAATAGTGGCTAAATAATTTAAACTAGTCATGTTAGATTAAAAACTATCCACTAATAGTAGGTCCCTTTAGCAAAATTGTTTCCATTGTGACAGAAACGTCTTTCTGGAACCTTATTAATGCAGATATTTTGCTGAAAATAATAATTGGCTGTAAGATATTTCCTTCAGTGTAGCTACTAATTAAAATGTAGTGTCCTGATTTGCAAGGACCAAATTTTAACAGGTGCTAGAACTTTTGAAAATGAGAAAATATGTTCATATAAAATATAAGTCGGGAAATGCTTAGTTTCGGAGATACAAAGTAGGTACCTATCGAAAATTTTGAAAAAAAATATTTTTTTATTTAATAACCTTAATTGTAAAGATAGAATTTTGAAAATTGATATAAATATTTTTTACGTTATGCAGCTTTTTTTGAAAAACATCTTGAAAATAATGTTATTTAGACCTCTATAATTGGGAGAGTCCGACCCCTTCCTCTCCTTCAAATATTTTTCAACGTACGCCTATGGTCTGCGTTCATTTGATAGCAAATTTTAATTGCAAACTTTTACGTCTCTTGTCATTTTTTATTTAAAACTCAATTCTTATATATTTTACAATTTCTTAGTCAATACGACTTACTTAAGAGCTTTTTTGTATTGTATTTGAAGGCTTTTGTACTAATTTACGGCAAAAGTTAACATTGACTAAGAAAATGTAAAATAACCAAAAAATTAAGCATTATAAATAAAAAAGGTCAAGAGGCATTAAAATTTGCAAATGAAAGTTACTATCAAATGAACATAGACGCAAAACCATAGGTGTACATTGAAAAATATTCCAAGGAGAGAAACGTTCTGTACTCCCCCAATTACAGGGTTTTAAATAATTTTTATTTTCAAGATTTTTTCAAAAATATCAGTATAAAGTTAAAAAATGTCTGTCAATTTTCCATTTTGTTTATTAGTTTTTAATTTTTTTTTTTGATACCCTGTATCTTGAAAACTAACAATTTCCCGATCCATATTTATATGAATTTATTTTCTTGTTTTAAAAAAATCTAGCACTTTTTAAAGTTTGGTCCCTGCAACTCGAGACACCTTGTATGTGTCTATATATTTTGAAAATTTATGGTTTCATATTTAAAAAGTATATCCAAAGTCCGTTTTTGATAATTCAAGACCAAAAATTTTCAAAACTGTTAATTTTAGTAACTAAAAACTAAAATATTTCAATTAAAAAATTGTTAGGTACATCTATCTGGCAAACAAAATATGTAGCTTGTATATTTACAGAATTCTTTTAAAATGTTACTAATGTTACTATTTAATATCATAATTTAAAACAAAATAATTTTTAATTATGAATTATAATAGAAAAGTTATAGTAACTTAAACAGGAAAGAATACTTCCTGTATAATTTAGAACATACCGATATGGAATACACGCTAAAAAATAAAAATCACGTTACACATTGCTCCCAGGTAGATGCTGTTGTAGCCCTACATTTTTTCTAGAAACGTTATAAGGCTGTAATGCAGAAAATAGCACGAAAATACTGTGAAAGGGAGTGTTATTTCGAACCCTGGGCTTTCAAAACCCAGAAAGGTTTATGACCCAATATTAACTGTCTCCTATAATAATTTATGTTAATGGCTTTCGGGCCCAGCTTGTAGCTGAGTAGGGAACTCACAAAACGACAGTTGGTATTGGAACACTGTGAAATGTGGTGGTGCTGTGCTCGCTTTAAACTGATGAAATTATTTTGTAATCGAAAAGCTCTGCCGAAATCGCCCAAGAAGACGATTTTGTAAAATGTGAATGAAATGTGCTTGCTCTCGTAATTGGTAAGAGTTTGATGCGGTTATTAGCATGATCATGATTATAATTAGCCACTTTAATTGGTCTTATACTTATATGCATATTAAACGCAGCTGGTTTGAATTGCTGCTGTTTTTTTATTTTATATACGTGTTCGCGCATTTTCCCTAATTATTATAAATTATAATTTGAGTAACATGTAGCAGGTCATATTTGAAATGGAGTTAAATACCTTTATATTTGTAAATATATGGTGTTAGATTTAAATAATTGAAGAGAAACAGTACTATTTTATTAAGTAGTACCTTAGATATTTAAATACATTTTTTCTAAGTGGAGAAAATTTTGGGCAATCGATTGGCGCCATTACGTTAATGTTTATGTTTTCTGACGCGCGCAAATTTGATAAAACGCATGTGCCGTGATTTCTCCAAATCAATACAAGGAATTTGCACTTGCCATTTTATTTGCTTCCATCCTAATGAACTCTTCTTGCGCATACTACATATCCATATTTTTTGTTTTTATTGCACATTTTATTTTAAACGGTAAACAAGTGACGTAGCCGTCTGATTTGATAACCTTGAAGAACCTTCTGCACTTTCTCTCAGGTTGTTTTCATACTCGTACCATGCATTAAAAATAACTGGGTTGTTTCGCTTCGCCTTGCACTCCTGTGTTTTGGTTTCTAATAATTACGAAATAACAATTGTAGGTGGTGACATATTTACTGCTAAATTATTGTTACTTATCTTGATGCCAAATACCGCGACTATGAGGTCAGCTTTATTCTTGCTAACGGGAGTCTGAGTGAAATATGTTTGTCTCATCTTACTAGTTAATTCGAGCTTAATAACACTGGCGACAATTTCAAATTGTACATAATTTAAAAAGAATTTTAGGTCAGAAACTGAAGGAAATTTATTTATTCACAAAAATATGATACAATCATAATATGACATCACATTATCAGATGAACTATTGTCCTGGAAAAAATTGAGTACGAAAGTTCGAAGATTTCTTCTAGGATTCACTAGTTGGTTCAATTTATTTCCAGTAAAATTTTAATAATGGATGTTAAATTAATTTTTATTAATATTTAAAAATATAAAGGAATAACGAATCAATGGAGCATAGACAATGAAATTTACCTGAAATGTATGTAATATGGTTTATTGTGATAACCAAGTAGTATACCTACCTACTATTTTATGCTTTGTATTCTTTCAAAATTAATCGCATGTATGTTGTTTAAAATGAGCATGTATATCTATGTATTACTAATTAAAGGAAGAAGAACCAGTTATGCCTTAGTAGGTACGTAAAATTATAACTTTGCGCATGCCTACTTTTATGGTTTACATAATCAAGATATCTTGATTTTGAAGAGCTGTATATGCGTAACCATCACAAGTTAGCTAAAAAGTTAGCTAAATGGCAAAAGTTGCACATATTCATAAAAATAGTAGTGAGTATAAGTATTCACACCTTTTAATAATTTTAAATAATAATTTACCTTTAAGGGCGTCGTTTTGAAAAGCATTCATAGCTGTTTTTCTGACACCGATTTTAGAAAATCTAATCAAGTTAAAACAATATCTCTTCACTGTACTAATAATTATTATTCTCTAGGTTATAAAACAGGCTGACAAGTCATTTAAAATAAGGAAAAAAATATTTTTTTACCTGTTATGTTTCATCATTATATTTTCTACTATTATATACGCCAGCTGTACCGACACTTAGAAAATAGTATATGTAGTAGTTTTTTTCCTTAAATTCCGCAACTTATCGTTATCGCCGAATTGCGATAGAGATCGCTAGCTTTTAATGGTTTCTATTGCGATATAGAACGCCTCGTAGCTGTGACTTGTTAGTCCGGCATGGAGTAGGGAACGATCACTAGATGTAGCTTGCCTACACCGCGTAATTATGAGTATTGTTGAAAAACTATCAATTGTACATGTGCAGATTTAAAAAAAATCAAAGACAAATGTTACTTGATATGGATAAACATAATTTTTAGGGCATTCATGAAATGTTAATATTTCACTATTTTAGGCTAAGACCTTTTTACTTTAGTTTTATTGGGTTTTTGCCACACTTCTCGTTGTCGAGATTGAAAACAGAGAGTTTTTCGAAACGTCAAAGATACGGAAGTGCGCAATAGTGATGTGTTTTTGTTATATTTTACTTATCTGCTTTTTTCAGTATGAGATACTTTTGGTTAGGCAAACATAGTTTCAAAAATAACCCTTCACTGATCCGTTTGACGCACGGGCTTATTTAATTAATCTTTATTTTTTTCAGAAGTGTGGCAAAAACCCAATAAAACTAAAGAAAAACTGAAATTATGCCACAAATAAATAGCTTCAGAAAATATCATAAGACATTTTTAATTTAAAAAAATATGAACAGACAAATGAGACATGGCGGATTCTGTTAAACTACCATAGATTAATAGCGCCCTATATGCGATACATCGAAAATGGAAGTACAGAGTGAGACTGGCGATTTTATAATAACTGTTAAAAATCAAAGAACGCTCTGTCAAAAAAATTTATTCATGCCATCTTAATCTACATAAAAAATTATTTAAAATGAAGTTAAGACATTTTCAGTTTAAAAAAAATTACGTCAGCAAGATGAAGTCCCTCTCATGGCGCTCATGGCCTCCTCGATCGCCTGATCTAACGGCATGCGACTTGTTCTTGTGGGGTTACCTCAAGAGCAACGTCTATGAGCAACGTCCGACAACACTGCTTCAACTTAGAGATCATTCGTCAAGAAATTACTAGAATACCTAAGCAAATGTTACGAAATGTTATGGAACATTTTCTGAGGCGCCTTGATGAGTGTTTGTTAAGAGTGGGACGCCATCTCGCTGACGTAATTTACTGTCCCATAATATTAAGAAATGTTAAAAAGTAAAATTAAAATATAGCAAATACATTCAAGTATCTATATTATTACTATCAGCGATAACAGAAACAAAATTATTTACTCTGATAAAAATTTTATTTGAAAAGGTTAAATCCTTATATTGTCGAGAGATACATTTGAAGATTACTTCAAAAGCCTATGACCTTTCCAGGCCTTTCATATTTCAGGACAAGGTTTAGCTATCTCAACAACCAAGTCACTTTATGGCATATAAAAAATCCATAACCTCCGTTATATTCTGCACCTTTGCATTATGGGCATTACCTTTCAAGTTTAAGATAGCCACTTGGTTCTTAAATTTTTACAGTGTCACGTGAGTTCAAGTGGTAGACGTAGTCCATTCAAGATTGAAACTGCTTTAAAGATAATGATGTTAGTAATAAGTTTCAACTTCAACAATTTTTGATATACAATGAGTTTTCCAAGGGTATGTCATAATTTAATTGTTGGTTTTTATTTCCTGGATCACTTAGATCTAAATAACCTTATGTAATGAACCAAGAATCGGAAGCCATTGACTTGAAGTCAAAAAGATATGTCATATTGTGTGTTATAAAGGACAACCAAAGAACGTAAGTAAAATTATAAAATGAAAGAGAAAAAGCAAGAAATATATGATAATGGCACGAAATGACCCTTCCCTCGTAAAATATTTGTTCACTATTCAAATTCTGGAGTGCATAGGTACATGTAAATAAGCAGTTATCTATTCATTTTATTCTTGTAGTTGATAGCTTTATGTATCATAAATTTTTTAACATAGACATATTGAATATATAATTGCAATGAATAGTCAATGAACGAGTGCGTCATGTGCAGAAAAACAATTCGCTTTACCTTAATGATGACTTAATAGCTTGAACAGAGTCGATTCTAAGATATAAAGTTTCTTTGTTTGAATTTGTTGTATAGAGTTATGACACTATGAATGAAGTTATCAAATTTATTTTCCAAACTACACTTTCACAAAGTTAAGTAAATCGTACATGACATGTTTTATTACCGTTATGTCTCATTGTACAAACCCAAAATAATGGAACAAAATTAATATTTTTTTAGTTGATATTAAAAAAAAATCTATGAAACAAGTCAATTAGTAGATATATAGAAATTTCAAGTTTTTGCAATTTTTTTATTATATTATTATGAGCCATGTTTGCCAGAGCTTTAATATTATCGACACTGTTATTTAGTTGGAACGTTATTTCGTAATATAAATAAATAGCCCTTAGGTACTTACAGCAAACGTCTTCATTAACCATTGCAGAATACCCATTTTGGTGTTCAAATTCACCAAATCTGATGTTATTTATGTTTCAAAGTCTTATCTGATATGATTTTTTAATCATTTGACAGTATCTGGTCTACTCACTTGCATTTTTTAGTTTAAGATAACAAAAGAAGAATCTAAAGGATTAAGTCAGGGAAAGGTGGTGGCTATTCAAGCGGCACTTTTATATCTATCTATTTGGGAAAACTAGGAAAGCAATTTCTTACATCTAGAATGTGCAGGGGTACCAACCAGACATCACCAGCAGGCATATCGACTCCTGGATTACGAAAAGTGAATACTAGAGCCAGAATCAGTTAAAAAAAAAACCAAATAAATATCTCCTGTTAAATTGCCCTCAAAGAGAAAAGGTTTTTGTATGTGGTTTTCTGTTATTCCAGTCTAAACATTTAATTTTTGCTTTTTTACTATTCGGTTTAAGCAAAAAAGTTGCTTCGTCAGTAAAAATTATTTATTTTTTGCCGGATCGGATTGTTTCAAATACATTTCTAATATGCTTGTAAGATACTGCTTTAGAGATTTCAGAGTTCTATGAACTGAGAACAAGTTGAAATTGGATAAGTTAGTAATGGTGATCATCACATTTTGACGGTTATTGTGGCTTACTGTTCTTCACCTTCCTGATTCTTCTTTTCCAAATATTTTGGATACTTTTCTTATTGTAGCTCAACTAATTCTGTGGTCTGGATACTTGCGGTGAAATAAGTCACATATGTACCTTCTTTTGACTACTGATGAGGTTATCTTCGTCTCCAATCATAATTAAAATTTCAATTCTCAGTTTTTTACATAAACGGGCGATTATTTTTCAAAATAATTTGAATTGGAATTGAAATGATATGCCTAAGGAATTATGTGTTTACTGAGAAGCTCATTTATTGTTTGTTTGAGGAATAAAGATTTACGGTACGAAAAAAGAATATGTAAAAGTAAATATGTTTTTTAAAGTACAGAAGAGGGAATGAAATAATCAATGCGACATACATACATTTTTGGCAACTATAACAAAGAAGTGCGTATAATCAGAAGAAATTGTTAGTACCTACCTGATATTAATAGCTCTGCCAAATATCGTTAAAAATTAGAACATATTAGGGAATAATTTGCAATCTCTATACAGGGTGATTCGGTCATAATGTCATTAATACGCGATAGAAAAAAAATTAAATGCAAAAATATATATTTTCAATTTTAAACCCTGTTTTCAGACTTAACTAAAGAATTTAGTGACGATTTTGTTCTCATGTAGTCTACATGGCTTTTATCGTACAAAACTTGTCGAATTTGCACGGCCTCAATTAATTTTGCTTCTTGCTTGCTAATGTTTTCAAACACGCACCGTGATTTCTAAACAAAACTGCGAGTATTTTTTTTCTATTTATTTTCGGTCTTCATTAGGCCTTCCGAAACCGTTTTAACATGATTGACATTATGCCTGAATCGCTCTGTATATAAATTGACCTGCTTCAGCGATTCTTAAATCGTAACTAAAAAATATATGGATATAAACATTAAGTTTAGTAAAATATGTTCAAAGCAAACTTATTTGAAATTATTGAAAGTTTGTAGTGATTTCTTTTATACCTATTTTATGTCTATATGCATTATTGACTTATCTAGAACTATGGATAATATACAAAGTGTTAGGGGATTGATTACCACAATTTTAGCAGGTGTTTATTATACAGTGTGGAAGAAAGGTATGGAATAAATTCATTATTTCTAAAACTACGAAGTTTCATGAAATTTCCTCGGACAGGTCGATTTTGCTTTTTAAAAATACTCTTTTTTCTATACCAACGCATTTCCGACGTTCATTTGTTTTCGTGTGATGACGTCATCGGATATTTTTTTAAATAGAACCCCTATATGTTTTCATCGGATTCTTGTAGAGCTTAACTTGCTGAATTCAAAAATGTATAATTTCAACACTTTATTCCTTCGACTTTAGCAATAGTGCAGCTATTGAAAACTGTTATCGTTTCAGATAAAGTGCCTTTTCTACTGAATGTTACTTGAAAAAGTTGTTCAGAACGGTAAGTTATGAGGACGTGCAAAATTTTAAGAAGATCGGCGAGGTTTGATTTTGAAACCATTTTTCAACAAAGCACAAAGATTTTATCAAAGCAGGCCGAACTTTTTAAAATTTTGCACCTCTCCATAATTTACCGTTTTGAACAACTTTTTCAAGTAGAATGTTGCTGTATTTTCAGTAGAAAAGGCACTTTACCTGAAACGATTACAGTTTTCAATAGCTGCACTATTGCTAAAGTTGAAGGAATAAAGTGTTGAAATTATAAATTTTTGAATTCAGCAAGTTAAGCTCTACAAGAATCCGATGAAAAAATATAGGGGTTCTATTTAAAAAAATATCCGATGACGTCATCACGCAAAAACAAATGAACGTCAGAAATGCGTTGGTATAGAAAAAAGAGTATTTTTAAAAAGCAAAATCGACCCGTCCGAGAAAATTTCATGAAACTTCGTAGTTTTAGAAATAATGAATTTATTCCATACCTTTCTTCCACACTGTATATCAAAATAAATAAAAAGTCTTATGTAACATGTGTTCTAATCCCAACCATTTTCGAGAAAAAAATTGTCAAAATGATATATAAAAGTAAGATCTCCGTAATTTTCTGCGTCATAAAATGTAAGTTAGAATAATTTATTTCTTAATCAATAAAATTAAGTGAAGGTGAAGTCGCGCAGTTTGACAACATCGAGGCTGAATCATACTTGTATACTTGACTAAGCAAAAATTTATTATACTACTAAAAGAAAATAATAATAACGTAGTAATAATAAGGTTTAGATATTCTATGCAGAAAAATAAGAAGCGCTTCCTAAATTAACTGAACTTTTGCACGCCAAACTTGACATTTTGATATATTTTTTTAGAAAACGGTTGGGATTAGGACCTATGTTCTAATATAAAGTTGCGTAGGCACTTGTAACAGAACTACGTCTCAAACAGAGTTAAAATAGGTCGTGTTATGTAGCACATCTGAGCAGAAAATTTCACTTCGAACAGAACTTTGTTGCACGTCCACACTGCAAACTTATACTGTGTCATCCTTTGATGTTACTCGGAAATACCATAACGTGTTGAGGACACTGCGAAGTGTGTACCTGGCTTAAGGATCGTTCATTTCAAGATTCTTTCACTTCTTTAGCCGTATATATTTTATATACCAGGTGATAAATCGGGCATTATACATATTGCCCGGGCAATTTGATAATAATTATTCAAATAATCAAATTGACCGGGAATAGCATATCAGCATAAAAATATAGGTTAGGTTAGCTTAGCTTAGGTTAGGTTAAATTGCTCAATTGTCACGTAGCAATAATTAATTGAATAATTATTATCAAATTGCCCGGGCGTTATATATAATGCCTGCATTAATCACCTGGTCCATAACATATACACTTGTAACAGAATCTCGTCGCGTAACTTCAACACGACCGTATGGACCCTGTAACTACGTCGCGTCACATACAGCGAACATGAGTGTTCGGATCGAGGTTCGTAGCGTTCCCAACACTAGTCGATATTTCTGTGTCACATCAAGGATGCTACGGTATGCGATTACGCAGAGTGTGGACGTAGAACTTCCTCCTAAAGCGGTTGACTGGACTGCACAGAACATGGAAACATTAAAGTATTCTTATTTAGATCTTAACAATAATAAAACTGTCGGCATTACGAAAAACCAAAATTTAAAATATGCAATCAAAACAATTAGAACCCATTCTCCTTTGGAAATTGCACTAACAATATTTTAGAAATTCAAAAGGTGTGTTTTATCCTTATTGTAAATATTGGGTTTTGAAGTAGGTACCTATTAAAAGCAATATAAAGCTGCTTGAATGTTTATTTCATGTAGGTACACATTTACGACATGCAAAAACTAAACAAAGTAAATACATTTATGTTCACTCTGAAATGATAGGAATACTTTTCTTGCTTTCTTACTAACAAATTCAGTAATAATATCAATTGTGTTAATTTTGTTTATATATTGCTCTCAATAGCTACAATAGCTAACCCATCTAGGCGTTCTTGGCATACTGACGATCTCAAATATGTCTTATTAAGCTTATAAAATGAACGTTCACCTGCGCTGCAACACTCATCGGTAATGTCAATAAAATTCTTATAGCTACATCAATATTAGGAAATGAACTTAATACATAATTTTTACCTAAAAAATTCAGAACTCCTTGAAGCGCTTGTAGTTCAATGTTATCATGCATAGATAGCAATCTTGATGATACATTAAGTTCTTGCTTTAATTCTACTTCATCAATATTGGAATGACATTCGACTGTTAGTGCCAAATGCAAATTATAACATTTTTTTGTTAATTCGTCTTCGCTGATTTCTGATAGCTTCGAAATATTATAAAGAAAATCCAACAACTTGCTGTGATCTTCAGCTTATTTGAATCGCTCACGAGGACAATTACATACTTGGTCTAAATTTACAAAAAAATAATTTACGTTGAACGCCTAACAAGAATCTTGTACAGGTAATCGTCTGTCTCATAATCAAATTGTCGCTTTTTCCTTCGTCGTCAAATTGAAATTTCTGTCTGAAAATTGGAACAATTTCTGCAAGTTCCTTCGCATTTATAAGAACGGAATCAAAACCTTCATTTCGAAGTTTTTCTAAATAGGATTGTACGCTTTTTATCATATCAATAGTGACCTGTAAATCTATATAGTTGTTTCTTGCAACAGTTTGCTTACTAAATTTATCTTAAATATAACTTTACGCCATAGTACTAAACTACAGAGATATTTAAATCTTTATTTACGTTTTTAACAGCAGAGAAATAATTAAAAATTATTTATTGCTTTGCGTTTGGCAAATCTAACACACATAAGTAAAACAATACTTTAAGATTTTTAGCTGCCTCTTTGGCGCCTTTACCAAGTATTGCTTGCACCTTCCGGGACCTCTGATAGTTACCTACTAACTGTACTTTTTGATTATCTTCTCGGACAATATAATAAACCCTCCAAAATGTGTAGCAACTTACCCACCTTGTAAATACCTACATGATATAATATTTTTTACAATCCACTGACATCTTGTTCGTCATACACAAGTTAATATTTTTATTTTAATTTTAGTTGCTCGAATATATGAGTGGCACAAGTTACAAATCATATTATTATTATTACAAAATGATGAACGTTGGTTCTTGAACAGAAAGATTTCATTATTTAAATTTTACATTAATTTTATAAACATATTAATAAATAATACGTAAGAAAGGTGTAACACAAGTTCGGTTAAAGACAGGTGCAAAAGCCACAGTCACGAATATATAAGAAGCTAAACCAACTCAGTACCTAATTTAAATGCTTATTTCTCCACAACTTACCAAGTATGTAGTCAATTTTGATGCCGTTTTGCTACATTTATAGCAGTGGAAATAGATTTTATTAATAAATTAAGAAATTAGTAATTTATCAATATCACAATAATAATTAATTGTAAAGCGTGTATCTATAGTCAACTGGTTCTTACTACAGCTAAGGGAACATAACTCGGTTTTCTATACTTATTTAAAACAAATTGCAATATTAATTCTTCTACAAGTGTGTCTGAAGGTTTACTTTCCCGCATGCCTTTTGTTTTTGAAAGTTATTCCCAAAATTTTTATCAGTTTTAAGCAATTATTTTGCATATTTCTATTCAGTTTATGATATAAAATTTATTATTTTTCAATGTCGCTGGTTTAACATTTTTCAAAAATTACGTCACGCCAACAATCAAACCAAGATTTTGTCATAATAACGAATTAGTTTCTGGTTATTTCGGCTATCATACACGTTAGACAACCGGTTCTCATATGTTTAAGGAAGGTGCAGTGCCGTTTAAAAAAGGGTAATTTATATGCTAAAGAAGAGAAAGAATGAATATTACAATTAATTCTTCTGATGAAGAACTATCAGAGGCAATATTAGAAACTGCTGGTAAGGTGAATTTGAATTTGTTACCCGATAAATCAGCAGAAATATATGAAAAAAATATGCACATATTTAAGATCGTGTAACGAAAAAAGAATGAAAGGTTTCAAAGAATAAGTATTTTTATCCTATTTTGCTGATTTCAGCAAGGTTTTTAAAGCAAACACTACGATCACATTACTCCATGATAAAAAGTGTAGTAAATATAAAATAAAACATTTATATAAGTAAATTCTATAAAGCGCCAGCTTTCTTCGAAAAAAAAATTGGATCTTGGCCACAAAAATCTGAGAAAACACACAAAGCTAGAGAAAGTAGGTATATCCAAATTTATGACAACAGCGCCAGATGAAACGTACCTCATGATCAAAGTGGCTACCATTTTTGATTTGGCCGGAGCATGTTGTCGGGCGGAACTTAACACAAATAGGTGATAACTAGCATTGAAAGCAAAGGAGACCTCATAATAGTTAATATAATAAACTCTAAAAATCATATGCGGATTCACGACCTCCAATCATATAATATTCAATGCGTCCCTCTATGTGGTGGTGCACCATCGTGCTGATACACATATTAAGCCTTACGTCATCAATGAAATCAAAAATATTTTTTCCAAACCTGTTCTATACAAATCTATATTTAAACAATCATTTAAAACGTTTACAGGTTGTAAATTATTGCTAAAAAGCTACCATAAACGTTGCTGACATCGTCTTGATCTAATTGTATGCGGATTGAAGTAATAAGCGGCAAAATTCTAATCGCTGAGCAGCATCTTCAGTATGTAACGGACGATAAAACATATTTATTAGATATTTTTTCAGTAACATTTCTCTGCCATACAAAGTTGGTGATAAATGAAAATTACTTGCTATACACCGAACACTAATTGAAGAATTGTCAATGATAGCTTCTATTATATCTTCTTCATTTTATCTATTCACTTCAGGAGAATGAATGGCCTTTTTTGGAGCGGAGTTACTGTCGTCTTGGAGTCTACGAAATGATGAATTAAAGACTGTGTGGGTAGGTTGATATCTATTTGGGTATCTTCGTCGATATTCTCGGACTGCCTGTCTGGCGTTCCCATTGGAATACAAAGACACTATCTGCATACTCTTTAGTAGAAAATAAATGCATTTTTTATTTAGCACTGTAACGCTAAGTGTCACATGAATAAACAAAATGACACAAATAATAATTATTGTTATAGTAACCATCATTTTTATTTATTTCATTGAAATTATATTTTTAAAAATGCTTGCATCTGTTAAAGTTTGTCATAGAAGCTCGAAGAACATCCTGTATAGAGCATTTTATTTGAAAAATGTCAATACTTACCTAATATTATAGATCTCGCTAAACGTGGTTCAAAAAACAGAAACTATTGGAGATAGGTTGTAATCTCTATACAGGGTGATTCTGTCATAATGTTGTTAATTTTAAGGAATGATAGAGAAACATGAGTATAATACGTATATGTTATTAAAAAATCGGAAAAATGACTTCCGAAATAGCAATATATCTGCATCCTCAAAATCCTAAACGGTGGCTAGACCATAATTTCAGAAGTTTCTCGGCAACATTCCTTACTGACTCTGCGGAGGAAATTACAAACATGAAACACTTAGAAGATTGGAATGGTACCTGAAAAATATCTGGAAGAATCAGAAAAATAAAACAACAAAACAAGAAAATCCTTAGCTCCCCTTCAACTTCATCATCTTCAACCGAACTTTCAAATCAAACCACCTTGCAAAATAATCAGTTGCAACCAGTTAAGTTCGGCTTTAAGTTTGCAAAATATTGTAAACTGTTTATTTGCATTAATATTAATCATAATAACATAGATTTAGAGTTTGTTTATATTAGTATCAAAGTACTTGTACTTGATTAAAATTAGTTTAATATTCACATATTTTAAATACAGCTTCATTTTTCTTATAAGTTTATTTATTTTATATTAATAAGGTATTAAATAACGGTGTTGTAGCAACAACCTGTAATTGTGGAGTTATATTACAAAGTATCATATAAATACAATTCACACATTATATTCAAATGTACATACAAATCATCTTAGAGACGACTTATACTGGTGTTTAAAACCCGTCTTTAAAAGTTTCTTCTTGGCTAGATATTGTAAATAAAAATTTCATGCCCTTTACAGCTTTTATATCTTCATAATCAATAAAATCTGGCAAATATTGCAAGGGATCATGAGACTGCATTTTTCCTGAATAGCCTTCCCGTTTCCTCTTGTACACCCTCGGCAACTAACACAATATATTCTACGTGAATAAAGTAAAATGCAAAATATCACTCAAGTGAAGATCTGGTATTAGTTAATTCCTTTAGCTCCGTCATTCTTACAAAAACAAAATCAACAAGATAGTCATATTTATTAAAAGGTTAAATCAATAAATATTTAATTAATATTTACACATAAAGTAAAATATTTAAAATACTAAATAATTTTATTACCTATATAGCTATGCCATAAATGGTTGCCGTGCTCAGCAATTTAAATTTATTATTTGAAATAGCCGTACAGAACTAATGTTGTACTGTAATTTTTCTGTTAAATGAGATGTCATCTGGGAGCGATGTTTTACAGAAAAATAATCCAAAAGGATTTTCAGGGATTTCAAACGTCTTCATTGCCTTATTAACATTGCACCAATATACAAACTTGTGGTACTTCAACTCATACTGCGCCTTGGATTTTTTCGGACTAGACTTGAGATCGCTCCCTTTGCCGCTGCTTCTGCAAAGGTAAACTTCCATCAGAATCACACATTTTCAAAAGCGCTTTTTATATTTATAGCTTTGCTTGGAAAAGTTTTGACAGTAACTGCGGGAAAGGTAACATAAGCAAATTTGATTCTGTGTTGACGCAAGGTATTAAACTATTTGTGAACATAAATAATGCAAAATAAAACATGCAAAGAAGTATCTGCATCATTTTGAACCTTAATATTTGCTATTAATAAAAATATATAGAAAATAATCGTAATTTGTCACTTTATGAAACAATAAAATTAATGTAAGGCTTGCAAAATTCAAATTTAGTAAGTACATATACATAATATATTAAAATAATGATATACCTAGATACATACGTTTATCGGTTTATATAAATTTTATTGAGATCTCCAGTTGGTACAAGGTACGTTAAAATAAATTGATTAATACTGAGTTTGTTATAATCCAAAATTGTATTTTTTTTTATTCGAGAAAAGGAATACTTACTTATATTAGTATACAGGCTATATCTAAAGTGCACAGATTAAGTGGTGAAAATTAAGAGAGGTCTCTTGCATAACATTTTTGAAAAAAGCCTTCTCCCAAGAATTTGCGCCTCTGCAAAAATAATGGATTTAATTTTTTTCTGACGAAATGAAAGAAATGAAACTTGTTGAACATTGTCAACCAATATGACAACAACAGCCTACTAGATTTTATAGACGACTAAATAACCCCGCTTTAAACAGCTGTTTGAAAATTCATTGAGACATTTATTTTTTTATTTTCCAAAACCATAAAGGCACATAAAACCATACTACAGTAGATGTTTTACACTGTCAGTGAACACAGGAACGGATTTGCCACCATACTCGGTGGGCCAAAATTTTGACGTGTTATATAAAAACTTTTTTTTCGAAAACAGTCAATTTTTTCGAAACAAATGTAGAGTAGCTTTTTTAAAGAGGAATGACCAAAGTATTTAAAAATTCAGTTTTCACCTCTATAAAATGACACCTGTCAAAAGTTTGGCTCAACGAGTATGGTGGTAAGTCCGCTCCTGACTTCCCTGATAGTGTAGTAATATCTACATCTACATAAAATATTAAAATGTCATTAAATTATACAGGTCGGTTCAAAAGTTAGAGCCGAAAAGAAACTGTTATACACCCTGTAGAAAAAGGGCACAGTTAAATAAAAAATTGTAATAAAAATGTAGCAGGTACATAATTGCAAACAATATCTACATAAAGTAATCTTTTTAATTTTATTTTCTTTTTACGAGTACAGTAATTACTGTACATTTTGATAAAATATTCTTATTGAAACAGATTACGAATATATTTTAAATTTTCACTAACCAAGAGAAAATTTATGGCAAGCAAAATATAACTTCTATTAATAGTTAATATAATTTATTCGTTATTCCTATTTTCCAATTACTGGGAGGAAATTGTACATCCTAACGTCCGTGCTAGGAATAAATCTTTTGATATCATGTAAAATACTGCCATGTACTAAGAGCAAAGAGTATACAGTGCCCATTGGTTAACGTGACAGAAAATAAGCTGTATCAGAGGGTTCTTCTCGACTGTAAAATATAGAATGGGAAGCAGCTGGTGTTTTAATTAATTCCATTTATGTGTTCATAATATGTATAGACACACCGGAACTGTGCATTAAAATGATAACTGTTGTGCCTTGATGTGTTTATGCCACAAAAGTAAGTAAAAATTTAAAAATATGTAATTTATTCGAATAATAAAAATCCCCATGCTATAAAGACGCAAGGTGTAGAATTTAGAATAGCTGTTAAATAAATATATCTATCTAAAAAATATTGACAGAACAAATTTTCATAAATTTTGAATCGTACATCATATTATCGTATAGCTTATTACTATTCTTTAAACTATAGTTATTAATAAAAATGCACATTGTTTTTTTTTTAAATGATATGATATCCGTTTGCAAAAAAGAGCGTGGGTTGTGGTATCAAATTATAATATTTCAGAAAACAATATCTAACAGCACTATCAAACATGCCGCTAGCTCTGAAGACCGTGCTGTTTATAGGAGAACCATAAACGTAACAACAATTAACCTCATTTCACAGTGAGAAAAATTTTTATCGATGAATCTTCCATAAAAAGTGACCATATGATGTACAATAGCCGAAGATCTCGATGTTCACAATTAAGAGCGATTACAACTATCGTTAACAGTGGATTTAAAGCAATCGGTTGAATAACCTATATTTGTCAACATAAATATTAAGTATTGTTAGAAGATGGCTTTTGAATCATCGTTTGATGATGAAAATTAGGAATGTCCTAATTCCAACATAATTAAAAATGAAATAGAAGAAATAATGTCTGTAATAGTCATATACAGTATGCGCCAAAAGTATGGAATAAATTCAATAAAAACGAAACAATTATTTTTTGTGAAAAATCCTCGAACGGGTCGATTTTTAATTTAAAAAATACATATTTTAGCGTAAAATGCGCGATTTTTTTTTAAATGGCAACACCATATTTTTTTCCTTGATTCTGAAAGATCGTTTAATTCTCTATCAGACAGTACTAAAATTTTGCCCTCTTACATAGGAAAGTTTTCGAGTAAATGACGATTGAATGTTAGAAAACGTAAATTTTATCCATAAAAAAGTAACAATTCTGAGGTATGTAAAATAAAATACAATTGATTAAATTTTATACTTAAATTAAATGTCAAAAGTGTACATTAATAAACCACGTAATTTAGAAGAACTTCAAAATCGCATTCGGGACGAAATACGCAGAAATCATTCACAATGTGCAAGAAGAATTTCTTCACAGACTTGCTCATTGTCAAGAAGTTGGTGGATGGCAATTCGAACATTTAATTTAAGTATAAAATTTAATCAATTGTATTTTATTTTACATACCTCAGAATTGTTACATTTTTATGGATAAAATTTACGTTTTCTAACATTCAATCGTCATTTACTCGAAAACTTTCCTATGTAAGAGGGCAAAATTTTAGTACTGTCTGATAGAAAATTAAACGATCTTTCAGAATCAAGGAAAAAAATATGGTGTTGCCATTTAAAAAAAAATCGATGACGTCATTACTCGAAAACAAATGACATTTGAAAATCGCATTTTACGCTAAAATATGTATTTTTTAAATTAAATATCGACCTGTTCGAGGATTTTTCCCAAAAAATAATTGTTTCGTTTTTATTAAATTTATTCCATACTTTTGGCGCATACTGTATATTCGATGTTCAAACCGAAATTAGTATTCAAGTAAGCGATATCTATCCGAAAACATATTATCTGAGAATGTCTTAGGTTTTCCTAGAAAATAATGAAACTTATTAGTTCTGATTAAATATGGTTGAAAACTTTTAACATTTTCGACATAAAAGTAACTTTCTTATTGCATATTGCAAACTAGAATTCGATAATATATTTCAATTAGTTTTTGATGTTTTGTAATACTTGGACAGTACCTATTTTTATATCAGATTTATGCATAATAATTTAGAAATATAAGCTTTGGACAATGTCATAGGTAGGTACCTACGAGTGGTACATCAGTAATAAGTAGAAGTGAGTATTTGGCTAAAAAAAAAAACAAATATGTAACCGTTTTAGGTATATAATTAGATAATCTTTAAGTAAGTATTATTTTATGAACAAATTAACAAAAAAAACACGAATTATTTAATAATTTAAACAAGTAGACTTTTCAGACTTTGTTTGCGAATCTACAAAGCAATAGCACAAAGCAACTATACAAATTGTCGGTACGATTACCATTAGCGCATGCGCTTTTTAATAATATAATAGTGGTATTTTTAAGGTTCACAATGCAAGGAATAAATTCATTGGGCAATATTCTACAATATTTGTAATTACATAGGTAAATATTGAAAAAGATGAGGATTTCAACATTAAATACTGAGTCAACTACAATTATCACTTTTACGTGCAGAGCAAAATATGTGGAATTTTTAAGCATGTTGTGCCTCTGTCTTTATCAAATTGGTAATATTGGTAGTTCTTCATCTTGTTGTTGGCTACACCTAAAAGTAATTATTACAATCACAAAGCTCCTTCTAGGGGTTACAATTCGTTGGATATATCCATATAGGAAGAAGTAGATGTAAATAACACATTATTATTATCATCACGAAAGTGTTTAGAACAAATACCTAAATTTGGTATATTCAGTAAACATAGATTAGTCACATTTACTGTATTTTTTTTGTCTTTCTATTTTTTCGTTTCGGACCATAACACATATTATATTGAATTTAAACTAGAAATATATAACAACTTGAACATGTGTATAACTAAAGATATCCTGCTACTCCTGTAACATTCTAAAAAAATCATCATGAACATTATTGGTCGCGTGAAATACTCACATACCAGCTACGTCGTTGCTCGGATGTTTAGAGAAATTTTCACATTACCTACGTTATCCAAAATGCAAGTCAGCGTATGTTGTGCTCAATAATAGTGTTAAACACCACTCCAAGAAGTTTGAAAACTCATATAGACAGAGGGTCAATCATCACACTTCTAGTGAAAACTTGCAATAGGGGGCGACGCAAACTCGTAACTATTTTCAGATAGTATATTTGACGTAATGCTATACAAAACAATACTATCTCTAAACCATGTTTTCTAACATATTTTCCTCCAAAAGTTAAAAGAAATTTCAACAAATCTAAATTCGTTTTATTGTGTGTATGTACATTAATAGGAGTCTTAGGTGGATATTCTTTTTTCTACTACAAGTCAGCCCTAGGCGCACGCATTTTTCTTATTATAGCCAGCAGGGCTGTGTTAATTAGCGAAATATTGTTCGAAATTATATAATTTTTGTATTATGGTATAGTTTACTGAATTTTGAATGGCCCTCGTATATTTATAGGCTTATTCAAATCACTTTTAACTGGCAAATCATCAGCATCTATGCGAACGCTCTGTTATTGAAAGTATCCCATGGAATACCTTGACCTATACAAAAGTTGGTGTGCATAACTGCTAACAGAATTCAGACAGTGCATGTCATGACACAGCGTAATACCATACCGACCTACCTTAACAGACGCTAAGATTAATGACATTGCGTTTCCGAAACACAGCTTTAAGTTAAAGCTTTACACAATGCCATAGTATGTCTTAGGTAAATAGTAAACACGTCAGAAATCGATACAATCTTGAAGTCATTGTCCCGCTACTTATGAAGGTATTCGCACCTCTTTCATTGCCAGTACTCGTCGTGTATATCAGCAATCAAGGCAATTGGGTCAGTCGTGTAACATGCTAAAAATTATCGAAACATGATTTACCCACTTTCTTATTCTTTACATGCTTTGACTGATATACTGCAGCCAGTGAATGAAACGACAGTGATATATAGAGTTTAATACCAAATTTAACAAGCCTCATATTCCACGCATTTAGTACGTATACAGTGTGTTGCAAAAATAGTTCCGAAAGCGCTTTCTCTTTGAGTTATAGGGTAAAAAAGTTAAATTTTTTGATAAACTGATTTAAAGCTGTAGCTGGCTTTAGGTCAGCTAAGCTAAAGGATTATTTTATTACAATTTTACTCAAAAAAGTAATTCATGTACTTATAAAAAGGCAGTTTTGTTACATCCATAATCCGACCGTTTTATTATCAAGACATATACAATAATTAAGTTACTTGGAAAAGTCTAATTGCTTCATTTAAAAGTAGTAATCATTACTATGTATATTTATGTTGTTTATCTTTCTTAATTATAGCCAACTACGATTACCATTTCAGAAATATTAGTTAACTCCGTATCTGTAAAATGCACTAAAAAAATGAATATCACAAATCGATTCTACTCCGAAAAGTATATGCGAGTTGTGTTTCACAATTTATTCCGACAATTTTTAGCCAAACCTATACGGACTCTTAAAAAAGAATCAATCATCAATTAATTTGTTTAAATCATCCCGTTAATTACATATTTTTGACGGCAAAATTGGTATAACGATTTAATTCTACTTACCTATATACAAAAATGTCTCTCTCAAAAGATACCGGGTGTTGAAATTGAACTTTTAAAATTATTTTTCGCTATAATTTCTTCAGTTTTTCATGGATCTCTTTGAAATTTTGTAGAGATACTTGCTTGTAATCAACTAACCAAATCCTGAAAGGTATAATTGTAAACGATTCCTCAAAAATAAATGTAGAAACTGAAGGAAAGAGGATATTTTATACCCCACTTTTTCTGATGTTCTATAGACGATTGTTTACAATATCATAAAGTGCAATTTTGTTTAGAATATTTTATTATTCTTGATAATTTCTCGGAATACTTTTAATTTTCGAGATAAATTCGATTTTTGGACATTAGATAGTAGCAGGAAAATGAGTTGCAGTTAATAACATTTTTAAATTACAAAGAAACAATATTTTAACTTGTAGATGTACCATTTCTGCACAAATTGTCGTCCTCCACTCGCCTCTGAACCAACATCCAAGGTACTGCCCCAGGCACTATAGCCTCTGTTTCTACGACGGCTTCCTCAGGGTGTTCCTCGTCAGCGCGACCCAGATTTAGTAAGTCTTTGACGCAACTTCCAAGTCTTTTGTTGACTCAGAGGTTGTCCATGAGGAAAACTTCCTCCATGAAGGTGGCGGAGTCTAGGAAAGAGGCCATTCTTCACCCTCGGCCTCACCTTCCCGTTGAGGAATTTCGCGACTTCTAAGCTTTCTTGAAGTCATGAGCTGTATCACTAAATGTCTAATTACACTATAGTTTCTGTCTTTTCAGCGTGCCACCAAAGAACATAGCTTAACACTTACCCGCATAAGTCCATGAACTGGTCTGCCAGGCTTCCCACACCTGTTTTTTATTTTTTTTACTTTTATATAATATAACAGTTTTGAGTTCATCTGCACTCAGAGAATTGCCTTTTCGTTCTTTTTAGCACTAATTCTAACTTTTGTGGAATGACACCCCAAAATTATGTAAAAACACAATATATTACTAATAGTCTTATACACCCTTCCAATGATTCTACTACAATTAACCACAAACAACAGTTTTCTAAATTTACTAATGCGTAGCAAAATTTTTGCTGTCAAACCAAAAAATCGTACTCCTGTCACTGTCACGATTTTTAGCTACTCAGTTTTTTTTTATCATTCCTAACTCTGAAATCCACGCCCTAAAACACCGTCTAGGACAATAGACGCGCAGAACCCTTCCCTAAGACAAAACTAGTTGCATGGATATGAAATTACGCTAGAGAGCACTTCTCGGCGACAAAATAAATGATTTTTATTAATATAAGTTCATTTATTAAAGAAAAACAGGGATATAATGAACTTATTAGTTATTAAATAGAAGATTTATACTAACATTTAATTTAATACTGTAATTTCAAATTTTCACTAATTCAACATTTTAGTTTATCAATTGCTCCATATGTTGTTTTCAAAATGCATATACGAGCTCTTTTACATTAAAAATACCTTGATATTTTGAAAAACCTGTGGTTTTCAGCCTCATTTGTAATACGCCTCTTCAAAAGTCGTCTTTCATAAATTCCCAATCACTGAATTCAAATGGCCTAGAGTCGGGAGAGAGTTCCACATCCAATTCATCAATTTGGAAAAATTGAACTAAAGATGAGGAAGAGCACTATTAATTTGCAATAGCTGTATCAGTATATTTTAATGACGAGTAAGTGGCAAACTGTTGAGTAAAGTCAAAAATCATTTTGCAGAAAGTTTAGAAATTTCGGAGCATCTAAACTTATTGGTAGACTATGCGTAGTAACTAATGTAAGTCTGTGTGGTAACGATGTTCCTTAAATCCCTGTTTTTCTTTAGTAAACGAATTTACATTGATAAAAAACATTTATATGTATAAAAACAACACGTCCAGCTAGCCCTATGTACAGCATAAATAAGTTAGAACACTTGAGAGCAAGTTAGAACATTACAAATTGTTTCTTTGTAATTTGAAATTAAAAATGTTAAGTGCAACTCATTTTGCTGTGACTATTTCTATCATTGCATGCTCAAAAATCAAATTTATCTCGAAAATTAAGAGATTTACGAAAAAGTATAAAGAGTAATAAAATATATACAAAAAATTACATTCCTGATACAACCTCTTACCCTTACCCCTTCAGAGGTCCAACTTGTACCTTTTAAGGGAGGAATTTTTGTATATAGATAAGTAGGGTTAAATCATCATATTTTATCGCTAAAAATACGCATTTAACAGGATGACGTGCCTTTTGTTAAACCCTGTATAGATAATGTTGGTTTGGGATCACCTCCAATATCGTTTTTTTTTAACGTCTAATTGGATCGTCCATATGTCAATTCGGATGGATGATTGTCAACATTTATAACTTTTCCATAATGATCTTCCTATAAAGATGCGCCCTTAGAGATACGATTACGGATGTGGTTTTTACACTATGGTACGCTCTCACATCTTTATTTAGTAATCAGGGCGTTTTTGAATCGAGTACGTATACGGAATACGTTGTTCGGACGAAACCAGTATCTTGGCTTTCTCGATTATGAAGATATTTAAAAAACGAAGTGTACCTTAACGAAGTAGAAATTATTGATAAATTGCGTTAACAAATCAACACGGCTACTGATAATTTGCGTCATTGGGAACAGCAGGAGGGAGAAGTTTTTGAACTCGCAGTAGTTCGAAAGTTGGATTCCACGGGATCAGATTGCTTGCAGTGAATGAAGACAACTTTGAATAGTAATTACAGAAATCATGTTTATCTTGTTTTCTATTAGAATTTTTTAGGTACATTTCTATTTCAACAAATACTCTCATTTAAAAATTGTCGGTTGTAAAACACCCCTTAGCTTTTACTTCAATCTATAAATATCTATTACTAAAGATACAAATAAAGATATAATGTTTCTGGTTTGACAGATACATTTGCGTTTAAAATTGAGCTCAAAATAAATAATTGTTCTCTTTTTATCTTTAATATATGATACCAGCATTCTCATAATATATTGTTGAAAAGGAAACTTAAATTTTCCAGGTAGATGTATAGAGTTCCATTTGATTTGACTTCATAATGAGTTTTCTTTAAAAAGTCGGTAAAATCTTGAACGACACTATTAGAAACATTAGTCCAGATTTTTGTCTGTCGTATAACATACAAATTGTCAATAATTACAATATTTCGTTTCCATAACCTGCCAGTTTTCATTTAATTGACCTGTTAATAGCGAAGGGTAACTGAATTTCTGTTCATATTTTTACGTTTGGGTGTGGTTTAAATTACTTGCTATAAATAGTATAATTACATACAGAATATAGCTATACATTTCATGCTTGAGATGATACACTGATATCAACATTTTTGCATTGGCAATTAATACTGTTGTTTTACTAAATATGGCGTCTCATATTAAACTATTACAGAAATAAACAGTACCTACATTTAATTGGTTGTTTTGGTTGGATAGTTTGACAGCAAAGCAACTAAGTTGAACATTCTAATTTTATTGCCTACTAGAATTATCTCCGTATTTTATTACTACTGTGAAATAGGTACATTTTCATAATTTTTCAACTTGTAGTTTAGGATTCCGGATACTTGTTATGTTACTATTGTTTAATTTACTTCTTACCTTTTCTTTGTTTTTGATACCTATCCATAAAATAGATCAATTGAGCAACATTTCAGTGAATACAGATCTAATAACGTTTCAACAAATTTTTAAGGTTGATTGTGCTGATAATGACGATCTTTCAAATATCATATATTAGATACAGTTTTTTTTATATGCTGAATACAAACTTGATGTACTGTATTTATAGCGGCAAATTTTATGTTAAACTTTGACAGAGGATAATCACTGGCGACGCAACACAATTATGAATCTGAAAGATTTCAGCTTCCGAAAATATTATTTGATATAAAAAATATCTTGATTTCTAACGTTTGTGTTTTTCTTATTGTAAAATGAACCATTCTCGACTCAGAGCCCATGATCCAGAAATAATGTCTCTATGGTTAATAAGATACTGGTTTTTGGAATTTTACTAATGAATTTAAACTATCAAAATAAAAACTTTTTTATGGGTAGAAATCATTTAGATTTCTCCTTATTCCTAAACCACGAGTCACGTTTTATTCAATTTTCTGTTATAGTTAATGCAAAACAAATGAGCAACTTATCAAATACTGTATTTAACATTCTATCTTTGACAAATGATAAAGCCTTATGAACTTTTTTATTTGTTTGTTTTGACGAGAAGCAACTTTAAAAGTTTATGGCTATTACATGTATGTTATAATTAAGCATAAGAGAATTTATGTTGTACAAAATCTCTTTTTACATGTCGTACTAATTTCAGATACCAAGTCACCCGATACCATACAAATTGTTATGGGAGTCAAGATGGACTTTCTGCCCCATATCGTGACACAAATCAATCAACGAGCAACAGGGGAACAACGGAGAGAACGAATCGAGTGCCTGTGAAGTTCACTAGATTTCTGGAACCATTGAAAGGTCAGAGAGCGGCGCGGGCCATTTATTCAAACGGCATATAATAGCATCTTCTGCCTCTGGTCCTCCAACGGGAAGTTAACCAGACGGGCCAAACTGGTTTCAGAAACAACAGTTGACCGGACAAGAATTCAGCTTATTCCACCAATACACATCTGGTTAGTCATGTAAGGTTTGGCAGCTGCTACATCAGAAAACTAGCAAATATACAGAATTATGGTTTTTTATATTTATATTTTAATTTTTATCAAAATTTTGCAGAGAAGCTGTAAACTTTATTATTTCAACGGTTCATTCTTTAAAAGATATAATAAACTGTATACTGCATAATTGATTTTGCTGTTATTTAAATACATTTAAATTCATGCATTAGGTACATATACTTACATTTTAATATATAGTTACGAGGGTGCAACAAATCAGAATTTACTTTTATTAAATTTATTGCCACAGTAAAATCAAATTTTAATGCAGTTTTTATATAATCTTAATTTTTTTATTAATTCATTTTTTTCTACTACAATTCCGTCACTGAAAATTAAGTTGGTCGTATAATGTTACCACCTGCGCACAAACGTTTGCACATCTTGAAAGTCATCATAGCAGGGTCCTTCTAGTACATTGTGATGGTTCAAACATGTAGTTGCAACAAATCTGCGCTGTAGAGGGTATGTTAGAGTATTTATGAATCATTTTTTCTTGAATCAAAGCAGCCGTGCGTGACCGAGCATTATCTTGAAGAAGAATCAAACTTCCGAACAGGCACTCTTATTTTTTGCTGAAAAGTCAGTTTTGTTTGATCTGGAAGGAATCTGGAAGTAGCCTGCATCGTTTACTGTGCTCCCTTCGCAAAGAAAATAAATGAGTGATACAACACTTCTATTCCAAAAAACAGGGGCAAGAGCTTTCTCTGCGTAATAACCAGTTTTGGCTTTTTGAGGTGGTGCTTCTGCAGGTTATCGTCATTCTATGTTTGTTTGGCTTGATTCTGGGGTATCATGATGCATCCAAGTCCTATTGTAACTGATAATGCAACTTAAAAAATCCCTTCGTTCAGCTAGATAGAGAGTCAGAAACCTTTCGCAAATTATAAGCTGGAGCGCTTTCTAACTTCCATCTTCTAGACTTTTCAGAAACCCAAATCTTTGAAAATGGTTGATTGAACACTTTCATACGATATTCTGACCTCTGTGGTAATTTCTTATACTGTTTTGAGTCAGTTACCTCAACCAGATCACGAATCATATTTGCCTCATTGATGTTTGTCCGGGGTTGAAGTTTATGACCCTGGTTTCCCACTGATTCTCGGCCACTTAAAAATGTGTTAGCCAGTCATAAAATTGGGACTTTGAAAGAGTCTTGTTCGCAAACTGTACGCCTAGCGATCGCAAAATAATGCGTTGCTCAGCAGATATGTAAACCTCTGGCTTAGACGTGGTGCTACTGAAAGTGAATTGATCATGACGAGCTGCGTGAATAGATTTCCCTCCTCTCAGATTGCCATCTAAGTTAGCAAGCGTTGAATTAAAATTCTGGTTTATCTGATCCATCTCAACAGATATAATTCTCTCATTTTTTACTAAAAATCTACACCTCATATTTGAAATACAGCATGAATAAGGTTTATATTTTTTAAATTATTTTCATTTATTCTGTACTTTTCTTTCCTTTAACAGCAACAGTGAGTCGGTTAGTTCACCAGATCTAAAGCCATGTTATTTATTTCAAGGTTAACGAATATGTCATACAAAATGTGATTGTAAGTCTTTAAATCACGTTTTGACATATATAAAAGCTATGAAAGATCTACTAAATAAATTTAAATAATTACGAATAGTATCTGAAAAACGTTTACGATGATCTTCGATCATATGATTTCTGCATTGCTTAGTTTAGTCGCTGAAACATTGCTCAATTGATTGAAGAGTGTGTTTTATATGTTTTACTCAATTTTATTGCAATTAATTACTGATCTAACAATGTTCGTAAATTGTCATTAAATAAAATTACCTACATTTATAGTATCTAGACTTTAATATTAAATATTTAGGTATGCTAAATAGCCAATATGACAACCTATCTATAATTCTCTAAAAATAAATAAAAATGATCTATCCACATTGTCCCCAATAGAAGAAAACATAAGTACCTACACACATTACATATTGATCTCATTAATAATACTAGCATTGAATAAATAATAACTATATATTTTATATGTAATGAAATCTGAACTTGTTACTAGCTATTACTTATCACTTTCTCACAATTAAGTAATAGTTATTTATGCAACAAGTGCAAAAAGTAAGCGTTTATTGCAATAAGCACTTTTTGTACGAGTTGCATACAATATTTTTTCTACGTTCATGCAAAAACCAAAAAATGTTATTTAGATGACACTAAGTCTAGAAAAATGTGACGTCGATTTGAAGGTTTGTGTTTGTCATGATGACAAAACGCTGCAGTAGAATGACAGATGAGTGCAATAAAATGTTTATTGCTCTAGAGCAATAAAGAACCACTTTTTCCACTAAATATAGTTCAATAAAGTATTGTTTTTTGCATGAACGTAGAAAAACTATTTTAATAGTTATTTTTTATTATATCACCTTCTTTTAAATATCGGAGTTGAAAAATATCTGAAGCTGAAGAACAAGATTATCTTTGATACACTCTCACTTATGAGTTCCAACGAAACTGGACATGTTAAAACTTTGCAATTATTATAACGGCATTGTACTGCATCGGATTGGAAATTTGTACTTCAACTACTATTCCTGAATAAAATTAAGTTTCACCATCCATTTCTGCAGAATCATAGAAATATTCTTATAAAAAAAGTTATAGAAATACTATTAGTGATGAATTTATCAACTTCCAACTTCAATACTGTCTTTATGCAAGGATATTCTATCCAATTATGTATGCAGGTAAAAAACTTACTTATACATATATTTAGGAAAGTTATGAAAGCAAAGAGAATAATAAAATATACATGTAAATAGAAGATTAAATTTATTACCTGTGTATTTTGTTTGTATGTATTTACAAGGAGCAGTAGTAAAACACTAAAAATACAAAGTAAAACTACAAAGACATTTATTACTCTAAAGATATATTCCTAAATTATAGCGTTTAGGATGGAGGGTCATCTGTAAAATATTCTTAGAAGGTTTTTTCCCATTACGGAAATGGGTATATTGCCTTCTAAAAATCCTTGTATTCTCAAAATAATCTGCTAGATTGATATGTTTCTGAAAATAAAAATAAGTAAGTGAATAGAAACTTGTTTTATATTTTCAAGAAGAAGTTTAGTTTTAGGATAAAATATATTGGATCTTCTTTGCCCAAAATTTATTCAGTGCTGTAGAAATTAGGAGGATTGTGGAAGGTTTTAACTGTTAAGAAATGTATTTGAGAAAAATCTTATATACCTACAGCTACATAAATAAACATTAAAACTTGTCCTAAATACGTGGAATACCAAATTATATCACAAAAACTGCTTTTGTTATATATTTCTTTGAACTCAATTCTCATGTTTGTTTGTACGGTTTCTAGATGTTTACACGTCAAGTATTATATAAAAAGAAATTATTACTATTATACTGGTTAAAGTAAAGTGTAGTATCGTAATAAACAAATAAACTGTTTTGATTAACTATTAAATTTGTAAGTAGAAGCCGATACCTTTACCTCGGTAATCAAGGGACTGATCATTGATTTTTCATAGTAATACCCACACAATTTTTTGAAATAAATGCCTGTCAACATATATTAAATATAAATATAAACATTTTTATTTGCATTTGTATCGCTTTGATAATATTAAAATTGCTTGGCAGAAAATGGATAATAAATTATTCTCTTCATTAGCGAGAAATTATTTAAAGGGGTTTGCTGATTTTTTCTGTTAGATCGCTATAGCTGTGAAGATACCTAATGACAAACTAATTGGTAATTTTATAATGTACTTAAATGCCCGTTATTCCTGGATGTTAATATTATTATGACATCATTAAAATAACAGTTCTTTTAATGCAGACTGCAACTACGATTAATAAGAACCTACGCTATAACACAAAATTATGACTCACTGCAATTATACATATATAAATTTATTTTGAGTTGTTGACAAATTTTCAGAAGAAATTAATAAGATAGCTAAATATACTTCAAATTAGAGCACCTGACCTCAGTTCTGTTACCACTGATAGGTATACTTTCTTCAGGAAAGTTAAATAAACTATGGATGTATGTTTAAATATTATATATGTAAATTAAATTTTCAACACAAAAATGGAACAGTGGACTTCAAAACGATGATATTACGGTATGCTGTGCACTTTAGGTAAATTTTTGCTTTCCGTTAGCTGAATAGTCTTCTTTATTCTAATACATCCGGAGCAATATTTGTGACTATACATACGCTGTACCGTTTAATTCTGAAGGTAACACAATTGTCCCAAATAAGTTACCATCAAAAACCCCACATCACACATTCACTGAAAATCGCCGCTGGAAACGAGCATTATGTACAGCGTGAAGATTAACATCAAACCAGCAGTATTTATTATAAAAATTTAGTATTCTATATCTTGTAAAGCAGTATATATCTGTGGAAAGCACTTTGTGTAATTAGGTTGTAGCAGAAACCAACGACAGAATTCTATACACCGGGTAAAATCATTTGCAGTCAAAGCCTGAACACGTACATGATAAAGGTGCAGTCTCCGCCAATAGAATTTGAAACATACATTTAGGTGCAATGTCGTGGGTACTGCGGTTGAGGTTTTCCTCAAAAGGATTTAAACCTTCTTCTGTTATCTTGTTTAAGACACTGTTTTTTTGTATCTACATATATTAGATTCAATTTCCTGCAATCTGGAGTTAGTTTTGGTTTCTGGAGGTAACGCTTCGCAAACAAACGACTTATTCTAATTATACACATTGCACTTCTCGCACATTAATCTTGATTTTAATAAGGCATTTTGTAGTAAAACAACGTAAACTCTACATACAGAAAAGGATTTGGTTTTGGACATTTCTCGAGTCTATGGCTTTTAATGGCTTTTAACAGGTTGACGTTAACACAAGACATACTACCTCACAACACTTCTAACATCTACGCAAATTAGTTGCATCAAAAGAACTATATACAATATCTACAAATTTTGTTATCTAATGATAACACTGTTGATACTTCTTTTTTCCAGTACTTACTAATAGTGTAGTGTTATACAATTTTTATATTTTTCAGTTTTGTGTTTTTCAACTACTTCAAAGTGCTTGTGTTTTCTTAAAACATTTCCATACTTGCTTGAGTTACTTATTATTCTATTCATTCTATAAATATCTGCTATTAACGTTAACATATTTAGAGAAATTATTATTTTTTGTTAACAAAGCTAAACTTTATTTAAATCTAATAATTATACGTGAACTTAACTAGACTTATTTTAGTACCGACAGCAGAATGTGCAGTAGAATAAGGCAGATATACAGCTCAGCTTCGATTCACGATCAAAACAAAGCAAATGATAACTTTTCGTGCTATTCACAGCTGTATACGATGATGTGACAGAATTCATTACAATCAATACTTTTAGCTTGATAATTAGCGTAAATATACATATTCTCTTTAGTGCACGTGCTGCATTAAGCATTAACCACATTTTCTAGCTAGTAAAATATTAGAAAATAAGAACACTGAGGCAATAATACAATTAGTATTCGGGCTTGAAATTGCACATGTAAGGATGGTATAAAATACTCGTTACATATCGGGAACAAATGAATCACTTATTTATGAAGGGATACAAGTCACTGAAGGTTAGTTCTGAGATATTTGGGTAAAAGTGCCTAAAGTTATTAGTTATAACTTTTTCTTTTCTTTTTTTGTACAGTATGATTCACATCCACTAAATATGTTTGATTATTGTCAGTTTTAAATTTTTTTGAAAATGTAAATTAGTTTTTGAGGTATAGAAAGTTGTCAGACTTATATCCTTTCACAAATTAAAATATTAATTTTAGCTATTATTTATTAAATTCCTTAAATTTGCTGTAACAAAAGTCAAATTTTAAATGAAAACGTGTTGTATATTATTTAACAAAAACCTATGTATCCAGTTGAAAACATTTTAAACAAAAGTACATAATATATATTATATCCCTAGTCTTCCATTTCGGCTTCTGTGGTTGGCCATTCTTGTAGTGTATTATAAAAATCTTCAAACTCCTCAGGTACGTACCTTATTATTTTTTTAATGTCGTTCATTTTCTTAATATTAATTGGAAGTTTTCTTCTCCATAAGCTTTTCGAATTGGTAAGCTTATCGTATCGGTGTTCGTATTTCTTAGAACAAAGGAGCTTGTCTGAAAGCCATCAATAAACTTACGCGCCTCAACAATGCCTTTTCTTGTGTGGTCATATCGAAACTCCATAAAACTAGAAACCGCAAATGATTCCTTTTGAGCACGTGGAGTAGATCTACCACAACTTTCTATCGACAGACATGTTTTTATAGTGCTTAGACCACCAGTTCTTGAAATCTAGAACATCTTTTCCATTGACCATTTCAACAGTAAATTTTTGTCCTTTTGCCGAGTTACAGATAACTTCGCAAACTTGTTTGGGTGTGTAGATTCTATCAATACGATTTAGTTTGCGTTTAACTAAACCAAAATCACGATCGCACGGCAAGAAAGAGTGTCCTCGGATCGGAAATTTGTGCACTACTTTTTCAAACATTCCGGTATCTGTAAGGGCAAGACAAAACCTGATCATAACATTGTTCTTATTTTGGCCGGCGCAACCGTCACTATAAAGATGAAGCTCCTTTATTGAAGAGGGTACATTTTCCTTTAAATATTTTAAGATAAAAGAACATGTCTCATTTGGACCCTTCTTAGCCATACCTTCTTGATATAAAAAAAACTGTGCTGATTTATTCTTTAAGTTGTGTATACTGAAAGGAAACACAGATAGTTGCCGGAAGTAAAAAATGTCTTGAACAGGAATTGATGGCAGCGGAATGTTCTGCATGTAGTCAAAACAAAGTCCGAGTACAGAGTCATTTTCTGAGCACAATTTTTCGGTAACCTGAATGCTATTGTTAAATTTTTTGGCACGTCTTTTATGTACCATAAGCTCCGCCAGTGCCGCTCGCTTAGCTGTTTCATTCAAACTAGAACTTGTTGCTTTTATATTGAGCTCTTCACATTGGCAGCACGTATCCACTTGTGGTCTTCCGAACTTGTAGTCAAAATGTTCCTTAAAAATTTTATAATAGGTGTAGTATTTTACATTTGTTCGAGGATATTTTCTTTAAACATATTATGCATAATTTTCACGTTTAATCTAGCATCGAGGTAATTATATTCCCTAGAAGAATAGTGACTTTGTTTGACAGGAAAAGCAGATATGTGCTCTCGAACAATTTGAATTATGTTGCCAGGTATGGTTCTTCTGTTATCTTGCTTTCCTCTTAAATCTCTTGGTGATTTTCCAAGGTTAAGAAGAGTTTGAAGTCTTTGAACGGCCTTGGAAGAAACGCTATGCAAGCTTAAAAATGCAGTTTTACATACCTGCCGTCGATCTGCTTGAATATTAACAAAATATTTGAAAGACGAGGCTCTTAAGGAAGCTTGTTCATTACGTGGACGTCTTTTCTTAATAGGTTGTGATAACATTAAACCTTGTAGGTATATATCCTGTTCATTTTTTGTTTCTAAGGAACGGAACTTGTTCATAATAGCAATTCTCTGTGCTTCAGAAATCTTTTCGAAGCATTTAAATTTGCACCTGTAATAAGTGATTTTAGAATGATAAGGCCGTAATAAAAGTTTTAACAGAAGCTTACTTGCAAGGTTGTCCTATCGCCTTTCCTGGAACAATATTGCCTCGGTAATTTTTGTATGGATTTCCAGCTATTCTGCTTTTTTTAATTCTTGAAGATTTGTACTCTTCTGTGTTTCTTACACCTTTTTTCCTTTTTTTAGTCGAATTTTCGCTATCACTCATGCTGTAGTGTTTATTTATTTACAATAATATTATATTTTTCTTATAAACAACGTAAATACAATCACGTTCACTCTCAAGCAGCGACGGAAACACAAACAGTGAACACATGTTTCTTAGTAAGACCGAGTGCGCCAGGGACTAACGCGCCGACTGAAGTGCGGGTAGCAAATTATTTATGAAAGGATGTAAGTCCCGACTTATACCCTTTCAAAATTAAACGCTATGTTTCGTTCGATACCAAGAGTTAGTGGTATACGTGACTTAGATCTTTTCGTTATTAAACAATGGATACACCATTAGAGAACAGATTCCCGGCAAAATGTCATTTTCATAAAAATGGTGACTTATACCCTTTCATAAATTAGCGATTCAAGTATGGATATAGAACAACCCATAGTAGCGGGTATCTAGTTTTAAAAATACCTATTCCAGTATTTAAACCTTGCGCTGTGTGCACTCGTACTCCATACATATATTATTATTGTACTTACTGTAACGACTTATATGTATATTTCAGTATTTTGACGCGGAACAGATGTTAAGTAAAGTTATCTGAAAAAGATGCGGCTGGAACATGCCATACCTGTTATCAGAAAATACTAATTTCAACCATCTCTTATATATGATGATCCAACATTGAAAAAAAACGTTGCTAGAATTTGCTGCGGCATTTGTATAACAGTTTACTTCATGTTTGTCATCTGGTGGCAAAAATAATTACAAATAGTTATCCAGGTACAGAAAATTAATCGATTACACAAACGTATTTTGTGAAATAAGGGAAACGAAGCATTTCTCAAACATGTTCGTAAACCTGCATAACCGCTATCGGCAAAATGGAGAACAGGGCCAGCTTCGGCTTTTCATTACAATAAACATTTCGAAATTATCAAATCTATAATTTCAAACATTAATTCTGAAGATGCAGGTATGTCCTAAATTATCAGATAATTTTTCGTTCACTGATAGATGACGTCGTTATTGAAAGTCATGAATGAGTTCGGCTAAAAATGATTTCAACAACTGCTGTCGACTTAGTTCTTTCTGTTGAAAGTAAAATTTGCTATCATTTATTCAACACACATTAAACAACATTAAACCCAAAACTTAACCTTAGAAATTATTCAGTTATCTATTCCTGTTATCAAAATGCTCTGGATAATATATCAGTAATTCATCATTGAATTAACGCTTTTCGAGTTTATGTGTCAAATATTAAAAGTCATAGACAGTCAGCAGCAATTTCACAGTGACAAAGTTAAGAAAAATGTAGTTACTGTTTGCCAAAATTAGGTATGAGATGTCCAATATAACTGATCAACTACAGAACAGTTCTTTGTCTTTGGAATACTTGTTTGAAATTGCGGATTATGTAAATGAAAGTCAACGAATATTAACAGATGACTAGACCTTAAAAAAAAGGTTTGCGCATACGTATACTGTGTATAAACCAAACATGTTTGTCAACCAATAGCATTGAAAGTTTGATATTGATGTAAGTAGATATACATATACTACGTTGATGGGTGGTAAATGGCATGGGTAAGTTTTCACAAAATTGTTTATAATCGTATGCAACTGTGAACACAGAAAGTTATTATTTGTCTTGTATCGATTGTAATCACGGTCAAATCTTTTCTACACCAAGGGCTGGCCGCCTAGCAATGGTTCCAACGCTAGCTATAATGGTTCATACTAAATTTAGTATCAGAATTACATGTCTTTTTCGTTTGCAACAACAATGTTAAATGATTTTTTTAATATCCAGCTTTGTTTGGGACTACTCGCCTTCCAAAAACTGAAACCTTGACAAAATCTCAATAAATTCTACCAATTTTCATTCGCTGTAGGAATTAATAGTCAGAATAACTTAGCAAGTACCTATCTAAGGATAACTATAACTGCTTAGATTCTTAGATCGAATTAATGTTATTCTTCCAGCAAGGCTAATCGATTTGAAAATTACCAGATAGATGCAACATTTAAGCTTTTATTAAATCTTTTCTTTTTGGATGTGCTACTGGTATTCATAAAGTATATGGTAAATAATTTACTCAGTAACTAAGAGACAAGAAGATAAATTCAAATTCTTATTCTACATATACCTAATAGAAGAATTATAACTACTATAATTTTTTGTTATAAACAAACCATTTGAAGGGCATTTAGTTTGCCATTATTAGGTCATACCACTATTATTACCTAGTTAGTATAAAACCATTTCGAACAATTTTCATTTTTGCTTTCTATAAGTATTCAACAAAAAATATTGATTATTTGATTCAAATAAACTATAAGAAACATTAATTTAAATAGGTGTAACTTGAACTTGTATTAATTGTATTAAATATCATTTATTTTGTATTATTACCAAATATTTGCAATATTTCAATAAATATGAGTATTTATTATTAGCTTTGGAAAGTTTACTGTAACTATGACTTCAATAGAAATTGTACGAAAATTGAGTTATGTTAGCTAAGTTATCTTTACAATACAGGAAAAAAGCATAAAGCTTGTTTTAAAAATAGATCAGTCAGTCTGCAAAGAATTTAATTTAGTTAGATAACCCACTTAATTGCTGTTAATAGTGATTACTAAATGAGGAAATAACACATTAGGCTATAAACAGTTTTGTCGTTTTTAATTTGAATATATTTTTGTCCATGCACGGTATTTTTCTAATACAAGACTTAACACGAAGGTCATAAAATTTTAGCAGGCGCCTGCCATCGCAACGAAAATGAGGAAGCAAGGAAGCAAAGGCGACGCTGGATCGGGAAGGGGGAATAAAGGATTCTCTAAGGAGCCTTCAGATTACAGAACTCCAAGGACTGGCACATAACGTTCCTTAAACGCTGGAAGCGTGTAGGAACGCGCAACATCCAGTAGTGCGCGGGAAAACAGGGCGTGAGACGCGATCGATCGAGCATCAGGGGTCCGTTCAACGCTGAATCCCCTCCCATCATCTATCCCGACGGTGTCTCAACCTCAGCTTGCTGTCACAAGGCTCGCCATCGTCCTCTGTCAACAAGATGCGCGATTGTTAAAAAGTGCAACTTTTACTAGTGACTCCAGGCAAATCCTTCTCACCTGAACACGCACGGCCACTCAGGTATGACTCACTTTTATTTATAGATTTTTTTAAGGTTCGGTCGACACCATATGTTACTTGGCCGTTAAACGTAATCCACCGATTCGTAAAAAGGCAGCCGTGGTTAGAGGATTATATTGCCAGTAACAATTCTAATAAACGTGACATCATAAATTGGGTCATAAAAAACTCATAAACCTAATTTAGTACCCTATAAAGTCATCAACTCGACACTCAGTTTTTGAGCCATTGATTTTATTAAAGTATTTTTTAATCACTGGAAGGAAATATGCATGTAGATACAACTTCATCTATAATTTAAGTCTTCAAATTTTTTTCCATAAAGAATCCCCATTCTTACATTTAATCTCGGAATCGATTAGGTTTCCATTTTATCTTTGGGTGATGATTATTAAGCGAAATGCGTGCGCTTCAAAAAATCTCTAAGAATCTATGACTTTGAACTTTTTAATGAATATTGGAAGAGTATTCGGTTTTCTATAATCGATTTAGGAAATCTAATCTATATAATAGAAGTCAAAGTGAAATAATCAAAAGTGTTTGTTAGTTTTCCAGTTAAATAACATAAATACATACCTATTCGGTTTTATAAATTTTCTAATTTGACACATCTTGTTAAGAAATATTCATCAATTCCAATTTGGATGCATTTCTTCAGTTGTTTAAGAAAATAAGATAATTTTCCGTTTCTTATAACTTTTACAAAAAGATTTGCTGGACGCATTCCGCCATCTTTCTATTTTGTAACAATTTGCACGTTAGAACCATTTGTCTAGAAACTGTAAAGTCAGACATTCAATCAGTTAGTCATATCACGATGGGAATGTTGTGAAATGTTAGCGTTCGGTATTGTAGACACTTAAGCGACTCTCCACTACTATTGGTCATTGTGGGCACTGTCAAATTAGTGATATGACATGATAAAATTGACAACACAAATGTAATAAGATCTGGTACATTTGAAGTGTTCAAACAAATGTCTCAAGACTTTATTTTAAGTCTACATAATATATTACACAACAATTTACTACAAAAATAACATTACTATAAAATCGTATTTTAAAATATATATCAAATTAAATAATTTCGCTGGATATCAGAGAATCAGGTTATTAATTATTATTAATAATTCACTTTTTATTCACGATCGAACTTCATCTTCGTCTAAGCAGCCCAACATTTAATTGGCAACAACACAGCAGCCAATAGCGAGAAATAGACACATTCTTATAAAACATAGTTGCTGTATAAAAATTATATAATTGTGTTTTAAAAGTTCTATAAAAAAACAAGTCATGATTTAGAAATGTGCTTACAGCATGTGATACAACAAACTATAGGACTCTTATAGAGCACACAGGTGATATTTTATATATCTGGTGGCAGTATAACAATTTTAAAATACATTTGATACCACTGACACCGAATACGATTTCTATAAAGCATTTTTTTTCGATATACGAAAACATTTACAGGATACTAATGAAACTGTTTTATAGTTAACGGTAGTTGGGATATGCGTTACAAATGTCTTATAAAAACGTTATACAATTATTCTGCTTTATTTTCAAGCAAATCACAACTATAAAGCTAATATTCGGCTTTCTTTAAATTTTACGATATATTATAAGTATTTTTATATTATGTGGACAATGTTACACTTAAACTCAAAAATATCTAATTCAAAGTAGAATTTCAGGTGCGAATAAATGAATAGGGTAGGTCGAAAAGTACAACGCGCCTTGAAAGTATTAAAAGTAAAGATACTAGTTTCGTTCACAGAAAAATTTAAAATTTATATACAAGCATATTTGCTGCTAAAGAATATCCTCCTGTTCGAATTCTAATTTCCATAAAATAAAAATTTACAGAAATCGTTGAGTTTTGTTTTCATGGTTGCTATAACGTTAAATGAAATTTAACGGCTGGTGCTACACTGTCACCAATCTCTTTGAATATCTCAGAAACAAGACCAAATGTCAAAAAAACAAGAGACGAAAATGTTTCGAAATTAATCAGGTTAAAATGGTATGTAGATGTTTTATTGAAATAAATTATTTTTTGTAGTTTTGAAATAAAGTAAGAGGGGGGTAGCATACTAAATATACTTCTAAGTGGGGTAGGTAGTTCAAACTTAAGAATCTTATGTAAGATCATAAGGAGTGTTTGTGTTGCGAATTTCACTTAAATCGGATAAGTGGTTCAAAAGTTATGAGGGAAAAACGAGAATAAAATTTCTACTTCTACCTCTATCACGGAAACGATGCGTTTTAGGAAATAAGTTTATATCACAAATGAACATTATTTTAACCTGTTCTATCGATACCTGAAGTTATCAAGATTAAACCTGAATCACCCTGTATATTTCATAAACTTTTCTAAACATTTTGCAAATACTTACCTAATCAGTTTATAAAAGTATGCATCAACAGTATAAAAGTTGTTTCATTTTCATATTCAACTACAACAAGTTTGCATTTGATTCAGTGCAAAACATATATTTTCTTCACACGAAGATAAATAAATGTTCAAATAAGACGATTGAATGGGTGTCTCAAAAAAAGTTCCTTTAAATTGGTATCATATAGAAAAAAAGTTGTTATTTTACGCAATGGCAGAATACATTTTAACTACGTCATTATTTCCAAACCTTTCCAGTGTGAAAGGCAGTCTCAGTCTAGATTTACATAAAACTGAACAAAACTGAAATGTGACATAAAACTGAACAAAATTATTTGTTTAAGAAAAATGTTACGTACTTTTGCTGTAAGAACGTTCTCAAATATTTCTACTGTGATCACTAAAAAATCAATTAGCTATATAGAAATATTAGTAATCTGTAATTATACAGCTAAACAGCTTTTTACAACTAAAGTGCTGCATAAATGCAGGCGTAAAAGCTTTCTTAAAGTAATTTAAATAATTTCTATAAAATGCTTTTATTTTTGCTGTAAGAATATTCTCAAATAGTTCTCTTGCGACCACTACAAAATGTATTTATAACGCTTTATAGTCAATCATGTAAGTGACTGCTATAGACATTATACAGCAAAATGGCTTACTGAAGCAAACATACTATATATGTGCAGACACAAGAACGTTCTGAAAATAGTTTAAATAATTTATATAAAACATTTTTTTTGTTGGGATTACATTATTCTCACAGCTACTTTAAACAGCAAAATAGCGGCGGTAACAAAAAAGTATCAAATGGAACAATGCTATTCCTGTCATGTAACTGCTACATATCTTCTATATAAATTTCTGGTCTTATAATTTTGAATTATATGATTAGTGTACTACTTGAGAGATTACATTGTATTAAATTAATACCTCTTGGAATAATTATACTGTATTTCCAACCATTCACTAATTATTTCTAACAATTTTCATAATTCGCAATTATAATAAGCATTATTTATCACATATTCAGTCAGTAAAACAGCAACATTCCATAACCTACCTGACGTTATAAGTGCAAACATCAAATCTCTCTGTCATACGTCATGTCCTCGCACATGTGAATATGGATGTAGGTACAAGAGTCGCGTCCCATCTTTATATAAATATATTTAAATTGAAATATACAAGCTACTCACAGCCTTAATTCGTCATCTATATTCCGCTCAGAAATAAGTTGAGCTGGACTGCCATATTATTTACATTTAAATGAAGACACTGTTTTTATATTAAACGCGCTTCTTTCCTCTCCTAAACATAGGTAGGCATCGCATATTTTCCAAGTACGTTGCTATTATTGCTTTCATTAAATTATAGTCTTAAAATATGTTGTTCATAAAATACAATTACAATTTAAAATGTTGATACTGTAATACAGGGTATTAAAATACGACTAAAATTGGGTGTATGCATACATGTAGTTGCGCCTACATTGTCAACCTAAGAACCCACTCACAGAGCACCCGAATTTATGACATAGAAGAACTTCCGGTTTTGCCCTATGAATAAAACAATAATAATTTATCTGGTAGTTATTTATTCTACATTATAATATATATGTAAAATAGAATACATAACGCATAATTAACTACAATAGAACAAACTGGCGCCTATGCTGTAATATGGAAGGCCTTATTCTTTATTCTTAGCAACTTAAATAAAAAAAACAAATATTTATTATCTACAGGGTGATTCAAAACTTACATATAAAAAAATTTAATGTACAGGGGACTCTTTCAAATATAATTTTGTAAAAAACAATCGAAAAGGGCAGTTCGAAAAAGATTTAAAAATACACTGGAAACTGGTCCACTGTAAAACCTGATAAGGCGGCTAAGCATGCAATCGGCGATCAGATAAAAAATGAAAAGAAATAACACCCATTTTATACAGCAAATTCAACTGCTTCTGCCGCTATTGGGAGCAACTATGATGCGTTTGTGTAAATCATCAATAATAATAAGTATCCACTTTGGTGCGATATCCTCACATATCGCCATTAATTAAAACCATGTCCATCAACTCCGAGTTGCTATACACGTAAGCCATTTTTGACACTTGAAAAACTAATGCAAATACTCATAAACATGTTAATACCTACAAACAGTAATCGGATTTTATTATTCGGAATCGCCTGGCTGAAGACTACAGTAGCCCAGCAACGTAAAGGTTGAAAATACTACAACTTCAGTAATTTTTTACTTGGAAACTATACAAACTTTTTTTATGATATTAGCTCCATATTTCATGACGCATCTATTCCCAATTTTTTTTAGATAAGTTCTAAATTACCCTGTACACGATCCTGGAACTTAATGTAAAGTGTAAGTATTCTTTTATTTAGACTGGAAAACTTTGAAATAGAAACTAAGACATGCTCCATATTTACTTTAAGATATACCAAGATATCGCCAATATTCCTCGATGAAATAAATTATATTCAATCATTAGAACACATATAGGTATATTGAAATAAAGATTTAATAGAATTGCAGCTTATGCAGGTGTTTCCAATTGAATGCGATAATACCTATTGTTAGCTCCGAAACTCTCAACTTAAAGCTACGCAAGTTTTTTAAAAAGCGTATTAAAAAGAATTTCCGGGATCAGAAATTGAAAATATTTAGTTTGGGTTAAGATATTTTTGGTGTGCAATTTGATCATTTATTTTTGATTCACCTATTTAAAAAACTCGGATAAAAGAAAATTAATACCTCATGACTTTTCTTCTTGGACTACAGATTTTAGAACTCTTTTTTATTTTTTTTTTAAATATACCTAACTCAGTTAACATTTTAGCCCGCTGAATTGTCCAGTATTCCGTGTCCAACTTTACAGTATATAGGGAAACTAACTATAGAATAAATTCAATAATCATATAGGTAACTATAAATATTGCATAAAAACTCTCAAACAGGTAACTAGTCGTTTTAGTGGCACTTAATTCTGTTTATTTTACACGTCTGGTAGGTTTTGAGTTTTATTCTTTCTCAGTCAAAATTATACAGTGTGATTCAAAACTCATCAAAAAAAAATTAATATACAGGAGACTAATTCAAATACAATTTTGTAAAAAAAATCGAAAAGGGCAGTTTGAAAATGTTTTAAAAATAGAGTTCTGCACGCCACTGAAAACAGGTCCACTGTAAACCCTGACCTTGCGCAAGGAAAAGCTTGCAGTCGGCAACCGGCATGGCGGCAAAGCGTAATAAAAAAAATTAAAAGACAAAAAATTGAAGAAAGAAATAAATAAAATTTTATAACACCTATTTTACATCAGCAGATTTAATTTGTGATGTTAATTAATAAATTAAATTGACATACCTGATACTACAACAACTGTTCAAAATTTTTTCCACCTATGTGTAGACACATTTGGGCTCGTGTTACCCACTTTTTACGAACTAACACAAATATGTATGGTTCTTGTCCGTTTTGAACTCGTTAAGTTATTGGCAGCAGCTATGATATGTTCGCATAAATCTTCAATAGTGTCCACTTTGGTGTAATGCACTTCATTTTTTAAATATCACCACCAAAAAAAAAGTTCAAAAGATTTAAGTCAGGAGATTGTGGTGGCCCTCCTCGTCCAATTCATCGTGCCCCTTGAACTTCATTAATGTACCTACTCCAGAATATTTTGTCAAAAATGAGGGAGAACACCATCGTGCAAGAACCACATTTGGATTGGAGCCGGATAACCAAGGGCAAGTCCAGACAGATCATTTAGAAGGAACTCGATATACTGAACTCAATCGATTCGATAACATGAGTGGTCCAATCAAGCGATCATCGACAATCCTTGCGGATTGAGTCAATGATTATAAACCATTCACAAAATCTAATTCGTAAGGGTATTAATGAACACGCTATACCTACATGGTATGGATGTAATTGAGCCTTCTGTATGGTACGTCACACTATTGATTGGTGCATTCCTTGTACTTATTGAGGGAATTACCTGGTACTTATTCGGAGATTCTCTAACAATTTCTGAAGTGTGTTTCTCATCTGCTGCAATACGTCGTGAACGCCCTGGACCTCCATCTCTTCCACGATTGGGTTGCAAATTTTGCACGTCTACAGGGAAATCGTTCTGCGTACAGACCAGAAATTGCTAAAGAATTTTGTCTTACTTCACTATAAATTAAAATGATGTGATCATCTCCGAGTTGCTATACATGTAAATTTTTGACACTTGAAAAACTAATGTAAATACTATCGCAAAAACGTTAATACTAAAATCGGATTTAAATATTTGGAATCGTCTGAATTCCGATGACGCTAGAGATTACAGTACCCCAGTGATGTAAATGTTGAAAAAACTACAACTTCAATAATGTTTTTCTTGGAAACTATAAGGATTTTACACAATTTTTTTTACCATATTATACACAACAATCACGTAATTTTAACAACTTATCAATGAAGTCGAAAATATTATAATATCAACTTCCCATTCTTCAATAATCAAAACACCACATCAATTCCTTTTTAATTTTTTCAACTACTGAAAAAAAAACAACAAATGCGTACACTTAAGGTATGCGTATCTACCGTTAAGTGTTTCTACAACTTAAGTTTGTATTAGAAACTAATTTTGTTAATTTTTGTTTATGCATATAAATCTGATTTAGCTAAGATTATCACTGTTTAACTTTTATTTGTTAAATTTTGATTACCCTCTCCACAAGGTAGCTACATCACTGGTAAAAAGATGAAGAGCCTTATTATTTTATTGTCAGGCCTCATTACTTTAAATTAGAATAATAACAAAGCTCATTGAAACAAATTTAACATAATTATGACTAATTATTTTATGAGATTTTAATTTTATATAATCTACACAGCAACATGTGGTTGTTGCAACAATTTAAATTTCTATATTTTAGTGGTAGTAGTGTAAATAATAATGTGCTACTAAAATTATGTTAATTATTTATTTGAAACTGACACCTACCTTCCCTTACTTAATGCTGATACGTTGATATAGAAGTTGAAAATATGTAGGTATTGCGAACGAAATCTAGATAATTTATGGTAAAAATTATATTAAGAAGGTAGGTAAATCGGCATACATTTCAATAAAATATAGCTCAAAAAAGTAATAATGTTTGGCTCCATGACTCGAACCCGGTTAAATTTTGTGAAACACCATGTATATAAAATTTCAAAAGACATCTGGTTAACTAATATAAAATTGACGAAATAAATTCAAGTATTTAACAATGTAAAATAAAATAATTATCAAATGAACTTTTTTGCCAAATGGAAGTGAAACATAATTCATCCAAAATCAAAATAGGTAAACTTTTGACTAAAATGCTACAAAAATGTTGTTCTGTATACATGTTTACAAGAATTACCGTATTGCAGATATTTGAAATTAACTAAATTATGTTTATTTTTAAAATTAAGACCAATTAGTATTAAGAGCATAGCAGCTTGTGAACATTTAAAGCACGATTTATTACGAATTGCAAAGAAGGCATTTTATTTTTTAAACAGATTTAAAGCATTTTTCAAACATACAAGAGAATACAACAATAAAGATGGTTGTCCTTTTTGACCCCTATGGAAATTTATGATCGTTATTTCAGACCGCAGAAATATCCTGTTTTTAGTAACACAGAATGTTGAACGCTGTTAGCCTAAGATTGTTGAATATGCGGGCGTTTTTATAGATGAATTCTTCCATTTATTATCGTCATTTCACAGAATTCATATGCTGCTTGTCGTCGGAAACAGTTTAAGTTTTCTATATTCCAATTACTTAAACGCTTGTATAAAATTAAATTAGGTTATTTGTTTCAGTATAATTAACTTCTTTGAGTGAATGAGAATTGTTTCTTATTCGCTGCACATATTTCTACCTAAAAAATAGAATATATAACCAATAAAATATAATTTATAAAAACTTTTCTTATCACAATTTTTTGAAATTTTGCCACGTAAAGGAGATTCTGTGTCTTTTTAAAAACCCTAAAAAACTACCAGTACTAAGTAACATCTTTTCTGCCAATCACTGATATATTATAGGTGTTATTGATCTACATTAGGTTATATTAGATTAAAGCTGCTGATTATGTTTAGGATATAAGAAATATACCAAACAATACCCAATTAAAAAATTTAATATTTGGATCGGTCAGTGCTTGCGCAGTGGCGTCAGTACTAAAATCGAGAATTTAAACTTTCCAACATGCATTCTTGTGGTATACTTATAAAATAATATTTAAATCAATTTTGCTCTCAAATGTTTTGTATTAAATAATTCAAGAGTTACTGTTTCATTTTAAAATTGTCTAGAATTCCTAATTCCAGGCTGGAATAATCGAAAATCTTCATTTGAAAAAATTATACTCGTAGTTTTATGGTGTCAATCTGCAACAATTAAATTATTGATTATACTGTAGACAATATTTTTTAATCACTAGAGTGGCAACATAGGTTCATTCAGTCCCTAATCTTATACATTTTCTCTAATGGTTTTGAGGTATTCAGATACTAATTTTAGGATCTTCAAATGATCTTGTAGCTTCTGTAGGATAATTTCTTCAATAAATATTATTGGAATGACTTTTGGTGAGAACAAATCAACACAATGCCTCCACATCTGATTGTGCTGAACTAATAACACAATTCTTGGGTAATATTATCTTAGTTATTCATTAGCTAAGATAAATCGTTTATGGACAATTTTGAACAACTTTTTGGTTAGCTTACTAAACTATGTATTGGTATAAACGTTATGGATCAGGTGATTAATGCGGGCATTATACATAATGCCCACGCAATTTGATAATAATTATTCAAATAATCAAATTGACCGGGAATAGGGAATAGCATAGCATAGTATAAAAATATAGGTATGGTTAGGTTAAATTACCCAATTGTCACGTAGCAGTATAATAAAGACCGTGCAATGTGATACATATTGGTCATTTTGCATAATGACCGGACAATATGTATAATGCCCGAGTTATCACCTGGTCCATAACATAAACACAGAATTGGGTATTATCAATGTATTTCTTTGTTTCTTTCACATACCAACTCTCTTACTAAATACAGTGTTGAAAGGTTAATTTACTTGTTAAAATGTAAAATCATTTCAAAATGTAACACTGTAATAATTTCATCAGTTATTTATTAGCTAAATAATTATTTTATGGATAATATTGAATAACTTTTGAGTTAGCTTACTAAACTATGTATTGGTAGAAACACAGAATTGAATATTATCAACATATTGCTTTGTTTTATTTCATATACCAACTCTCTTATTATTAAATACAGTGTTGAAAAGCTGATTTATTTGTTAAAATATTAAATCACTTAAATGAAACCAAACCGAAATCGACTAAATCTAAAACGACTTCACATTCGATTGTGTTGAAGTAATAACACAATTTATTGAGTAATGTTCAATTCATGTGCATAACATTGAATAACTTTTGAAGTAGTTTACTAATCTACGTTTTATAACTAATACAAAATATTGTATTATCAACATCTTTGTTACTTTTCACAAACCAACTCGCTTAGCAAATATTTTGTATCGATAAGCTAATTCATTTGTTAAAATGTTCAACCACTCAAAATTTAAAGCTAAAATAATAGTATTTCGCTCATAAATAAAACTAAACCGTAAACAGTTTTGAATACATTATCATTCGAAATCAACGCAATTAATGGTTAAAGTGACTTAACACATGATTGTGTTAACGTAATAATATAATTCGTTGAGTCCTGTTCACTTAATTACTATTGCTTAGCTAAAGAAATAAATCTTTTATGGATAACAGTGAACAACAGTGGAGTTAGTTTGTTGTTAGATGAAACACAAAATTGAGTTGTATTATTGTTAGTAAAGTGATTTCACGGTTGTGTTGTAGTGATAACACAATTCGTTGTGTAATGTTCACTCAGTTATTCGTTAGCTAAATATATCTTACATGAATAATATTAATTAAATTGTAAAATCATCAAAGCTTATAACTAAAATAATTTCACTTATAAATTTGAATTTACACATTGTTTTTGTATATATATTTTAGCAAGTTATGATAGAACCTTGTATATAACATATAAAATGATGTAAACTTATTTGAAACAGAGAGAGACAAACGCGAATTATTCAGGTGACATTGGAAGGCATAACAGGGGTGGGAATAGGATGCTCTGATATTGACGTTGCTTTGGTCCCACATTCGGCGAGGTGATGAATACAGGGATGGGGTTTTCAAACGTGGGAAAGGGGGAAGTATCCTGTCAGTCATTGCCAATTGCCAGTAGCGAATGAAATGGCGCCGACGCAATTTCAACACAATAAACCTCCCTTGTCAACAATATTGTTTTCTCTAATGCTTTGCGCGTTTCGTTAGTTATTTTTAATTAAAACATAAAACTCAGTAACACTGAAATGGCTTTTGTAGAATTTCAGAGTTGTGGAGAATATTTAATCGATAAAGGACGAAAATACACTTTTGCGAGTATTGCGTCTAACTTGTATGTACTTATTCATTCTTTCTAGATGTCTATGTTTTTAGTGTGTCTAGTTTGTATTTCTACAGACTAATTATAAATATTATATCTGAGGAAAATAAAAGAAATCAGTTTTGGCACTGATATAAAAAGTATTTAATTATATTTACTTGCACAGAGTGAATGAAAAGTCACAAAAATTTGGCTCAGTTAAAAACGGAGAAATACAAGAAAAACAGTTAGAAAAACGCTTCAATGTGCTACTTCATATTTTTCTGTTTATTTGAATTTCGTATTTAGATTTACATTTAACAACAAAAAGTATTGTGAACAAACTATCTGCTACAAACGTTAATACAGTATATGCTAACAAAAGCATAAATTAATCTCTATTTCTAGACCCTTTTTCACAAAATGGGCTATTAACTTTATTAAATAATAAATTAAAAGCTCGGAAGGATCAGATGACGTTCCTATGTTTTTAATCAAACACGTTTTAAAATTTGTAGATCCTATAACGTACCTTATTAATTTATTTTTTTAATCTGGCATATTCACTGATGTATTCAAAATTGGTAAAGTGTTATCTATCTGTCTAAAAAAATATCGGATTTCTTTGAATTGCTATAGATTAGTAACTGTTCCTATTAGCTTTTCAAAAGTATCTGAATATGCTTACATAGATCCATTGATAAATTTCTTAAATAAGATACAAATTTTATCGCATAGCCAACATGGGATTTCGGTCGGAATTGTTCACTCTATAGACGATGCAATTTTTAAATGCATTGATACGGGCGAATGCCCAATCGGGATTTTTGTGATTTTAGTCGTGCGTTTGATTGTGTTAATCATGATATTTTAATTAAGAAACTTTATGATTATGGCGTAAGAGATGTTGCATTTGATTGGTTAACAAATTTTATAAAATTTCGAAAACAATATGTTTCTATACCTACAATATACAACATCAAATGCTGTGAATGTAATCAATTCAGATTCTTGTATATTTGAAATTGGAGTACCACAAGGAGCAGTCTTGTGTCTGTTCTTTTTATTATTTATATTAATTCTAAAGAAGATTTATGGGATAAAAAACAGTTTTTACGATATACGCCGACGATTTATGTCTAATTATCCCAAGTCACTTGTTTGACAATTGTAATACGGATATTGATAGAACTATGCAAAATATCTGTGCTTGGTTAAATCAAAACTGTTTATACTTACATAAATGATGAGAACAGTAACCATTAATACCTATATGTGTCATGGAGAGAGTTAGTGCTGTAAACATTTTTAGGATTTATTTTGATGAAACCCTTAATTGGAAAGTTCATTGTAATTATCTTTCTACTATCAGTACTATTAATTTCTTATTTAGGAACTATTCTAACTAGAAAATAATTAATATATTTTTACTACGCACAAGTTGAATCTCGTCTTCGCGTTGTGGTGGTGTGGGTTTATTGCACAAAAACGTATTCTACGTACTGTGGTTGGCGTACTCAGTTGACACACATGTAGAAACATTTTGAAAAATTATAACAGTTTAACTTTGACATGGTTGTTTATACTTTTGTTTTTATTTTTGAGGATATTTAAATGAGGATAATATACATTGTCTAAAAACACTATGCAGAAAAATGACATCCGTGTAGCATTTTCAGTTGTCAATTGTCCTTAACCTTCGGTTGGGCGCAATGCAAACAATTCTTACATCAGGCCCAATGAATCTATTAGATTAAAATCACAGAATGTCGATTTTTTTGATTAAATGGGATTTTTATTTCATAATTAAAAACGTATACTCTAACAACTTCATAAATGGGCTTGATATGGAAACCAAACGAAAGAAATAAAAGAAAATAAGCACAAAAACTAAACAAGTGATGAAGGCTAATCAGAGTCTATATCAGCATCATATTCTTCAAATTTGGTTTTATAACAGTTTTCACATATAGTTATTGCATGTTCCAGACACAAAATACTGTTCGCCAGATTTACAGAAGTATTTTGAATACCGTTGTTTCTTAGTTTCTGCACAACTCACATATCGTTTTCTTTTGTTTGTGCCAGGGTCAGCTTCTTGTTGTGTGGTGGGAGTTGGAACAAGTTTTTTTTAACATTCATTGAAGATCTATCTGTTTTTTTGTAGCTTGTTGATTCAGATGCTCTTCTACTAGCTCACTACTTAGCTGCTTCAAAAATATACGTCTTTTTTTAACTTCCTTGTCATTTCCCATAAACAATACTTGGCAATTTATTCCACCAATATTGAGCATTGTAAAAAAAACTACTAATAGCCAACGACGAGTGTTTCTTTGGACATTGAAAGTTGCACACATTTTATCAACTAAATCAACTCCTGATTTTGTCGTATTATAATATGTAATAATATCAGGCTTCTTCAAATCTTTTGTACTTTCATCGATATGATCATCAAAATGCTTGCTGGATATTAGTACCACATTCTTACCCTTTTTTGGAACATAGGATACAATTGTTGCGTGTTTTTGAAAGCCAAATATACTTGTTTTTTTCTGGTCTCTTTTTTGTTGCATTGAAATCCAGTGGAAGTTGTCACTTATTTTTTTTAACCGTGCCAACGTAATTTCTTAGTTTGAAGAAAGCCTACGAGTTCTATGTCTGTAAACCAATTATCGGCAGTAACGTTGCGTCCAGTATTATAAATTGGTTCTGCAAGTCGTTGTTTCAGGTTGTTTTCTCGGATATATTTCTAAATTGTATGTATACCATACCTTGGAATCCACTAATGAAAATTTTTTTATCCCATATTTATTTAGCTTGGACGGAATATATTGCTTCAACGGACATATTTCTCTAAAGCCAGCTAGCATCTCATCGATGGTGACATTTTCTCCAGGTGAGTAGTTTTTTTGCAATTTTCAGTAAAGTTCGTAAATATATCTTGAACAGCGGCAAGTTTGTCGTATTTTCTTCTTTCTTGGCGGGTTGTTTTGTCATCAAAAAGAATGCAACGCAGTAGAAATTTGAAGCTTTTAATACTCATTACTATACCAAACATTTCGATCCCATAGCCATCATCTCCCCACAGTTCTTCTAAACTTTGTCTATTACTGTGAAATACACCTGCAAGATAAAGAAGGCCAATAAACGCTCTGAGTTCAATAATGTCTGTGAAATTTGCATCTCTCTCACGTGCATACTGGGGAAGAATAGTTTCAATATATTGATTGGTGTGTAAACAAATTTTATCTAGAATTTCGTCAGTAATCAAGCACTTCCAGCAATCAAGAATATAGTTAGCCTGTCTTGCGGGTTCTATGACTCCTGGAAGTTGAACTAGTATATTTGGTGGTTTGCGTTTTACACGGTTTGGATACATAGTTTTCTTCCATTTGGTGGATTTATCTTTCCCAATATAAAAATCAGTGGCTGTTCTCATCACTTGCATAATTTTCTGAGACAGCTTCTTCAACACTATCAGACTGTTCATCTCGTTCTTCAATGGAATCATCGCTGTCAACATCATTCTCTTCAGGCAATTCAAAATTATCCCGGTCATCATCAGACTCAAAGGCCAGCTGCATTAGTACGTCTGCATCTTTGGGATCTTCTGGGTGAAACATTCGTTGCACCCTGTCCATTTCTAAGCGTAACTCCTTCAAAATAAAATTTAAAAAACACCATGATCGGGCGCAACTAACCTAATAGATTAATTACATAAAAGCACAAATCCTATATCATAAAAAACTATGCTTTCTGAAGTCAATTAAACGGTATAAGACTACGCGAAATAGTTTTTAAAAAGTTGACAAAAGTTATATGCTCAAGCGCAATGAATCTGTGAGATTTAATGTGTCACTGTGGCAAACAGGTGCACCATTCAAAACCACAAATCCAACTGCGTATTCTGCTCGTTATAAGGAGGATACACTTATGCACGGCCCCAGATATTTATTTATCGCCTAAATATTCAAAATAAGCGCGCAGCACAATCCATAAGATCAAATGCGCCCGACGCGACGGAGGGTTAAATTACCGAATTATTTGGGACCGAAAATATTTAATCATTTACCTGTTGACTAAGCAAAGCATGCATTTACATCAATTTAAGAACAAATTGAAATCGTTTTTAGTGACCAAATGCTTTTATTCCCTATGTGAATTTTTGCTTTTTAAGTGCATTTGTTTCATGTAATTTATACATTTTTTTACTCACTATTGTTATACAATTTTATAATTTTCTCGAAACAAAATAAACGAATTGAATTAAATTGAACAGCCCAGTGGACATTGTAGTCAACACCGCCAGATGTTTTATGACCTGTGCTAGAAAAAGGGGCAATTTGTTACTTAAACTGTTATAATAGGGCAGTAAAAGTAATAAACGTAATAAATAATTGTGGTAATAATGAGTACCAAGTAAGAAACATAAAATGATTTTAGAAAGCTGCACTTTCAACCATTCTGAGCCTGACAATAGAGGTAAATTCAATGAAAGCCTGAGAAATTGAACAATAAAACTGGTTTTAATCTATTGAGTCAGTTCGAAAGATTTTTATCCAGTAATACCAATTTTAGTTGTAAGTATTTCAAGTTTTGAGTTTTATCTTAAATATTTAAACTATTTTAGACAGTAACGCATGTTTATTATTCTAGTTACATTAGATTGGCATAAGTTACGACTAAATCGCTGATATTTTAACATGACGTACCTATATGTCAGGGGCGGGCTTAGCAACAGACAATTTTCCCTTATAATTATGACACTAACTTGTAAAATCTTCTGACTAATCCGATATATCTAGAGACATTGCGACTATTGCAAACAATACTTTTTTTCAATTTCAATTTTATACAAGAAAGTTTTGAATAATATACCTATAGCAGTAACATTAACATTGATAAATATCATATAATTCTAGATATATTTTTATTTCTAAATACTATGAAAAAAAAATGATGATATAAAATAGATAGCTAAAATTTAAACAGTAGTAATTTCTGCAGTTGCAGATATACTTTCCATTCTGCATAATAACGATGAGCTTAACGACCAAATATGAGTTTCTCTCCAAAGCATTTGATTACTAGGAATTGTTTTAACTTAATACGCCTAAAATAAATAAATAAATAACAGGACGTATAGAATTTCTTAGAATATAGAAGAAGGCGTGTGGTCATAAAATGTATGAGTACTTACAGTGAAACAAAGGCGGTTATGAGAATATTTGTGGCTTCGAGTTGAGTCAATACAATCATTTTAAACTTAAGAAGAGTTATTAGGATTGCGTTAATTTTTATATAAATTGAAGGAATACACAATTAGGCTGTGGGATACGAATTTTGCATTAAAAAATAAATGTAATGCCTTTAAATTATTATTAACTATAGATTATCATGTTATACTTGTAGCACATTCTAATCACATTCCACTTTTCTAAAATGTGTTCATTTTAAAGTCCGTCTCTGACATGTCCTTAAAATTGTCGGAGTCTAGTTTGCTGTTATTATTCTTCATTTTTCTTCTAAAGGTTGGTGGCCTGATGATTGAACAATGAATTGTTATGTTTATTTTAATAAATCGCGCAGATTATACCTGCACGGATCAACACATCACGGACCACCACCAGCACGTACCGTCTCCTGCAACGACCATCACAGTAAGTCGTGCCGGTGACCTGTAATTTATATCCCTGGCCGCCCTAGTCCGACGTAAGGGCTATTCCCACAAAAGTCAGGGACTGGTTTCAATTAGAATTACTCGACCAGTTACGTTGTGGATGTGTCGCTGAGCTGTCAGGCACTCTCGTTTATCAACAACCTCTACTTAACTTAAACAGAAAGCAAAATTTTATCAGATGACACTGCTCTGCAAAATCTTGTGTTTTGGTGATGTAGGCAAGGACGATCCAAGACCTTGAAATGTTTTTTTTTGTGATTTTTAGAAATACTGAAAAAAAATCCGTTGATCTCTCTCAAGTTCAGTAAATAAATGATGAAATTCACCATACAACTTTCTATTTTTATTGATGGGGTGAACCCAAAACTTTCTCATTTTCGTGTTTTTTTTTCTCCTCTTTTGCGCGATCTTTAACATGTACAAATATGCCAGAACGATAGCAAAGTACATTAGACGACTGTAAACCCTTGTCTAAAATCTTGAAACAAAATTAAGTCAAATAATGGTAAATATAAGGCGGGTTTAAAAGATGTTATAACTTTTCCATAGTTTTCAGTAAAGAAAGGTGTTTTGGCATCATTTACTTTCCATTGCAGTACATTATTAGTAGTTAAATATGTTATTCCAAGCCGATCAAAGTAGGTTTACATCAGCAAAATTACAGAAAACTTGAATTTCAAAATTTGATTTTAATTTTACGTAATATAGGTAACAGTGTTCCTACTAATAATTGGAGTTGATGAAATTATATTTGTTTTCTATATTACAACCCTAACTCTATTATAAAGAACTGTATGCAGAAAGTTTATACAATGAAAAAATAACATTTACTTCATTAACAAACGAAAATTTGAAAATGCTCCGTTTATTGGACAAGCTTTATAAAAAGCACAACTTCCTCATGTGATGTTTTTTTTAATTTATAAAACATAAATCTAGTTTCTAAAATAATTTAGTTGTTATTTAGATAAGTTGATGATGACGTTTCCATTTTTTCATATTAATGTAGACAATAAACTTCTATACATTTGCTCCTATCAGAAAATATCAGTTTTCAATTTTGCATTTATAATTTTTCATCTAAGGAATTGAATATATATCGTTATTATTTAATAGATAGGTACTGTTGTTTTATTAATTTGTTTTGGATCCAATAATTTATTTATGATTTAAGTAACACAGACGAGTTGTCTCTATTACAGAAAAAGGAATCTAAAATTGGTTATAAAGATAAATTGTTTACAGCTCAAATTAATGAAAATATAAAGTGCTTTCAGTGTTATTTTTAAATTAGAAACTCGAGTAACTGGTAATTAATGACATTGAGCTTTCAGCACATCAAGTTTATGTGTTTTTTTATATGTTCACCCACATGTTGCCTGTATACTACAGTGTTTCATAAAAACTTCTCAATTGCTTTTTTTTGTATACCTGTTATATACAGGGTGTGCCTTTATATCGTATAAATACTATAGTACAGCTTCTTGACATTATTTCGAATAAGAAATGTCTTACATCGATCTATACGTATTTGCAAGTAAATTAAACTTTAATTTTTGCAACAAAAAGTCCTAAGTAAGGTTCTGAATGCAGTCTGCGGTTAACTTAAGTTATTGTACTTATATAGATTAATTACATAAACAGATGAGCGTTGCTAAATGGCAGTTTGGTGATTTTTCAACAAAAACAGCACAAACTAAAATAAAAATTTATACAAAACCGCAATTTTTACTTATTTATCTCAGCAGTGAATTGTTTTAAAGTCTAAAATTTGTAGACTGTAGATGCAAAACAATAGCAATAGCAACGCACATAACCACAAATGGCAAGACATAAAATGAAATAAAAACTTATCATTTTTACAGAAAATGTTGAAATTGACCTCCATGAGCGCGGACACAGGCATAACAGAACGCATTCAATTCTGGCGCACATATTCCCACATATCAGGAATTCCTCTAATTGTGTCAACAGCTTCAAGTATACGGTGTTGCAATTCATCCAGTGTCGAAATGGGCGTACTGTTCTGTAAATCAGTGATTTAATGCCACCCCAAAAATAAAAGTCTATTGGGATTAAATAGGGAGATCGCAGTGACCACGCCACAGGATCAATAGTCAATCCATCGATATTTGAAATCAGAAACGTTTCGTATTACACACTTTTAAATTTCTTTAATATTCGACGAGTGCTGTTTTTGCAGTTTTCTTCATGAGTTCCGAACATTGCATGTTCTATATTAGGGTTAGCTTGCTTGCCACGTCCTTCTCCTCGTGAAATAATAGTTCTCGTTTCTCGTAGCCGCTCACATCGTAGAATTTTACTTGGCCATCTGTACAACCTACTTGCCGCTAGCGCATTTTCCCTGCCTGCATCGTACATTAGAACCATATCTACACGTTCGATAATAATAGTAATAGATGTATTAGGTATAGTTTTCTCCGTACATTGTAATTTTTTGTACACGAACAATACTAGGTGAACTAAAATATAAAAAAAGTATTTTTAAAGGTAGTCGACATGTAATTTTTTTTACTTTAACAACTAGACCAAAAAGCTTCTTACGCACTTTATAACTTATTAGGTCAATATTCACTCTTCGATACTTTAGTGAAGGTATATGTTATAGGTTAACGATAAAAAACCAACCATTCAAAAAACGAGATGTATTTGTTTAAACTCTGTTAGCGCAACTGGCCTAAATAAGATTGCATAACATGTTCGGATTGTTTTTTGTTGTAGTATTATATATGGCTTATTTTAAGGAATGCTAAACACATTACACTAGTCGCATCCTATATTTTTGTACATGTTTAATGAATTAACAGGACCAGCGTTCAGATTTTTATTCATTTTGCAAATTTTAGTAGTATTTTTTAAAAAAAATACGTAAGATCGAAATTTTTCTGTGAAACGGTCCTATAATATTTATACATTGCAAACACGACATCCTGTATGTTTATATATTATTACCTTATCCTTATAGAATGTATGTATATTGTGGTATTGTACTTACCATCATTCATTAAATATTATATGAATAAAATATGTGGTCATATTGCATTTAAATCTTCCCATCTAGACAGTAAATAGGTTGGATTGCAATACAAAATTTTAATTTTTGTCATTTTTTATATATCAATCTTAAAAAGGTACTAGTAATAATGCTTCACATTGCCACAGTTCTTAGTAAATAAGTCGATTTATTTTTTTACAAATACTATTTTAGACTTCATTTACTCTTTGATACCATTTATATTTTATACTTAAATAATATTTTAACTAATGCAATTAAGACAAGGAAATATCAGCATAATGCATCTCCAAAATTTGCGTATGGTATCTATCTATTTATTTGCAGCATACTGTAAGTATTTATAAAGAGGTGTTATAGAAGTAAGATATTACATGACTTAATTTTCCATATTTTAATAACAGAAAATTTACATTTCTAAAAAATTATCTTCGTTTTGTTCACGTGATCGACCAACACAATAATAACACAACAGACGCATTATGCTGCCATGAATATTTGGGAAGTTTCATTAATTTGCTCTCATTCAATTGTTACCTGCATGTTATGACATAAACAGTTGTAGATTTAAAAATTATATTTTCAATTATCTCTTTTAATCTCTGAGAGCAAATCATTTTAATGCAAACAATAGCTTTGTTCGTACTAGACCAGAATCAATTTCCAACCGTGAGAAGCAAGCGCACTGCATCTAAAATAAAGCACTTTCAACCTTATGTGAGCATTATAAACCTAATGCGCGTGCGTCTGACAGTTGAAAACTGTTTCCAACTGTTCTACAGGGTTGCTATTTATTAAAACTTAGCATTGGAAAAAATTTATGTTTGGCTAAGCTAACTACATTTTTCGTGTAATGTGGATATCCCAAATTCATTTAATTTAAGGTATCGTAATGAAAACATTGCTACCTATTTCACAACCAATTAGTGTTTTTTTTCTAAAACTACTTTGAAATTTACAAACACACTTAATTATGATGCGTAAAAGTACTAGTAAAGCTTTCTTAAGCTGTTCCAAGGCAACTTAAGGTCTTCTTTTTGCTTAAATATTATTCTGCTCTTATGAAGAAAATATGTATCTATGTACTCCTATAATAATAAAACCTTCTACTAGTAATAGTAGTAGTACTAATAATATAACATAATATATGATAACTCTTTTAGGTCATTACACAGTGCTATACCAGCTACACGTCGCATTCCCTCCAGTCAAGTCAACATAAACAATTAAATGAAGAAGTACATGAATGAAGTAATTATGTAAGGAAAGTTAAAAGGTATGCATGTTACTAAAATTAAATTTAATATTTTTAAGTCTTCCATGTGTATCTACATATACAGGGTGAGGAGGAGGCATGTTGGAACACAAATTTATTTGAATAAAAACTGTTTTGGCGAGAAAAACCTTCAGTTACATTTTATACACCTACTTCCGTAGGAGTAAACTCACCCTGTATATAAGTAACATGCAGTAGGCAATTCTTAATTGTTAATATCATTAGTTATCTAATAGAGACATTTATTTTATCGCGTAATACGTGTTAATTTTAGTGAAATTTCGTTCCCAAATCACCATTTACTTGATAGCCTTCAATTTATTAAATACCTTTAAAAATATAAATAAACATAAGTGTAGTGTTTGTGACAACTTACATACACCTACTTCTCAAGAATGTATAAAATTCAGTACCTACTTTATCAGATCGTATTTTCCTTGTCTGAGTGAATATGTAATTCAACGATGTGTTACTAAATACCCTTCCTAGTAACAAAATTCAAATATAGCTTTTACTTAAGGGCTGTGAGATTAGGGATGGATTATACACAAATATGTCTTGATCAAATTAAAAATAGATTTGTTTCATTCATTGTCAGATTGGTGCAATAAAATTAAACCTGGAATACTGGATATTAACTGCCTAACTGTAATTAAATAACCAAAATAAATATATGTTAGTATTTCCGAAGGCATGTATTACAATGTATTATTATTTATATTAAAAACGATCAATATAAGGTGAACTGTGGTCGAGACTTTGACATCTAAATTCCGTACTTATATGATTCCAAACACTGATTCAGAAAATGTCAAATTAATCCTCATAAAATAAGTTCTGTATTTTAGAACCTTAATTTAAATTTCAAATAGAAGCACAGCCATTTAGTTTTGAAAACCTGAACCCTTTACCTGCCATTAAATAGTTTGGTATTTTATATTTATTAATACAATGATATTCGAGTGGCATAAAGAAATAGGTTATCCTGAATAATCACCACCGGTCGACTCTATTTCACCTTCTTTTAATTGATCTTGAACTTGAACTGTAACCTGGACATCACTTAGCATCACTAAAAGAATCAGTGTTAGCCTTTCTAAATATAAAGTGTAATCAACAAAAATTGAATCTGGCCGTATTTATGTAGGTTAATATCAAATGAGCTGCTACACCATTTTTTTGAAACTATTGCTCTACTTTGCTCATCAGACTAGATTTTGAAGTTAGATATAATAGTTTTATTTCAAATAGTACATTTTGGAGAAAAAATCAGTTAGCGGGGTAATGATTGAATGTTTCTCATTATTTTTTCTCTTGTAGTTGTCTGCTGTAACATCTTATTAGAAGAAAATAATATTAAGATGTCATTTAGGTACAATCGTTTGCAATAATAATAACACTCTTTAAAATTTTGCGATTTCCTTTAAACTGATGACGTATTAGTAATGAAATCTACAATTTTTACTTTTGTTCTTAAATGTTTCATTCACAAATAGAGATCTAATGAAATTTCTAATCAGAACTTCCAGAAGGTAAAAGCATGTACATGTCAGCCATAATTTCATCCATCTATAATGTCTGCCTTTTCCATATTCCAGAATATAAGTACTTACATTGAATTTTTTTAGCATGTCACAGAAGTAAAACTGTAATGTGACGTGTATTTGTTAACTATTGCACTCATAAAGGAATAATTGCATAGCATCTCTTCTGAATATGCGCTCTTCCTGAAACCCTTTCCTATACCTGGATTTTTGCAAGATAATCAATTCATAACTAATTTTTATACATAATTTTTTTCCATTCTATCAATTGCTTATTGCATTCGTAAAAATGAAATTAATAAAACTTGCTCTGTGATAACAGTTATATTCAAGAATACAGTTCTACATAGGTATACATCAAAATTCTGTTGAGCTACCATTTCCCTATTAGCGATGTGAAAACATTATAACTGTTATCAAACTAACGGATAAATATCTATGTATTGTTCTCTATGGTTATTTCAAATTATGTTAATATTCTTTATGTGTTGTTTAAGACAATACATTTTACTATCGTCTGTACGTGGTATTATAGGTAATATAAGAAGACTCGCTTTAGTGCAGTATTGACCATTTTAATACTTTGTAAGGTTGAAAATGCACATAGTAAAAATATCTGCAAGATTTTACACCAAACTGAGTTAAATTAATTAAAATTAAATGCGGGCTGCATGCATATTTTAACAATGATGTAAAAGATAACGATTTTAATTTATTTTGGAAAAAGTTAAATATAAATATTCTTAAGGGAGTAATAATTTTCACTTATGCATGAAGAGGCAAGTAATTTAACAAATTTGTTAGTATTTAATAAAACGTTTGGTGTCAAATAAAAATTAACCTGTATAGCCACAGAAATGGTTTTATTTACTAAATGTAACTTATAACAAATCTTGAAGAATTATGCTTAAGGCTGGCGTTTCAAGGACAAATAATCATATCTAAATATGCACCCAAAAAATACACACAGTAGGTGGAGGTCCTTATTAATGTAGTACTAAAATATAATGCTCAAATTGAATCATTTCCTTTAACTTTTGAAGGGAAAGTGTGCTAGAGAACATAAACAACTGTGAATTTGTAAACCTTATCACTGTGCTTCATACACCGTGAAAAATACTTGATAATTTACATGAATTCAAGTGCTACTAGTTTTTAAAAGAATTCTCCGGGATGTGATAATGTTTATAATGTTGTATACAATTTTCTCAATGTGCAGTTGACTTGTAAAATTCAGTAGATTTTATGATAAAACGTAATAGGTGAAAATGATGCTCAAATTTTCTTATTCTAAATGACTTGTCAGCTTGAAAATTGTTTTATATCCCGGAGAAAACTTGTATAATTGACATAGTGAAGAGATATTCTTTCTAACTTTTTTTAGACTGTCTCAACAAACAGCTATGAAATTCGTTGAAAATTTGCCTATAAAACGGCGCCCTTAAGGAACATGTTGAGTAAAAGGTGTTGCAATATGATCCTTGCAGAGCACTAAATGATAGATATATTGCAAATACACCTAAAACCATGTTATCTATTGTCAAATATAGACAAGAAAATGAAAATCAGTTGTAAATTGATTTAATATAATGATCTTATTTATTGTTGATTAATACAAACTTTGTTTTCAGGAAATTTTCAAATCCAATCCATTGATGGTTTATTTGGATCTACAAGACAATCAGTTACTGAGGAGTTACTCCATATGGTAAATTTTATCAATGTAAACGTACCTATTCTGGAATACTTTCAAGTTGCTCTCCTACATAAAGCCAAATTTAATGTAGAAATATTGTATTGAGTAGACATAGGTTAAGCATTAATATATTTTTAATAAATTATCTGGTATGATCAAAAGTTAATCGTTTACACAAAACTTAAAATTTTTCTATATTAGAAACACCCAGCTCTCAGTACGGAATGTATTAAAATAGTATTTCAATAATATAAAAACTGTATGATTTTCTTTTCAAAGTTACGCTGAAAACTGATGTCAAGTCCTACATACTTATAGTTCCGACAAGAATTCAGACGACTTACGTCATACGAAAAAGTTATAATTCATTATATTTTCATCAAAATATTTAGGGAACTGCAACTGAGAATAATAAAACTATATACAACACTAAATATTTACAATATACATTACACTAAATTACAAAAAACTATTGTCAATAAAAACGTCATCTGAATTCTTGCTGCTTCCTACTCTAGCATTGAAATTCCAGTAGAAACTATAAATCAATTTTGCGTTTCTTTATACTTTTGTGGTTACAGATGTGGATAAAATTGGGGTTTCTTGCTTCTTTGGTGAATACGGGACAGAATTCCTTGACACTATGAACTGGTTAATAATAATTTATTTTAAAGCGATCCCTTTATGAACAACTAGATGATATTTTCTCAGGTTTTAAAATAATATCATGTTTCTACTAAATAACAGTATTGGAAGTAAGTAGTATTTCGAATGAAAAACCCATTCCATAATAGCTACGTTTATCCTATACGAAAATTTGATTATGGGTTGGTTATTTGTTAAACTTTTCAGTTGCCAATTTTCCTATTATTATTATTAATTTTTCTAATTTAAACCGAGCAATATAAACTGAATTAATAAATATACATCGACATTTAAGGCGACAAGAAAAATAGATGAGAAAGTGTTTTTAAAAAGTCATTGACTTTACATCTAAGTGCCTATCTAATTTTAAGATCCGAGAATGATGTTGTTTTTACCTTTTTATTTCTTATAGATGTGACAATATTTTAACTAGATCAAAAATATCCTCTCGTAATTACCTATATCTAATAATTTATGTAGATAACGATTGTTTGCAAAATATACGCCACTTCTCTCGGGTACAATATATTTTCTTTTGCCAATATAAAAAATTAATATTACAAATTATTCATAAACATCAGTAACGGACTATATTACAATAATTAAGTTCATTTTAAATCAAATTTGTTGCAAATTTAATTTGATTTTGAAAATGTGATATTCTAATTATTTTGTCTGTACAGGCATTACAGCGAGGCATTAAACATCTTGATCGACCAAAACTTTATGCACGTAAGCAGACTGCATCATTTAAAAAGTTTCCATGGACAATTTCCCCAACTTCACACACACAAAAATCCCTTCACAAAAATAAGAAAATTTCCACAATGAGTTGGCCACAAAACTTTCACAATTGATTTTATCGTTAAAACAATGAAAAAAGTTCAGAAAAACAAGGGATTCAAAATCTATATTTTCATTGATTGCTTAAAGAAAATTTGCGAGAGGTGGATGTTGTGAAGAATTGAACAACGAATTAAATAGTTTTATCGATGCCTTCAAAAAATCAGTATGAGTAGAAAATATTTTAAACTCCTCATGGCATGTAGATAATTTTCTGAGATACACTTAATATACCTAATATACCTAATTAGGTGTTGCCTCATACACGCGACTGATGCAAAAAGCATAGTAAAGTTTTATGAACTCTAAATATGAAGTAAACAACTTAAAGACGTAAACGGTACATATAACGGATAAAACAAATATTTCGATATTCAATTCATATGCCTGAAAATTCAATTTGCTTTAGTTAAATATATAATAATGAGACAATTTTGCATGTTTTTAAAGTAAATTCGTTAAGACGATGTTTTTACAAATGCTGTTCACAGATGTATGCCTAACCAATTTAAATTATGTCTTTATTGTGCATCAGATCATCTGATTGTTATTTATATAAACATACAAAATCGGAAAGGTCCAAGATTGATTTTTCTAATGTTATTATTGAGAAAGCTTTAATTTATTCAGTTTGCCTCCCTCAAGAAGCATTAAGCACCATAAGCAGACTGCAGCATTAAAAAAGTTTTCATGGACAACTTCACACACACAAAAATCTTTTCACAAAAATAAGTAAATGAGTTGGCGTTACCACAAAACTTTCACAATTGATTTTATCGTTAAAACAAAGAAAAAAGTTCAGAAAAACATGGGATTTAAAATCCATGTATTTTCAAAAACAAAGTAATTTTTTGTGCAACTTTCATGGTGGTACTTTGATTGCTTAATAAAAATTTGCGAGGTGGATGTTATGAAGAATTCAATAAAAAAATATATATTTTTATCGATGCCTTCAAAAAATCAGTATGAATAGAAAATATTTAAAACTCCTCGTGGCATATTCTTCTATAAGTTACAAATGGAAAGAAAGTAATGGTTGAAAATGTTTCGGTTTTAACAATTTCTGAATATTCATTTCGAAATGTGAATTTTAATACACTAGATCTTTTCTACCCATTATTTTCAGTAAACCACTAAAAACTAGTAGTTCTATAAAACGTTAAAGGCAGTTAGTATTGGACACTTAGAATAAAAACACATCAATTTAACATATGCAGTTTATCCCATGTAATCATTAATTATTGGGTAATAGGGAATAAGTAGGCTTATGGGACTCCGTTTTTTACATACATCACTATCTGAATCACTAAGCCAATTTTAATTTAATATTTTTGAGCTTGCATATCAGAACACGATTAATATATTATATAAATACAAGCTTTAGTATAGGTCATTTAGACCCACAGCTTAGTTACTAATCTTCCAAATTTATCTACTTCTTGCCCTGCCTTTCCAATTCAATATATACTTTTTTCTCAACTCTGCTAAAACAGCTTCTCACAATCCTGTTTTTGGTCTCCCCTTTCTTTTCTTATAATCTGGTTCTCTCCAAGCAATCTCCTTCACTACCCTAGTATTTGCCATCCCTTCCAAATGTCCTAACCACTATAATATTTTTGATGCTTATATCCTTATATACATATCCTTCCTCGGTCCTTCTACCTAAAATTCTGCTAAATAGTTTCCCTTCCCATCTCAATACTTTTTCTTTTATCTTAATATATTAGCTTTACCAAAAGACACATTTTTTAGTTTTCATTTTAAATTTTATTTTTCATTTTTTCCTTGAATTTTTTTTCCAACAGCATTGCTATGCGCAAAACGGCTAGTTTACTTGAAAACGTCGCTGAAGTTGTAGAGCTGTCATTGGCAAAGTTGAATACCCAATTTGTTCCTAGTATTCTTACCTTGTGCATTTACCAACCTATATAAATTTATTACACATTTTGGGTTTAAAAACATAAATAATATTCATATCAAAGAAGGAAAAGTTTAAAAAGATGGAAATCATTTGACATGCATGTTCTCTTGTAGTCAATTAAAAGGCAGAATTTACTTGAATGTCAGGATATTTACACATTTGTTGTTTTAGATACATCAAACAAGTAGATAACCTGTTATCAAATATTTATAAACAACTATCTGCAAGTGACATCACTATTAATTTCCCTTAATGAGACTCCATAAAATGTTAGTTAAGCAAACAACTCTTTCTGCTTTAGTTACAAAAAATATAAATTTACTTTTACTGTCGTAAATATATGCGGTATCTAGATAATAATTATTGATCTTAGTCTATGAACTATCAAAAGTTAACAGGTTTCCTAAATCGTCTATAAAATATCAACTAAATATAATATGAATCCTATCCTGAATGTTGGGTATTAGTTATTTGTTCCTAAAGTTTTATACACTGAATTAAAACCATAACCAAATCTACATAACACATTAAATGTGTTGTCTTGGTACATGCACATGCAATAACAATTCGTAGGTAATTGATGATAATGTACGAATCAATATATTATTATGTATTATATACTTTAGTATCACTGTCATCAAAAGTCCCTATATGCGAAAGCTTATCAGTAAATATATCTGAACGTCAGTTTTTCAGGGAATCGTAATTAAAGAATGTTGATATTAACTCTCATTATAATTCAACGGGTCGCCTCTCTTGCGTGACAAAACCGACGTTAATTAGATTACATCATTTAATTAAGTCAAATTGGGGGATGGAAGCTAACGTTTAATTTACTGATTCTGTTAACTGGATGGAATGTGCCGACCAAACGATCATTTCCAACATTTCATTTGATTCGTGCTAAGGGTAAAGTTCGAAAGTTTGCAGAAGAGCACTTAAGTTGTTGTATAAATTAATCCTACACAAAGTTGTAGAATTACTCGAATAAAGACGTAGAATAATTGCTCGACTAATTTTAGTTACTCTTCAAATATCAATTGAACGGTTATTTAAATAGTTAGATTATTTTAATATTGTCACATTGCTGTCTAAGAAGTGTTGCATAATTTAAATGAAGCAAATTTTATACTTAATTTTTTATTTTTCTTGTGTTTTATTTTTTACTGCAGAGAGAGAATAGAAAACATCTTAAGATAAAAACACATAGGTTTTTTTCTCATCTACTGATATCCTATCCAGCATCAATACTGCAATATTTGTTATAATAATGATTAACCGATAGAATAACAAATACTTTTTTTACCTACGTTATAATAAAAAAATTAACAAAACAGTCTTTTGTAACAACTTAGAAGCGTTACTTCTTCATTCTACTTTTTTCCATAATTTAACACCAGCGCATAGATCAGCTGCGTATTTTTTTAATTTCAACTTGTATTATTTAAACATCAGTATGATAAATTGTACAAAAAATAAGTAAACAATTTTTTGTTATAATTATCAGTGTTGACGTACCTAAATTGAATAAAATACCTTGTAAAAAGTATTATTAAAAAATATGAATTACGTAAAAGAAATTCATAGGACATTTATTAATAATACGTTCTTATGCAAACAAAATTAAAGAAATTTGTTTATTTGCTGACATATTTTTCAACTGCTGTTTATATTATTATGATTCTATGGAACATTTCCGATATTTAAAATTACCAAAGTACTTATCAATAATTTAGACTGTATATACGACAGACTCTTATTGCTGCATTTAAAAAGAAACTTTTAGGACTTTGAAGTACTTATTCTATCAATTAAATTTGAATCCTTATTTCCAAAATATTATTAATTGTCTTTTGTTTCAGGTGGTGGCCCAAAGACTAAAGCGTCGCTTCACGTTAATGCTCTACATCTACCCTGTAGATCCGAATTTGTTTGATAATTGGCGACAAATTCGGTTCTAGAGAGGTTTGTGTGGTGCATACAAAGCAACGTGACAAGGTGATTCCATGTAGTCTTACCAAATTGTGGCAGCAACTTAGTAAAACAAGAAATTCAGCATGGCATTTTCTGGAATAAACTCATTCAGTTTTGCACATATTAATTATTTTTGTTTAGTTAATCTAAGTAAAAATTAATGTTATTTGTATTACTAACGGTATTATTAAAATTGTTCAGATCTATTCAGGTGTTTAATTTTAGAATTTATAAAATTTTTATCTACGATCGTGGAAAAAATTTTTTTTATATTATTCCCAGTATAAAATGACTCGTTCTTGTAAAAACTCATGTATCTAATATTTTATAATATACGCATTTATTAAAAGATTTCAGATACCTACTTAGTTCGTCAGTAAGAACATTAGTACTTTATTTCATGATTAATTTTTAACAGTTTTCGATAAGAATTTTCAACTCATAATTTATCTGTATGTAGTAAACAGTATCCATATCAGTATCGACAATAGTATTGTTTGAGAATTTTAATCATGACATTCGAATAACACTAATAGTGAAATTTACATTTACAAAATCGATATACAATCATAAAAAATGTACAATTTCTTATACGATCGAAGATAAAACGTTGTAAGACACGACTCTTTAAAAGTCAGATGAGTGCAATAAAGAATAATTATTTTTATATGCGTATCTCAAGTTAACCTTGCATGCAATATTTTTACATAGTGTTTTTCATTTTTGATTCAAAATTACAATAGAATGTAAGAAAAATATTGTATATACTTATACACCTATGAGTTAAAACTTAAAAGAGATTTCCTAGTTTTCAAGATGCAGTGGAAACTGCAATTTTGTAAAAGCTGTGAAGAAAACTGTTAAGCTCAATATAAGTACTATCTGTATATTTACGTATATCTATGTATCTTTGATACGAACTTAAGACTTATAATTAAGTAATTAATAATAAATTAAAAAAAAAATTAAAACATTATAAACATTTTATTGGACTAATAAATATACAGGGTGTCCGGAATATATGTTATTTAATTTTGCCATATGATAAGTTGTACTAAACAAAACATAGTTTTTTTTGACCAACGGTAACAGAATTATGACAGCAAACAGGTCTTGAATATAGTGTGACAACGTCACTCAGATCCTATCTTAGGATGACTTGTGTTTCTGCAAGAAGCTTTTACCTTCCAAACGTTTCGCAGCCAGAGTTTTGCCTACATTTGCCGTAAATTAATATGCCATGCAGCTGGTTATGGTTACTATAAATTGTTCCATTTTTGTTTATGTACACTCATGAACAACAAAGAAAAACTAGACAAAAATGAATCGCACTAGGTGTACGCACCATTACGGTTAATATTACTTTTAGGTTATTACCAGCAGCCTGACACTGCAATGTTGTGGAACGTTACCGTACGTTACAATTTTAACGAATTTCTCTGAAACTTCAATTGTTTACTTGCTTTTAGACAGATATATGGCCTTCTCATATTCCGGACACCCTGTATACTTAACATATAGATATGTTTCCGTAGTAGATTACAGATTAGAAAGTTATGCAGTTTTATTAAACGGAACACTTAATTCTGTAAACTTTGTCAGATTTGACATTAATTTATATTTACTAATAGAATTTAAATATAGCTATATCACTCGTAGAAACTAAATGTATCTATGAAATTAGAAAATAAAAATGGTCGCGTTCAGCACGCAGTACTGCTGATTGATATTGAGATCTCGTGTCAAAATTCATAAAATTTATTTTCACTTAAGTTTCCAACATCAGTTAGCGATCAGTGTGCTAAACGCGACCAATTTGTGTAATTATGCAAAATGCAAGTTCAAACTGTGGGAATGTTATAAATTAATTCGGATCACTTATTTAATAAGATTGTTTACGTTTCCACAGTCGATTTTACAATTATAATATATTTTTGTTGTTATCTTTTTTGTTTAATTGGGTATTCCTGTTACTGAAATAAAAAATTGCTCTATTTTTTTGCAAACTGACAAACACAAACAAGGCTAACAAGCTTTTGTAATATGTTTCTAAATTTGAAATTCAAAATACTAGTTAGAACTATTTTATAAATTTAAGCTGTTGGCGAACTCAAAACATTAATTCCGTCTATATTGGTAAAAGTGTTAAATTGTTTAAACATGAATAAATTCTGTTAAGACTAGTTTGTGTTTATTGTGTATATTGTATTGCAATAAAAAAGGTAAGTATATATGTCCATGTACAGTCTATTGCAATAATATTGTTTTTACCTTCTGATGTATGATGATGTAAATTTACTTTCAACTTTTAACATTAGTTCATAGTTCAGTAGTTGATGAACTGTTGTGAGGGAGTATCATTATTACTGCAATAGATTACATGTACATACATATACGTAAATCATAAGTAGGTATTTATATGTAAATTATATATTGATTTTAATTGTAAAAGTATTCAGTTATTATTCGAATTAATCAGTTTTCCGAATATCCATGTCTCCCAGTTATTTCGGATAATCGACGTTTTACTGTATTTCAATGAAGATATTACATCAGATGAATTTATTTTCCCTGAAAGCTTTCCCATCTAAATAATGTGGTCAGTATTTGTCCTGATACAAGTGATAGACAAAACACACAAGAAACAATACGTGAGTTTACAAAATCTTACACCACGAGTAAACAAATGTGATGAATAAGATAACACAAGTTGGGATTAATTTTATATAGGGTAAAATGGGTGAAGATGCTCAAGAGGAATAGTTGCCCAACTGAGGTTATATAGACGCAGTAAAAAAACGCACCAACAGTTTATTTGTGCATGCTGTTAGCTTAGAGCAACGTAGGGTGAATGTGTTAACGTCTTATTGTATTTTTATGTGATTTCATCAAGCTTATACAGGTAAGTTGTATCTTTGGTATAAATCTAGCAATCATATCGTCCTCACTGTAGCTACATTCTAACTATAATTATGAAGGAATTCGACCGGATTTGTAATGTAAACTAAGGTACAGTAAGTTAGGTTCGGTTTTTGACACCTACGAGGCTTGAAACTTGGTCGCATTATAAATTAAACGATATGGGTATCTATCCCATTAAAAAATGTGCTTTGAGAATAGTTGCCTAACTGTCTATATGGGATAAATGCCCATATGGTTTTTGTGTAAGTTTTGTGGTTTTTATGCAGTTCTCTATTTAAAAAATATAGGAATCTATAGGAAAAACAAGACAAAACAATTTTTTTTATAATTCCTTGGTCGAATTATTGATTATTATTTAAAAAATTTTCGTAACTGATATTTTCAGTTTCCTTTATTTCTTTCAGAATATAAAATGTCTCGAAGGTACAAAAGAATATCAAACCGTGCTAGTTGGTCAGAAGATGATTTGATAGCAGCTCTATTAAAAATAAAAAGTAAATCACTAAGCATAAATAAAGCCAGTCAAATATACAAGATACCGAACAGAACATTAAGAAGAAGACTAAACAATAATGTAAAGAAACAAACTCTCGGAAAACATGTTGGGATGGGGTTTGAAGATGAAAAACGTTTGGTTGCTCATATAAAACGACTACAAGCAGCAGGATTTGTGCCAACTCCAAAAATGGTGCATAACATTTTATACTATTTGTCTCAAGCTGCAGGAAAAGAAAAAGTTTTTGGAAAGAAGGGAGAGGAAAATCAGCTGGTTCCGATCATTCATGGAATGATTCCCCGAACTATCAATAAGAAAAAGTGAAGGTCTGTCCTTAGCTAGAGCTCAGCACATGAACAGGGAAGACATAAATAGATTTTACAATGTATTGGAAGGTATTTTGAAGGAACATGAATTGCAAGACAAACCTCATAAAATTTACAACATAGATGAAACGGGAATTCAAATGATTAATGTACCAGGGAATGTAATAGCTTTGAAGTGAAGCAAATGCGTTCAAAATCTAACACCCAAGGAAAAGGGTGAAATTATCTCGTTGATCGCTTGTGTAAATGCTGAGGGCACATTCTTGCCACCAGTTCTAATCATGAAACTCATGAAAGGTGTTAGAAAATTTAATAACAGACTTGATGATTTGCCTCCAGGATCTGACATATATTATGAACATAAAATCTTCGTACATAAATGCAGAATTATTCCTTAAGAGGTTTTTAATGTTGTAAGAATTTTTATTTTATTTTCTGTTCTACATGTTAAAAATAAATGTTTTCAGCAATTATTGGTTTACTTAGTCATCTTCCCCGTGTTGGGCATCTATCCTTTTTTACTATAGCAACTACCCCATATCATAGGCAACTATCCTCAAACGGCATTTCAATATTAATTTCATTGTAGTTTTATTATTTAATTGCTAAAGCTTATGAATACGTTATTTTTACGTCAAAAAATAATCTGTATAATACTGTAACATCTATAATGTGTTTATTTTACGTTATGTTGCAGATTCTAAGCGGTTAAAGTTAGGTCGAGCACTTCACCCATTTTACCCTACTCATACACACAATCTGCTCTTTGATTATGGGCATGGTCGGACTAACCAGAACCCAAACATTGCAGTAAATATGCGTGATCCCACTGTGTCTTTCACTGAATTTCGACGGTAACCTTTATTCGACGTTTTTCACATGAGTTTAACAAATTCAATTAACCGCACTTTACAAATAACATTTCACTTTTAATGTATAGGTATAGGTTCATAAGATTAATCTATGTATTTATTTAGACGACCTTGTAAACTAAACTTTAAATACATTTTTGTATTACGAACATTTCCAGAGCCCTCCTGCACCAACCACCAATTGGTACTGTAACTTGTGTTCTAATTCTATATTTTTGCTTTTAAATATTAATCTACACATTGTAAATATTCAACATTGTATTAATATAAAATGAACTCTTCAGTACAAGTAAGTAAGTATTCAAGATTCAAGTAACCATGAACATTTTTTTTTAACAGATTCATGAATTGAATAGTTTTCAATACCCAACTCTGGAAGTGTTTAAATCCTTTTACTTTATCTCCTTTAGTGAATTGCATATTAGTTAGCCATAAAAAAAATAAAAACAATTGTCAAAAATTATTTTGGCATGATATTAAACATTCGAGTAAATATATTCTACAACTACGAAAATTTAAACCTACGGATTGTACATAAGCGTTCCCTGATCTAAACGTACATGTATATTTTGTAATGTTTAGGCAACCATCTATACAAATGTGTGAAGAGTGCAAATGACAAACTTTAGGAATGTTCATAATGTTTGTTGAAGATTTACAATCAGATAGGTATTATTATTGTTTCTCTTTTCAATTTTACTATTATTCTATTATTCAATATATTTTTCATATGCATTTGATGATGAAAGCTATGTGCACATCCACATGATAGTATTATAATAATGAATAAAAAAGATTATAAACAATTTTATCTTGAAACAATGCATGTCGATTGTTTCTTAGAAATAAATTTGACACAACTTTATTTTTTTATGTATTTCTTTTTATATTAATAATATTGTATGAAACTAAATACTATGTTTACTAATATTCCGACCAGCATTAAATTATACCCACAATATCTACAAATATATTTATTATTATTATTTTTTACTGTCTTGTAAAGGTATATCTGCTGACAAATCAATGTTCATAAAATTCCTATTACTGAAGTCTTATGTATGTTCTTCTATTGTAGTTGAATTTACGCGTTTGCGATGTTCAAAAGTCAATTTATGTTATAAAAATTTATGATTATTTAATTAAGCCAGGTTATGTCTTTTCTGTTACTAATTTAGCAAAAATAATTTTTATTTTAGAAACTATTGAATCCGATTTTGACTATGTAATTGTTATTTAGCATAATATTTGGTATCAAAGAACATAGGTACATATGACTTCATTGATAGGAATTGCAGGAAAGTTGATTTATATCAACTGAAATACCTTTACAATACAGTAAATAATCCATAACTTTAATCCGATATTCGAAAATTGTAATTGAATTGGGAGCTCTAATGGAATTTATTTTAACTATTACGAGTATACATCAAGAAATATTCTGCCTTCCTAAAATAAAAGGTACCAACTGCATAGTAATGGACGTACTAGTTTATTTACATCGGATAAAACATTTAGGTGTTATATGCATCGTTTACGAAGCAGTTTGTCGGGATAATTTGAAAAGTGAAAAATTTTAAGACCAAAAATTGTATTATTGCAGAATTTTTTTTTGCATAAGTTATTTAATTATCTGCTAAATCGACAAATCATTTCTACGGTTTGTGTTACATTACAATACAGTAAATAATTTCTGTTTGTATATATATATATATACAATATTATCTTATCTAATCATATAAAAGAGATTTCCAAATTGCAAATAATTATTCAATTTAAAAATTAATTTCGCAGACAATTTTTTAAATAATTAATCTTAATTATTTATTCTCAACAATTTAAAATAAAATCAAAATTAAATACTTTCAGTGAAATTTGAGGTGCGTTTTGCAGGTCAAATAACGTAAAAAACTTTCTATTGAAAAGCAAGTCCTGGAGGATTTTTTTTTATTTTCTTGTATTTCTCCGAACTCATACTTTCATGAATTTCCTCGGACTTCCAGTGGCGCTCCATAGGCTTCTCATGGATTTCCCATTAGATTTCTCCCAGCTTATTATAGAACCTTAGATTAACCGTGAATAAACTTATACTCTTATAGTCTACAAATGTTTCTTTTTTAAAAATTAGAATCAAATGCATTCCTGAAATCAAACATAGATTTGTTTTATTAAATATATTAAATATTAAAAATCTAGAAAATGGAAAATATTTTACTCACAGAAATAAACAATATATTCTAGTTTTTGGTAATAATTCATGTAGAAATTAATGTTTGACTAATTAAATAAAGATCAAATTAGGGAAGCACTTACCTAATAATATATTTACGTTTTAATGTACATACCTATAAGGAGTATTGCCTACAAAATATGTATTCTGTGCTTAAGTTCTCATCTAATTTCAGGTATCGCTATTCTTAAATTATTATTTTCCACTTGCTCAAAAAAAAAGGATAACACTGTGGTTTATTCATGAATACACTTTGCGATGAACTAAAATATAGATACACTAAAAAAAAAACATTTTACTTGTAGGGGCAATAGATAAATAACCGCAAGATATCTTTTAACTGAAAAGTTAAAATGGAACGTCAAGCTTCACCTCGTTATTAGGATAATGGACTCATCCAAAGCTGTGAACTTTCTTGGACTACTTTGCAATTTCCTTTGATTTCTAGAAGTCTAACGTCGTACGTCTCTAGTCTTTCTTGGATTTCCTTGGATTGCCGAAACTTCATCCCAAATTCCCTGCAAACGTACCGAACTTTTCGATGCGAAACTTCCCTCGGTGAAATTAAATGTACAAATTGTACTATTATACTATACAGGGATGCCAAATTATTTTATTAGTTGAAACCAGAAATTAAATCTATTAATAATTAATACCTAACAACAGCTGCAGTTAAATTTGCTGTATAAAATCGGTGTTGTAAAATATTATTTATTTCTTTCCTTGAGCATTTCATTCCATTTTTTGTCCGGTGGCAGATTGCTACCTTATCAGGTTTTACAGTGGACCAGGTTTCAGTAAAAAAATTTGTTTAGATAAGTTATGAATCAGCCTGAACTCGTAAGTTATTGGCAGTAACTATGATATGTTTGCATACCTCATCCATAGCATGTATCCACTTCGGTGCGATAAAATTCAGTTTTTCAATATATCCACAAAAAGAAGTCTAAATGATTTTAAGTCTAGAGCACGTGGCGGCCATGGTACTGGTCCTCCCCGTTCAATTTCTGGGTATTAATGCTTGGAGACACTGTACATGGTACGGATATAATCCATCTCTCCACGATTCGGTTTCAAATTTCCCTCGCGTTGCACTACACGTGCACTCACTGGACACCGAGGTAAAAGTAGCTGCATTTGGCACATTTTTACCGGGATATTGTTCTGCTCAAGCATTTTCCCATCGTCATAAATTAAAACGATATCCATCAACTCCGAGTTGCTATACACATAAGCTATTTTTTAACACTTGAAAAACTAATGTAAAGTCTCGTATCACAAAAACGTCTAATACAAACAAAAAGTAATCGCATTTCAATAATCGGAATCGTTTCACTAGTGACTGCAGTAGCCCAGCGATGTAAAGGTTCTCAACTTCAATAATTATTTGCCCGGAAACTATAAGGATGTTACAAAAAAACGATATTGACTCCATTTTGATGACTCATCTATTCCCAAATTCTTTTAGATAAGTTCTAAATCATCCTGTATGAGTGATTTGCACAGTTAGAATGCATAAAACTTCGCAATGATGTGATTTGATATTTTCAGATTACTTCAGATCCTAAGACATTTCTCGGAGTAAACGCATTTGATTAAAATATCATTAACTTACTTTTAAAATTGATTAATTTTAACAACAAATTTGAAACGACGAAATAACCAGTCCAGAAACTGTTCAATCATTGACAAGTGTCAGTAAAATAGCCAGCAAAAAGCAAGCAAACTCGAAACTGGTAGAAAACTTATTAAAGATATCTAAAGAAAAGTTACTAATTTGAAATTTAAGTAATGTCTTACACCTAAATGAACAATATATAATCATGCCATATTATGTATCTTACAAAAATATTTATCTACCATTTTTTAAACAAGAAAGTGTGTTTCTGAATGGCAGTCGACGGTAATAATTTTCAGATCTGAATTAAAAAATAATGCAAAAAAATTACCATTAATTTATTATGTGCGCTATCAACGGCTGTGTAAGATTTTTTATAAAAAAAAATGAAATCAGATATACGAACCGATAACATACATATGTAATTTGTGGTATTAATAAGGTTACCATCATTAATCACAACTTGCTTAACGTTAATTTTTGTATTCTTTGGTTTCAGTGGTCCTGCTGTGAATATGACACAGTTATTGTCGGGGGTTTTGAAAAGGCTCGCGTTTGCAGGAAATACGTATTGCCTTAATTACTTCTTAAAAGATAAAGATATTAATTATTTCCTAGATATCAAAAAATCAAAGACGGAACACCTTTGCAATCAATCAAGTGTGCCTCTGTTTTGTAATCGTGGGTCTAAAACTTAAATTAAGGCAGTAATTTATTATAAATCTATTACATTGAGCTAATTAATGAACCGTTTTGGGACTAATAAGTAACGGTAAATTTCTATTTATTTCAGAGGTGCAGAAATACCTGAATAACCACTAGACAAATGATTCTTTTTTATTTTTAGGTGGGGACCTAAAGAACAGTGTTTATTTTATTTGGATCGATAGAGTATGCAAGTTTTACATCTCGCTCTTGGTCTGTTGTTTTTCATTTACATTTAGCGTAGTCATTATTGATTTTGAGTAAAAATTGTGTACTTGATGTTCAAAAAAACTTACTGCATTCAAGATATAAGACGTTAGTTAAGAGGCAAAAGGAAATCTACCCGGGATTCTTATTACGGTAAAGCGAAACTATAACAAGTCTAAATTTGTTGAAACTGAACCATTTACTTTTGGAGAAAAACACGTTAGAAAATGTGGTTACTTGTTTATAACAATGCAATGTTTTATTTTGTTTGGTATTTAATCAAAAATTCTTAAAGGGTCTCTTTAAGTTCCGCTAAGGGCACTATAACCGTATGACTTACCTTCCATCTTTGCCTTCCTCGTGTTTGTCATCTCTTGATTTGAACGTAAACGGTTACTCAGAACTTTCTTAGTTCCAAATTGACAAAGCTGTTATCAATAATATCATAAACAGAGTGTTTAAAAAAATAATAATAAATTAATTTTGTGCTTCTAGGATACTCATTTATTTTGTTCTCTTTACGTTATAAACTACGTGCGCCCGTAGTAGAATTTGTCAGTGGAGAGCAGAACGTGCATAATGTGTTATGAACAAAATTTTGATAGATGAAATATTTAGCAGCAACGTAAATTCTCGGGCTCTATAATGTGAAAATTTTAACACCTATAATACATGGTCATATCTGTAAAAAAAATTTAAATATCTAAAATTTCTATAGGGGCCACGACTCCTACTGAGATTTTTAATTAGTCAAAGTATATTTAAATGCTAGTATTTCCATCTTACCGTGAGCGTTCAGTACAGTACAGTCATATGTGCCAAGTATTTTAACAATCAAAGAAAAATTAAGGAAATAGTGGTACACCAAAAGACTTCCGAACATATTAACACTTTGAAGTTCAGATACCAACCGAGCTGTACTCTCGGTCGTTCCTTGAGTACATTCTCGCTCCGTTGCCACATTACACATATTAAAACTAATATAGGTAACCAACAAAGCATCCACAATTACAGTATGTGTTTGTAATAATAAAAAGTACAATAAAAAAAAAGAAATCATATAAAAATTGAACTAAAATAAAGAATAATTGTAAGTTACATCATGTGAATATGAATTATAGGATTACGGTTAAGAACTAATATGTATAAACCTAAGAAGTATATATTTAAAACTAAAAAATAGGAAGAGCAAATGTGTACATAGAACGTTTGGAAGCATGGAATGCGACAGTTACAGCGGCGGCTACGGCACGCCTCGGAGGACCACCATTATCTGAGGAACGGTTCCGACCGTAGTAGTCGTAATACCAACAATAGGAACCAAAATCAATACATGGACGGGCCCAGAGACACGGATAGTGGGTTTGTCCTCACAGAGCCAAGCCCGAGAACAACCAGGGCAGGTAAAAGTATCCCGGCTAATGCTAGAGATATGCATTTTAACTCTGTTCCTGGCAGCTACCAGTTACCGAGGTCACGGCACGACAACCCGGAAAATCACTATGCGTATCAAATTACAGCACTGGCCATGAAACCCTAAAAACCACAATAATTGTTATATTTGTAACATATTCTATTAATATTCGGATTTAGTTCCAAATTTGTTCTACACTGAACTATATCGAAAAGATAATTTCTCCTAACATATCTACGCCATTATTTAAGATTTCTAAGAGTTCTAAAGAGGTTATTGTAAAATATTGCCGTATTTCACTAATATGTTACATTATAAACTTCATGTACTTTAAAATGCAAGAATCTTAAAAATCAATTTTGAATTCTTTCTGATTTAATTATATGGCTATTATATTGTGGATTCCATATTATGTTCACAAAATTAAGTCGGCTATAAACAAAGGCATAATCAAAGTTTACAGAATAAATATATTTATTATTATATATATTATATTATATTATTATTATATATTTAAATATTTATTCTGTAAACTTTGGCATAATACTCGTATATACTTTTAATTATCTATTTCGATCTGCAGTCTTTACAGATTTTAGAGATAAAAGCAAGCATTTTATTGCACTTACTACTCGTAGCTACGCAATCAATATGTAAGGTAAAACTCATCCTGCTGTCAAAAACTACTCCTAAATCTTAAATCTCGGTGACTCGCTTAATATTTTCATCATTGACGATGTAAATAAATTTGATAACGGAGGAATTTTTTGTAAGATATACTGCAACATTTATTTAAATTTAAGTGTAATTATTTTTTTGGCAATATTTCGAAAAACGATCTTGTTGTATAAGATGACAACCTTTTATTGATTGAATTTGTAAAAAAATGTCCAGATCATCTGCATGTAATAGACATGTAGATGGTTTTACTGAATTTATTATATCGTTTACATAAATTAAAAAGAGTAAGGGTCCCAAGTGAGAACCTTGCGGGACATCTAATGTAATAATAATAATAATAAAGAGGTCATTTAACGTATAAAATTATGATAAGATTATTTAATCAACAGAATTTTTATATATGAAATTGGTGATATTTATATTTTTCTCGAAAATAGTTGGATTCATGCTATATAAGGTTGTTTTTCTTATTTTGATGGATACTATCGGCTGTTAAATGTTGGCAGTCAAACCTTCAACACCCTGTATAACTGTTTCTGAATATTAAATTAAGTGACAATTTATATTCCATCGGAACTAGGTGAGCAATTATTTTGAAGAATTAATATGGTGTCAATTATTTCATTACCATTTACAAGCTTGAATAAAACTGCAGTGTCGTGAAATCTTTGCCTAAGAAATTTTTTACCTTCTACAATTTGCTTAGTCATCTCTAACGTCTTTCATTGTAATGAATCTAGTATGTTATGGCATAGTACCTTGAAGTATAGTAGTAATTGCCTAGACTATTTACATTTAAGTTTTATTAAATATTTTCAGTACTTACTTACTAGCTACCCATATAGAAGCGAACGTGAGGTCCTGCATATCTTTTTTATTAATTAAGTGCATTAAAGACCTAGCTTGTTGGATCTACCGTGGTAAGGGTTTTGAGATAAGCAAGCAGCGGTAAGTATTCTACGGGGACACAAGATTAATGATAGTCGGGCCTAAAGATTCAAAAGTGACATGAAAATCTCAGCCTCTGCCTTAGTCCCGAGTCCCAACTGTATCTTTAGTAGGTTTTGTTTGAGGTGTGCCTGCGTTCCCTAAAGGTAAAAATTACATTCTACAAGTTCTGTGAAAGAGATTTTTTTTAATAATCTGCGCAAAAAGGGTTTACGGCTTCACTTAATAGTATAATTAATGGTCATGTGCCTCAGGACATAAGTCTTGGGCATTTTATGATACAATTATTTAATACCTCCTGTGCATGTTGAACATAGATCACAATAAACCGACCCTGTACTATTCTGTTGAAAAGTTTAAAAAAGAGAGTATTGAAACATAAGTATATTTAATACTGATGGAGGAACAAAGAACAATTATTCAAATAATGATTGGAAAGGAAATAAATGCATGACGGTGGGGCGATCAAACATAAAGATATTTTTTAATGCTAACGTTCAATAGAAAATTATAATTCACTCAAGATTTCTATTAGCGTAAAGACACATTATAACTAGTTTAGTTTTAACTTAAACTGAATTATTTCGTTTAACTTTTGAAGGAAAGCACGTACAGCCATTGGACCGTTTCGGTTTATATCACATTTTGTTAAAAATGCTAAATAATTTATATCAAGTATTAGATAATGATTTTTAAAAGAATCGTGCGGGATGTGATAATGTACACGATTATTTGTATGTGCAGCAGGCAGATGTAGTGAGTGAAAAGCTATGTACTAAGTGACGTTAATAATGACGATAATTAAATCATATAAGCTAATTAATAGCATCTTATTTTTTCTACATTTTTACAGAAAGGTATTGAGTTACATTCCCAGAAAGCATAATTAAATACAATCTTTAATATAGACCGTTTTGACTGGTACGTAGTCTAGCCTGTCATAATGTTGAAATGATAATACTTAGTTAAAACCAAAATATTAGGAATGGCCGACTGAAACGCAGTTAATTATTCGTTATTACATATTAAGGGTTTTCTTTAGACTTGCCAACAAACTAGATATTTTTAACCCTGTACCTATATTCATTCATTCATTCATTCATCATCATCAACTTAATTATCGTCGTCATAGATTGGTTTAATTATAGGAATCTATCTATAAGTCTATTCGAAAAAGTGAAACAATATAGGTATATGTTTAATGCAAAAAATAGAATAAATAAAAAAACTGATCTGAAACATACCTAATACCATATCAAAATTGAAGGAATTTTTGATGATTTGATTATTGCAGGATCTGCAAGTTGTTTTCATTTACTGTTTTACTATTACTTTAAAATGCTTGCCATTTGAAAATTTAAAAGATATTGTAAAATATCTTGCAAAACTGTGAGCTTAAAGATTTTTTTCTTAACTTTGTAAATATGACTGACATCCCTTCGTAAAGCGATTAAAAATGGCTGTCCCACTAGATGAAAAATATTGATTATCGTTAATCAAAATGTAGAAACCTTAGAAAGGGTGGACAAATTCTGATTAGTTAGTGCAGTGCACTGTTAATTATTTACATATGTAGGTACAGGCTTCTCTTTTCAGAAAATCGTTTGCTAAATAAATAGTGAAAATAGTTAAATTTACAATACACTATACTACACTGTAATAAAATTGCTGTGTAAATGAGATTTTCTAGTGTGTAATTCACGATGGGTAAAATTTCCGTGTTGACAGTTTTACATACTGATGCCTTTTTTATATAATTTAAACAAAATATGTTAAAATTACTAGTATTATAATAACATACCAAATTTGAGTAATATTTATCGGTAATGTATCAAAGTACACCATTTTGCATTAACTTAACACACCTTTGTCACAGTCTATTATACAGTCCGGCGTCTTCACGTCGGCTCCTTTGATGTCGAGGATTTCGTTTTTTTAGACGACCAAAAAACGACTGCGCATTTAGCCCCGCACATTCGCGCCCTCAAGGGGCACGGTGATTTGTCAAGAAATAGAATTTCCCCCACTTCGTCGTGTACATATGAATTTCATTGGTGTTCATTGCGCATTTAGCCTCGAGTTAGTCACACCTTCTGAACCTACTCCTGATTGGCTGTGCATAACAGAATCTACGGCAGCAGTTCTCAATACTCTCCTTCTTGGTTGTGCCGCGTTGTTGTGTTCAGATAACTCTCGTTGGCGGTGTTCAAATGGATATGAATGGATATTTAAATTCAAATTGAGGTTTTATTGAAGGAAATGGTACGCACCTATAAAATATCGCTGAGAATTGAAATTACGCTAATCCGATCTATAACTTAAAAATATTAGAGCTTTACGAAAATCACTTTGAGATGTTAAATTACCATAACTGTATTTTGTTTTTCTTATAACTTTGGTGAAAGATGATCAGATCACTACTAATTAATTATTGTAAACTCCTATTATATAGTACCTAAATACAATGATATTTGTTTATGAAGTTATTTGTTCTTTATTAAAATATGTGCTACTACTAATTTTATTAAATATAATAGGAAACTTGGTTTTCGTTCATTTGAAGTGAATTTTATATTTTTAATAAAATCATAAAAAGTAAAATGTCTTATATTTTATTATTACTGTAACATTATAAATATTATAATATTATACAATATCATTAACATTATAATAACATATAAATAACACCAAAATATGTTACACATAATATTTGTTATATTAACATAGTGGATTGTTTCAAACCTTTAACCCAAGGCTACATACAGAAAAATGTGAAATTATTTTTTTTGCAGTGTAGGGTTGTGTCATCTATAACCTACGCCTAGGTACATACTTATACAGTGAATTACAAACGGTGACAAAAATGAAATCCCACATTGTTTGGTATCCAAAGAAAGAATAAATAATGTTGTTTATCAGATAAATAAATTTCGAATAAATTACAAATAAATATTTGTAATGTCATAGAAACTAAAGTTTGTTTAGTTGTTTTTTTAAGTTTTACTAGAAATAATTTTTCTGAAAACCATAAAGAAGTAATAATTTGCAAAAAAATTAAAAACGAATCCGAAAATAGCATGATTGTTATAATAAAGCAGTCGCGTACACCAGTTGTGAATCAGCCTTTATGTCTAAGTATCGACCATAATGAGAATAATATACCTAAAATGTGTGTATAGTAAACAATAAATATGTTAAGAATATTGTTCCAATTGTTCATTATTATGTAATTGGAATAATTTTTATTTTTCTAAATATAGTTGTCTACCCGTTGTTTTCCAATATTAATATTCCACCCGCACATAACTAGATATTATACAAAATAAATAGATAGGGGTTCGTCCGACATGTGTGTTGCTGATGAGTTGCATAAAATGTAAAATGTAATTTTTGTGGGAACAAATTATTTCGACTATAAATGTCACAACATCTAGGTAGGTACCTATAAATAGTTACTAGTTTTGAAATAATTGCTGAACCATAAGTTTCTGATATAAAATCCTATAATAATAATAGTACAAGTAATTTATTATGAGTGGCTCCTAAAAAATGATATTTTTTGAAATATTTTTGGTCTTGAATTGGTAAAAGCAATTTTAGACGATATTTTCATTTTCGAGGCATACACTAACTATTTGGTATAAAACACTGCTGTCACATAAGTTATTAGACGAAAAACTTAAATAATTCTTGTTTGAGAGGTTGCTCATAAAATCAAAGCTATACTAAGAACAAGATTAATACACTTATTCAACGTTAGCTTTATTTCACTAATTCCCAAGTAGATACAGTATCTAATACTTTACTGGAAGATTAACATAGGTACCCTTATATATTTTTCATTTAAAAATAAAAATTACTTGAAATCAAGAAAACTACTACTGCACTTAAAGATGTTTGTTTAAATAATTGCTTGCTTTTATTTAGATAATATGAATTACTTGAGTTACCAATTGTTATTCTCAAAATAAAGTTATTTTTCTTTATTTGAAATTTTAAATTAATTGAAATTTTGAATGAAGTAATTAATAATTAATAACATTGCATTAAGAAAATAAAACTGAAGTACATAATTAGTATTTCAGTATTCTTGCTATATTGTATTCCTCTCTAGTTTATAGAGTAGTTACAACTCTACCCAACTTAAGTAATTACATATTACTCACTCACTAGTATTTAATTAATTATACGGGGTGTCAAGAAAGAAATGGGACCCAGCTTAAACATAGCTTCCTGTGATCGAATATAACTCATTTAAACAAACTTCTTCTTAATTCAAAAGTGCCTCGTTTAGAAGTTACAAGCTTCAAAGAAAAAATTGTTTCTTGTTATGGGCAAAATTAAGAAATGAAACCAATCATGTTGAAATTTGGTATAGTTATGTTTTAGATAAGTACAAGCATTGCAAAAGAGTAAGCAGTATCGCATATCATAAAAGGCGCTCTCGGCAGTTTTTTTGTGATTCATTTATCGTATCTTTTTTTGTTGGTCGTATTCTGATATGCTTATCTGAAAATTATGCTGGAGGAATTAATTTTGCGTAGAAAGCTATACTTGTTTCATATTGATACAATGCACCGTTTTCAGTAAAAACGCGATTGAAAGTTTCCGCACATTAAAATAGAAACAAATTTTCTAATTTGATCAAGTTACTTCTTGTTAAACTGACCTTGATACGCTTAAATTAAATAAAATTTGATCAAAAGCCTGTCAGATTAATATTAACTGTTGTATTAACTTAGGAGGTATCGATGTGTAGTTGTGTAAAGTGCAAATGTATGTGTAAATTATTTCAAATTATTAGTATTATTTTGTCAAATTTTGAAAACATGCCTCGACGTAATCAGTTTTCCAACTCCGAAACGGCAGATATGATCTCTGTTTATTGTCAAAATCAATTTAATGGAGGAGCTGCAGCAAGAAGGTACAGTTTTGACCGAAAATAGTGCATTGTATCAACATGGAAAAGGTATAACTTCTCTACGTAAAATTAATTACTCCATTATAGTTTTCGGTCAAGGGTATCAGAATAGAACCAATAAAATATATACCTACGATAAAAGTCAGTTCTAAAAAAACTGCTCTACGGTATGACGCACTACTTACTCTTTCGCAATGCTTGTATTTATCTAAAACATAACTGTACCAAATTTCAACATGATAGGACTTTTCATTTCTTAATTATTCCCATAACAAGAAAACAATTTTTTTCATTGAAGCCCTGTCACACAAACCTAGAAAAAATTAAGACTGCGTCGGTTCATGATAAAGTTCACCTGACAGGTTCCGCGTTTCCTAGGGTGTTACGGTCCAGAAAATGGATATTTTATTTGTTTTATGATGGCGGTTGTGCAAATATGATGGCTGCATTGCAATATAAAATTAACTAACTTGCTGTCATTTTAAATTTCATTAAAGAATGTAACCAATCACAGTAAACAAATGAGCTTCACGCTACAATACAACCTACGTAAATTGGGACAAAAACCAAGTTTTAGTTATCTGGATCTTTTAGGGCAGCCATGATTTAAGCTGTCGTCAGCAATATGACACTGGCACAGTCTATATTTTTTCTAGGTTTGTGCCTTGTAACTTCTAAACGATCCACTTTTGGACTGAGCTAAGTTTCTGTTGTATTTGATCACAGGAAGCTATGTTTAAGCTGGGTCCCATTACTTTTTTATGGGCACTCTATATCACTGTATACATTGATTAGTATACTGTGCTCTATATAAGGAAAGAAAGACTTAAAGCAAACTGTCAAAGTCGTCCATATTGAGATTGTCTTGGTAGATCTCCTCAGTATGCCATACAATGTTACAACTTATCCAACAGAAGGGAACCTGAGTAAATGTGATACAACATGGAACTACATCTTTTGGCCTCATACTAAATCTGGCGGTTCACCTGCACACAAAATTTTAATACAATTTGTAGTAAATAGTAACCACAATTGTGTCTTTACCACAAATGTTGTATTAATATCATCTAGAAATATTATTATTTTCCACAATAGGCGCATTTTAAATTTTACAGTATGAGTTAGATACTGAATTTTAGTAGTTCAAATTTATCACTATACAAGTTTAAATAAAATTGACGAAGACATCACACTACTACACACACTATTAGTGCGATGCTTCGATTTTTAACTTCCATTACGAATATCTCCTTTAATGCAAACCTATTGTTACATTGTTCTGGCATTATTTTCAATATTTTCTTTCGAGATCATCGTATATAATTTTGATAATATTTGATTAGAGGTGTTTTTGTGTCATCAAATCATCAAAAAAATTAACAAAAAATCAAATTATTTCAAAAGAGGTACTAATATTTGTTTGTCAGTCACGATCATTTTTATCTTTAAAAAATTAGAAAATCCATCTTTTACTAACATTAAGACAATGAGAGCTCTCCAGTGATCCCTTCTCCTCTTAGAATCGCCACGAAATCAGAAAATCAATATTTTATTCATCCCTAGTTTACAGCAATGTATAGTGAAACGAATAAGCTAAGATATTATGGACAATTTCTAATAATATCTACTGTATTTGTAATAATTTGTTAGGAAGAGGCATCGTGCATATTATATGATTTATCTAAATCTGTATTTTCATATATTTTAATAAGCAAAATTTTTTAACCTGAGATATAGAAAACTAAAAAAGTTTTTCCTCTTCATCTCTCAACACACTCTTTATATGGTTACACAGATAAATACATGTTTAAATTGGCTTCTGTTACACAATTCAGGTTTAAAAAAAATAAGAATATTTGAACCGATTGATAAACTCTTTGGTATATTAATTTATTACAAACTGATATATTCAGCCATATATGTAAAACAATTATTGGAAAAGTTACTATCTGTGTGCATATTTTCAGTTGTAGCTATAAAGGTAAGTAATTTTATAAAAAAATATAAGAAAATCAAATTTACTCAGTAAAATTATATACATTCCAAAGGAATAACTACAATGCAAATTATGGTGTTAAAAAGTTACATTGTACATTCCATCTGAACCGCTAACCAATTTAATAAAAAGAAAAAGGCGATAGCGTTGCTCAGGAGGATATCTCTCAAGGATTGTATACCATCCTTGGATCTCTCTAATGTAGGCCAATAAGAATTCCCTTGTTAACGAGGTGGTAGTGCACTTACAGAATACATGAAATAATGTCTCGGCTTCCTGTTCGCAACCCCTACAGAGAGGTGTTTCACAGTTTCTTATGTAATAAATGTGCTTCCTTAACCTGTTACCAGCCGAAGATTCGTCGTAGACACACGTGCTTTTTGGCTGTAATGTTGCAGATGTGCTCTAGGAAATCCCTCCGTTTTCTGAATTCTTTGTGAATGCCCTTATTAATAATTTCTACAAAAGCTGACAACGGAAGCATACTGAAGGAACCAGGTCCAAAAATATTGAGACCCGATGTATTCCTGGGAGCTTGTCAGCTACTTTATTATAGAGATATGCTGTTGTCGGTGGGGGCCACTACCAGTGCATGATGGTATTCCCATGCTGATCTAGTTATCTTATAATTACGTATGATCAGTAGTAATTGTCTACTACCTATGTAGATTCTGAAGATATTGCGCGTTGTATGCTTACAACTTTTTGACAGCTATGGTTATCTGTTATTATGTACCATGTTATCATGCCTATCCATTGCCCACTGATGTCGGATCGGAAATAGATCCCACATCCTGCACCGTTCTTCCTTTTTGAACCATCTGTTGATTACATTCTCACTCATGGCGTCCTCATTCCTGATAAGATGGGATCAGCAGAAAGGACATCTTCCTGCTGATCCCATCCTATAAGGGACTCCTAATTTCTTCACATCCTATGTTTAGTAATAATTACTACTACCGGATACTTATCAGGAACGAGGATACCATCAGTGAGGATGTAATCAACATTATTACAGATACCTAGATCAGAAATGATATACAGGTCAATACTGGTATTAACCAGTATTCTTGAGGTGAAACATGGTTGTCATGGTTGTCTTTTAGATGAATATCCAAAGGTGTCAGACATAGCATCATGTGCATAGCTATGGTTGTTTCTATAGCTACAGTTATGCTCAGACAGGTAATCCTTTGTACCTACAGTGTACTTATTTAATTTAAAATATTATTATGCAATTTTACATAACTTTATGCTTGTCACAAACTGTCAACGGAAAATTATGTGTAATTGCCGATAACTTTTTAACTATGTGCTTCACGATCGACATGATACTGCCCACTTGTAGTGGGATCTTAAAATTTCTACTCAATAAAATCGAATCTTCTGCATCCATTGCTAAACACAGCCAAAACTATTTCGCATAACTCTAGCTGATATAGCTCCAAACAGAAAGTGTATCAGACGTTGCTATAAATAGAATGTAATATGTATTATGAATTAACTACGATTTGTAGTTTACATTCTAGAAATAATAGGAAAGAGTAGCACAACAAAAGAAAGTTCTTTAAACACTTTTTATGTGTATTATTTTGCTAGTTTTGAAAGTTAAAAATAGGGTAGAAACTTTTTATTAACCCACCCTCTGTAATATTAACTCTAATTTGATTATATTTTGTAATAATAATAGTAGGTAAATAAACTAATATTGCTTAAGAATAAAGCATGACAATATTAAAAGAAGTGAGTGGGTTACCTCTGATCTTGTCAGTTCAATTAACAGAAAGAAATCTTTATATAATATAATGAGAAATAATCCCAGTGTAGAAAATACTTTCAATTACAAGAAATTTAGAAACAAACTTAATGATTTGATCAAAACAACAAGAAAACAATATTATCAAAATAAAAATAGTAATACAAACTTGTGGCGTAGTTTAAATAAATTATTGCAATATCATAAAAATAGTGACAACAGCGCTGTGTATTTTCGTTGATCTGACTAAGGCTTTCGACACTGTAAGTCATATTCATCTTTTAAATGTTCTAGAGTCAATTGGTTTCAGAGGTACTCCTTATGAACTTATAAAGAGCTATATATCAAACAGACAACAACGCGTAAGAATAAATGACACATACAGTGAATATAAAACAGTAAGTTATGGTATTCCGCAGGGAACTGTCTTAGATACAATATTAATTAATATCTACTTAAATGAATTATTCAAACTAGACGTGAAAGGTGATGTGGTGAGTTTTGCAGATGATACTGGGATTTTTTATAAAGCAAATGATTGGAAAGAATTGAAAAAACTAACAGAAGAAGATTTTCTAACAACTACTGAATGGTTAAGTCAGAGGTTATTAACAATCAACACTGAAAAAACTCATTACATTCCTTTCACCTCATACTCTAATAACTTACCTTCTTACACCTCATTGACAGTTTCCCCAGATATAATTATAACTGTAGCGCCATATATTAAATACTTGGGTTTATATATTGATAGTCACCTGAAATGGCAGGAGCATATTAGTTGTTATAAATAAAATTAGATGTATTTTATATAAATTTAAACACCTTGCCAACGTTTTAGACATAGAACAAATGCGTACATTGAACTGGTTGCGCACTGGTTGAGTCTCATCTCATTTACGGTATTACTGCTTGGGGTGGAGCAGCTGATAACTTTATGCATAAATTAGAAGTTATACAAAAGTGGATATTTAAAATCATATTCAAAAAACCATATATGTATTTCACTGAAAAATTATATGCAGAAACACGAATATTGGATTCACGGCAGGTGTTTTTCCTAGACAATATAAATGTAGACATGAACTATTAAATATTGAACATAATTATGACACTAGATATAAAATCGGTTCTAAGCAAGTATCTAGACCAGAAAACAGTATTTTGCAAAGAAATTATACTTACCTTGGACCTAAATTTTATAACTTGTTACCCTCACAGCTGAAAGCCATTAACTCTGGAACACTTTTTAAAAATAAGGTAACACAATGGATACACAATTTGTCTAGAATACAGGGTTATAACTATATTAAAAATATAATTTACCACTCAATTCTTTTTCATATTGTTTAATTAGTAAATTTGGATATTTGTATGCCTACGCTTTTCAACGTGCTTGTAGCTTTATATATAATATTACTTCCCACATACAAGGCAATGCCTTCAGTGGATTTGAATTTATTTGCCTGAGATTGGATATTATTCAATATTATGTGATTTTGTATATACAATATATATTAATTTATGAGTAGTATTAATTTTACAATATGTTTTCACTTTTGTATTATATATTATTTCCAATTATGCATTTCTTATTGTATCTTTTTGGGTAAATAAATTATTATTATTGTTATTGTTATTATTATTATTAATAGTAATAGGCAAATAAACTAATATTGCTGGTATAAAACGTATTACACTTTACACCATAAACTAAATGAGATTAATTAATTATAAAATATCAAGATTACTTCTAAAATATTATAAAAGCTTAGTGATAATTACTAAAATGCAGCAGACATTTTGCTATATTCAGTTACCTAAATTGTACTTAAGACACTTAATTCTAGCACATAGAAATCTACCACAAAGTCTATCTAATCTACACACAATGTTTACTACAAAAGTAGAGTGAACATTATTTACAATTATTGCATCTACAACACTTGATTATCCTTGCAAGTGTATCATGCATCTCTGTCCAATTGATTTCCGTAAAATGTATTGTAATTTCACTGTCCTCCTTTTAGCAGTGTCATCGAAAACCTGGCACACACAGCAATAAAAACAAGCAATTAATTATTTTTCAATCGGGACCCAAGCATTGGCAGATTGCCGAGCGACCGTCGAAGAACAATTTAATTAAGTTAAAACAAATATCTTATTGTGGAAATGTATTGCCGCGTCATCAAATGGAAGAATCCTTTATTTGAGAGTTCATCGCCGGATCACCTCCTCGTACTCGAGATGTTGCAATTTTCTGAAAGCTCCCCGGAGTTCTTTGAGTCGAGGGGGCCGCGGACTGTTCGTAGACGTCACTCACTCCGAAACTTAGCCATGATTAATGATCGCTTAGCGGCACACAGCTTCAAACAACAAACTTTTCCCAGAGAAAAAATATTGTATATAAGAAACGAACGTTCGAAAAGAGTCTTTCTGTATCTACCCTTCAAGATTACGTTTTGCCCTCGAGCGGAGTCCCACTTGGCATCAGCTTGACACTTCTCCAACCCAGCAACTTTCTTTATTTTAAATGTCTGCTCTAATCCATTATCATTTTCATTCATTTCAGTATACCTACTGATATTACTTGATAAAAGTTTCAAAGGGAATCCCCTCTTTATCGGGCCTTCAAATCTAATTTAGTCGAATGTTCATTAAGATGCCCCTTTGTTCAGGATTTAATTTGTTCGGAATAGAAATTTGATCTTCAAAGTTATTAAAATTCATAAGTTGGCAATTCCAATAACCCTTCTGTTTTTATTATGCATTTCTTAATTTAAATGATTTTGCGTTCCTGTGAGGTAGAGTATCGTATTTTTTGTTGGATTAATGGACCTAGGTAACTATTCGTTAAATTGGAAAGTTGCGGCAAATTTATGTAATGAATTTTCATAATTCTTGTGAAATTAAAAGACCACTTACTGATATTATTGAAGTTAGATATAAGTACAAGTTCACACAATTCTTAATTACTTATTTTAAATTTTCTGTAGAAGAAAACAAAAACAAACAGAGGAAAATATACATTATAGAAATTAAAACAGTATATTTTCTACATTGAATCTACAAAACGATTAAGTTGTAGAAAAGCGTTGGATATACCACGTTAATATATGAGGTGTTACAAAAAAGTAAACTAAGCCTTTAACTGCAGCTGTTTAGGCAGATACACCTTGTATATAATGGAATACTTCTTATGCCATCTGTTTCAACATTCAAGATATTTTAAAAAACGATTTTCCTGAATTGTCTTCTTATCAGTTAACTTTTGATTTACAGTTTTTTCTGGATACTCCAATTTATTTGATTGTGATAGGAACTGCTTTTGCTTAAACTATGTTATGGAATTTTAAGATAAATTCATCCCACTATTAGATGTTAAGAAAGAAGATAACAAACAATATTAGAACGAAATGTAAAAAAATCCATTTGGAGCCTTTTGCACTGCATTTGTACAATTCCTAAAATAATCAAAATTAAAAATAGATTCAAAATTGCAAGGTCAATTTGGCTGTTAGATATTAAGTAGAAACATATAAATCTCGCAGAGTTGGTAGCATTTTCAAAATCGAAATTACAGGAAACAACTACTCTGCGGGCCTGACCATTATTGAATTATACTTGAAAAACCGCCACGATTAGTCGTCAGCGGTGCCACCAGATATACACCGGTTTTGAATTTGTTAGCTTTCATCAGTATGTTGTAGGTGAGGCAACAGACGCGCAGCCCTGTCTATTCATGCTCTGTCATAGCCGCAGAAGAACATGAGTATACTCGCGGCAAGAATTGAGACGTTTTACTTTATGGTTGACGTTAGGAAATTGTTTTTATTGTCAACATAATTTTCGATATTTGGTTGCGTTAAAAACAACCATTCTTTGCAATTTAGTGCAATAATGTAAACTTTAAGGGTAGTACCTATATAGTTTTATTACTCTCAGTTACAGTTTGTTAAATATTTTGATGGAAATTTAATGAATTATTCATTTGTTCGTATGACGTAAGTCGTCTGATGGTTACATTGATAATTGATTTTATTATGAAATTCATGTCATAATTTCTTGTTCCTCGAAATTTCTGGATCATCAATTTAGTTCAAATTTTTCAAATTTACAATTTTTTTAGTTTTACAATAAAAATTCCTCTAATAATACACTAATTGACCTTTTAACTTCTCAAATAAATCTTTATTATTTTATTCATCATTCCTGTCAGCTTAAAATTGCAATTATTACTCCATGATCAGTTTTGAATTAAATAAATTATCAAATTTGCTACTTTCTGATTAATACTATTTAGTCATTTAGAATGTCTCAAATATTAATTTCATTCAAACTTTTTTTATTTTATGAAATGTTATCATTACAGAATAATATATTGCATTCTCGTATTTATTATCGATACATTAATGATATTAGAACTTTTTCTATCGTTATCTATTCACTTTCAGATAAATCTCAATTTATTTTTATTTAGAGTTTATATATAATATATTTTTGATTTAAGTAACTTTCAGTCGAGATTTATAAGTAACATTTGCTTAGTTTAACTAGCCGAAATGTGAATATAATTTATTATTATAACTTTTTTCTATATTTTTAGGTATTAACAATATTGTGTGAAACTCACTACTGTGTAGACTAAAGCCCCGACCAGCGTTGAATTACACCCACAATATCTACCCATATACTCTTTATTATTAGCTTTCGTATTTTTTTACTGTATTGTAAAGGTATTTTAAGCTAATTTAAATCCATTCTGCTACAATTCCTATCAATGAAGTCATATGTATGCTCTCTGAAACATCTAGGTATGCTAATGTACGTTTCCATAGACAAAGCTGTATTCAATAATTATGTAAAACAAAAATTAATCTTAATTTACTATCCTGGTTTAATGAAAACATTCTATAAGTACTTACCTAAATTCACTTTTGAAATTGTGGGAACTCGAAAATTCAACCACAATAGATGAGATATGCCACCTTCTTCAAGTTGAGTCAAATATCTAACTATGTATAAAAATTATTATACCTACAAATTAAAATTATTTAAAATTATTGCCAATGTCAAAAGTGCCGTTGACCTGTCAAGAAATTTTAAATTAGACATGACATTTACCTACTTATCTATCTAAAAAAATGACTCTGTATTTAATGTTTTTTATACAGGGTTAACTATGACTAAGTACAAAAATTTTAACCACGTGATCAGGAAGGCCGGAAAGACAATAAAAAAATTATTTCGGAATTCTAGCTCGATGCCTAAAATATGGGGCAAAACTTCCTTTTCCCTAGGAAAATCTAGCCTATGAAAATCAATCCTCGTCCGAGATGGTTAGATAAGTCAACTACCACACCGTCGTCGTTTGCAGCGTTGTCAAGTTTAGAAAGGGCGAAAATAAACATTTTTATTAATAATAATGCCTAAGTAGCTGGTAGATAACAGCGAATCCGGTTAACCGCAGTATATAGTATTCGTTCTTCGTTCTTTCATTGCACACTGCCAAAACTACATTTTCACTACTTGCAGATTCGTCATAATTATCCACTAACATATCCGACACAAAATAATTTATTTAATTACTATAAAATGTTTAACATTAGTCACTAACTGTTGTAAAATAACATAACCTAGAATACTGCATTGCTAGTTGCATACTGTCCAAACCTCAAAAAAACATGCGAAGCATAGTTATACAGGGTGTTAAAAAAAGAGTGTAAAATATTTCAAGAGGAAATAGTATGAACCAAAATAAGCAGACAAGTCTTAATAAACATGGGTCCGCAAAGTAACGGTTGCGGAGATATGGACCACTATTCGTTTTTCAAACAATTTATTTTATTAGGAATACACCGACAAAGGAAGCTTTTAAGAAACAAAAAACAAAGTAACAGAAGATATTCAATGTGCCTTCCGTCCATTTCCAAGCAGGCACGACATCTTCGTCTCAACGATATTCGAACTCATTTGAAAACACCCTCCTTCGTTTGAATTGCTTGACACTTTTGATTAATCCGTAGCTGCAGCTCTTTTAGGCTATATACAGGAGTACCATACACTAATGTCTTCAAATATCCCCAAACAAAGAAATCTAGAGGGTTCAGATCAGGTGATCTTGGAGGTTTTTTAACACCATGTACTCTAAGGGTAAAAGAAACATTTTTACAGAACTCTGTAAACATCTTGGGATGTTATAGTTTAAAATAGTAGTAATTATTGTATGCAAATATCGTCGATTACTGTTAATATTGTTGCTATTATTAGTATTATTAGTATTACCACAATTTAATTCCCCAACAACACAAGAAGTTTAAATATTTATCCGCGTGAAGTGCACCTTGCACTAATGGCCTACAGGTGGCGTCTGCATCAGATGTCAAAAAATATTGGATACGGTACTCTGATCAGTTTAAAATAATTTTTCAGTATTTGCTTTTCGCAAATTTAATTTTTCGCGTAGTTTTTGTATATTTACAACATTTTAGATGACGGATAACGTGCTTATTTATGGCAGTGTGACAAGTGCACATTATCGTGTGGCAGCGTAATATCAAAAACGTTTTCCAATTACATAAAATATTATGCTAAATACTTTTTGAACCACTTTGAACAACAGTTCTAATGCCTTGACGGTAAACGTGTGGCAATGTATTTGTGTATATTTGCGTGTATTTTTTATCCTTTGTGGTCTTTCCCTACATAGGTAATTTACCTGGTCATGATCTCCGATCCTCGCTTTAAACAGAAAGAACCGTCGAGGGAAGGAGAGTTCCCAGCAAATACAAAAATCTTTGCAATGACATGTTTTAATTTAATCAACTAAAAAAAAACAGAATATGATACAATATTCATAAAATCTTTTCAAATATCAATCCTGGAAATAAATATTAGTAATATAGGTGCTGCCTTCCTGTGCTACCATATCGTGTTTCTCATTAAATAATAATCTACATACCCAACCTCGCGAAATATACCTAACCTTGCAGTTGATAGAACTCCAGTGACAGCGATAAATAAGGATTTAATACAGTTTTGAAAAAAAATTTCGCTTTATAAATAAGCTCGAAAATTTTTTGATAGATGATTCCGTTAATTCTTATTTTTCCCTATCCCCCCTTAAAATATTTGTGCTAGGTCTGTATATTTTTAGGTATAAACATGATTTGTGGATTAAAGCCCCGACAAGCGTTGAATTACTAGATGTTTGGTATCAGAGAACATACATATGACTTTGTTGATAGGAATCGTAGGAGAATTGATTTATATTAGCTCAAAATATCTTTACAATTCAATACTATATGTTTGATCAAGCACATAAATGTAAGTATTTTAGATTCAAGATTTTACACAATATTAATTTGTTTGCTTAATGACTACAATGCTGCTTTAGTCACACCTATTTTATATGTATTCGGTTAAATTTACAAATAACCTCTTCTTTGCAATGTACTTTATTATTATTTATAGGAGCCTTAGTTAATAGAAAATATATTTTAGTCGTATGTAAATCAGTTCAATCTAATCACATTTTAGTGATATTAAAGAGAAAACATTAAGGCAAATATATTTATAAGTGTATTTTCCTTGCACTTTATTTAATACTTTTCCTAATTTTGTTAATGCAAAATTTTGGTGGTGTATAAAGTATTCAAGTTGAATCGATTACAGCGATTTTATACAATTACTTCCTCCGGGCTAAATTCTATTCTATTTTTTCCCGTTTTTTTCCTCAAAACAGTGGCAGGGTTTATTAATTTAGTAATGGATATTTCATGAGGGAGCAACTTAACAGGAATTTTCAATTTGGTGAGATTACAGTGGGTTTGGGAGCGGCTGTTACACGCAATATCAACACCTCGGTTTTAAATTAAACTATCAATAACTCGTCTAAACCGAGATTTTATATTAAATTAGCATAAAGCGTTTTGGCAAACATCTTTTGTCAGATTATACGATGCTCGCCGATCTTCCGCGATATTGAACCTTCAAATAATATTATAATGCGTGACACAATAAACCACTCTTATCGTGAAATCAGTGCATAATTCTATTAATTGCCAGTCATTTTGACCGTGAACGAAATCAACAGTGATTATATTGCCGGTCATCGTTACTCAGCTATCTTATTTATTGCATTTTCATGTTTTTATGTTCGGTTGTCAACAATGTTTGTTAATTTTTTCTGTGTTCCAATTTACGCTCCTGTTTTTTTGGTGTCAGTGACCTTTTCTTCAATTAATTACTAAGTAGTAAAGTAATTACCTACTTTATTTACATAAAAAAAGTATATAGCTTGAGGCGTTAAATTACATGTTAAAACAATACATAATAAACTACATCTGATTCTAGACGAACAATTTATCATATTATTTATTGTATCTGTAAAATAATGTGATAACTAATCTAACAAAATTTTTAATAAATTAATATATTCTTAGATTTTTATATTGATAAGAGTTAAATTGACTTGACTCTCTCGGAAAGTTGAAAGAATAAAGTGTTGAAATTATACATTTTTGAATTCAGCAAGTTAAGCTCTACAAGAATCCGTTAAAAAATATAGGGGTTCTATTTAAAAAAATATCCGATGAGGTCATCACGCGAAAACAAATGAACGTCGGAAATGCGTTGGTATAGAAAAAAAAGTCTTTTTAAAAAGCAAAATCGACCTGTCCGAGGAAATTTCATGAAACTTCGTTGTTTTAGAAATAATGAATTTATTCCATACTTTTCTTCCACACTGTATACTCGCGTCAAGACTTCAGACGTTACACATTTGTATTTATTGTCAACGTAATTTTCGATATTTGGTCGCGCTAAAAACTAATTTTTTGCAATTTAGTGCAATATATAATGCAAACTTTTAGTGTTGTATATAGTTTTATTACTATCAATTGCAGTTTCTTAAATATTGTGATGAAAATATAATGAATTATTAGCTTGTATTTGTGTAATGCTTATTGTATAATGTGGTAACAATTAGTGACTATTACGAAAATTGAAAATGAAAATGTGCCCTGTCCGTTCAAGCTATATATTATTGAAACAATTAGACACACTTACTCAAAACAGAGCAGGTTATTTTGACAATTTTAAAAACGTGATAGCAATAATAGCAAAATCGTTAGTAACGAACGGACACAAAGTGGTGATATTGTTATATTTGTTGGCGCTACATATCTTCCACAGGTTTCTTTAGCTTCATTATTATTAATATCTCTATTATTAGTAACTCAGGCATGAACGGTATACAGTATGCGCCAAAAGTATGGAATAAATTCAATAAAAACGAAACAATTATTTTTTTGGGAAAAATCCTCAAACAGGTTAATTTAAAAAATACATATTTTAGCGTAAAATGCGATTTTCAAATGTCATTTGTTTTCGAGTAATGACGTCATCAATTTTTTTTAAATGACAACACCATATTTTTTCCCTTGATTCTGAAAGATCGTTTAATTCTCTATTAGATAGTACTAAAATTTTGCCCTCTTACATAGGAAAGTTTTCGAGTAAATGACGATTGAATGTTAGAAAACGTAAATTTTATCCACAAAAAAGTAACAATTCTGAGGTATGTAAAATAAAATACAATTGATTAAATTTTATACTTAAATTAAATGTTCGAATTGCCATCCACCAACTTCTTGACAATGCGCAAGTCTGTGAAGAAATTCTTCTTGCACATTATGAATGATTTCTGGTGTAGCTCTGCGTATGTCGTCCCGAATGCGATTTTGAAGTTCTTCTAAATTAAGTGGTTTATTAATGTACACTTTTGACTTCAAGTATCCCCATAAAAATAGTCAAGAGGTGTAAGATCTGGCGATCTTGCAGGTCATTCTATCGGTCCGCGTCTGCCGATCCACCTCCCAGGAAAACAGTTAGGTAGTGCGGAGGTGCACCGTCTTGCTGAAACCATATGGTATCGTCAGGAATCTCAGGGTCACTATCGTTAAGAAAAATGACTGCAAGGGCTGGAAAAAGGTCATTTTCTAGAAACTCTAAATATCTTTGTCCTGTAAGGGTTCCTTCAAAGAAGAAAGGCCCTACTATTCTGTCGTCAACTATTCCAGCCCACACATTTAATTTCTGAGGGTGTTGGGTATGTGCCTCTGCCATCCAGTAAGAATTTTCCCGACTCCAATATCTGCAAGTTTGACGGTTTACTGTACCATTCAGATAAAATGTGGCCTCATCTGAAAAAAGTATTTGCCCGTGTAAATTTCTATTTCCTTGACATAAATCTATTAAAATTTTGCAAAAGTGTAAGCGTCGATCGGGATCATCTTCATTGAGTTCCTGCACAAGTTGAATGTGTGCTCTGACTAGTGTCATTGTTTAATGCAACCAATCGTGAAGAATTATGAGGATTATCCACCATACTTATCAAAATGTTCTGTTTCTGATTTTCATTAATGCTTGGACGTTCAGGTTTTGGAATATTTACAACATTGCCAGTTTCTCTAAATTTAGACTCTACCTTACTGACTGTTGATTGGCTGATAGGGCGATCTGGATATTTTTCATTAAATAAATCGCAAACTTCCTGCTGAGTTCTAGTCATATTCCCGCATTCGATAAAAATTAAAATGTCAATTCTTTGAGTAACAGTTGAATGTGCCATAATACTTTAAATTGAATAATAATTTCTATGTCGCTTACAATACTTATTAGAAAGTCGGTGTGACAATGACACTTTACAAAGATTTTCACCTACGTAATCCGTAAAAGAACTATGGAATTCGAAAAACTAAACTTTAAACTAAACGTTTTTGCTTTATTTTAATTGATTTACGTTTTCTAACATTCAATCGTCATTTACTCGAAAACTTTCTTATGTAAGAAGGCAAAATTTTAGTACTGTCTGATAGAGAATTAAACGATGTCTCAGAATCAAGGAAAAAAATATGGTGTTGCCATTTAAAAAAAATCGATGACGTCATTACTCGAAAACAAATGACATTTGAAAATCGCATTTTACGCTAAAATATGTATTTTTTAAATTAAAAATCGACCTGTTCGAGGATTTTTCCCAAAAAATAATTGTTTCGTTTTTATTGAATTTATTCCATACTTTTGGCGCATACTGTATTTATAATTTTATGGTTTAGTTCTGCTTCTAGCAATACTAACGAACAAACCCTTTCATTCACATCATGCAGAAAGTTGAAGATTAAGAAACTTTACTATGTGTGTATATCAGTATTTGAACTATTATAAAAACTACATAGTACATCATTCAAGAATTTTTATAAAATACATTAAGAATAAATGTGCCACGACTCCAGTTATACAAGGTGTTTTTAAGTGAATTAGCAAAAAATGAGACCACAGATTCCTTAGGTGAAGATAAATCGATTTAACCTAACATACCTATATCCCAAGTATCATAATAAAAGGATATAGGATGCCAGAAGTTAAAATTTTATTTTCGATATTTGTAAATAACTTCTTAAGAAATCTAAGTATTTACATAAAATTGGTAAATCGGGGTTTTCTTCGCGCAAGAACTTGAAATTTGTTTTTAATTTTGACGTCACTAGTAGAGGGCGCCACTTGTGGCACACCATGTTTCTTTTAAATGGCAGAACATTTTTGCAGCTTAGTGTATCCATCTGACTAGCGAAACAATCGACCTGTTTTATTTGAAAAGGGTATACCTTGCTGAACTCGTTAGGAGTAACGATTTTTGAAATAATCCTATTTGAAATGCGCAGTGCATCGAGTAAAAACTCTTTTGGTTTCAGATAAAGTGCCTTTTTCGCTGAAAATACAGCAAAATGTTACTTGAAAAAGTTGTTCAGAATGGTACATTATGGAGACGTGCAATTTCAAGACGATCGGCGAGGTTTGATAAAACCATTTTTCAACAAAGCACAAAGATTTTGTCAAAGCAGGTCGATCTTTTTTAAATTTCCGTAATTTACCGTTCTTAACAACTTATTCAAGTAACATTTTGCTGTATTTTTTATAGAAAAGTCACTTTACCTGAAACGATAACAGTTTTCAATTGGTGCACTGCATATTTCAAATAGGATATTTCGAAAACTGTTACTCCTAGATACTTTAGCAAGATATATCTTCTCATATATAACAGGTAGGAAAATGGTTTCAATAGTCAGATGGACACACTAAGCGGCAAAAAAGTTCTACCATTTAAAAGAAACGTGATCTGCCACAAGTCGCTCCCTCTACTAGCGACGTCAAAATTAGAAACAAATTTGAATTTCTCGCCCGTAAAAACCATTGAGCTACAAATTTTATATACCTATTTGGATTTCTTAAGAAGTTATCTACAAATATCGAAATTAAAATTTTAATTCTGACACCCTGTATCTTTTTTATTATGCGACTTGGGATATAGGTATGTTAGGTTGAATCGATTTATTTTCACCTAAGGAATCAGTGGTCTCATTTTTGCTATTTTATTTAAAAACAGCCTGTATAAAGCTGAATTTCTAAATGGCTTCCGACGATCTTCGGTTAGTTTGTTGGCAGACTCTGGGCTAATCTTTCTACAATTAAGAGACACAGTGGATGGAACTCCAGTATAGTAGCGGAGGGTTATACATGGTGATTCTGAACATATCTAAAAAAAAATTAATGTACAGGGGACTCTTACAAATACGATTTTGTAAAACAGAAATTAGAAAGACTTAAAAATAAACTTCTGCATGGCACTGAAATTGGTCTACTGTAAAATCTGGCAAAGGCAAAGCACGCAATTGGCAGCCAGATATAAAATTTAAAGAAATTTTCAAAGAAAGAATAAATAACATTTTATAACACCTATTTTATACCACAAATTCAACTGCTTCAAATGTTATTAATTAATAATAAAATTAATTTGTGGTTTTCTTAATAAAATAGTTGAGCCCACCTTACCTAGTTTACACAAACTAACACAAATGTTTCTGCTTCTTATCCGTTTTGAACTCATAAGTTATTGGCAGCAACTATGATGCGTTTGTTAAAGCATCAATAGTGTCCACTGTCCAATTCGGTGCGATACACTTTATATTTTAAATATACCCACAAAAAGAAGTCAACAGGATTTAAAGTCAGGAGATCATGGCGGCTATGGTACCGGTCATCCTCGTCTAGTCCTTTGGTATTAATGCTTAGACACGCTGTATATAATACGGATATAATTGATCCTTTAGCATGATACGCCATACTGTAACAATTCACCGTGTGCGCCCCAAATCTCCATCTCTGCCACGATACGATTGCAAATTTCCCTTATCACGCCCGCGTTGTACTACATTCGCACTTACTGCGGTAAAGAACCTACATTTGGCACATGTTTATTGAGAAATCGTCCTGCTAAAGCGTTGTCAGTTCACCATAAATTAGAACGATATTCATCAACTGTTGCTATACACAAACCATTTTTGATACTTGAAAAACTAATCTAAACACTCGCATCACAAAAACGTTAATACTACTAAGTAATCGGATATCAATATTCGGACTCACCTGGCTAGAGACTACAGCAGCCCAGCCATGTAAAAGTTGAAACTAGTACAACTTATACTAATAATGTCAATTTTTTTCTCAAAAACTATACAATAATTTTTTACGATATTGATTCCGTTTTTCATGACGCATTTGTTTTCAATTTTTTTTGATAACTTATCAATCATCCTTTATATAACACAGAATGAGTGTTGCGAATTCTGCAATTTACGTCAGTGCCTTAAAAGACTTTTAACAAAAATATCATACAATATTTTTTCTACACCATTAAAAATAATTAATCCGGGTAGAAATAAGTTTTCGAAGTGGGCACTTGCCGATGATATATAGTAACCATGGTGGCAACCATTTCTGTATTCATCATTTACGAAAAGTTTGAAAGCTTTGGATTTGTCACTTTTAAACGTTGTCATTTTGCCCTTAAAAAGTATAAAGAAAATATGGAAAAGAACTATTCATTTAAATAAATTGATGAAGCGGCCAACCGAGCTACTTTGGACTTCAAGAAAATCCCGGCTTCAATATTAAATTGTATACAATAAGTTTGTGAAGTTGTGTGAAGAAAAAAGCGTTCCTGGAAAATATACTAAAAATGTATCCTTGGCCTATTTTGAGGAGCAATCGAAGGTTTGGAAATCTTCATCTCTATGGTCTAATTATTCTATGATTAAAGCTATGTTACGAATAAATAGCGGCGTTATTGCTTGTCTGAAACGTCAAGGAGAAGTTTATCAACCCAAAAAATCAAAGATCTTGATCAGAGACCAAATTGAACAGTTTGCGTACCGGATGACGAGTCTCTTGTGATGAAAGTAGCTTATGGGAATATTTGGTGTCTGCCGTAGAGAGGAGCTTTGCCTGTTGACTCTCGACAACTTGGAAATTGTGGGCACTTCCAGTTCAATATTGGTTAAGACATCAGATACCAAAACCAAGGTTCCACGAAATTTAACTATCGTTGAAGAATTTTATTTGGATTTTTACCGGAGATACATGGTTCTTCGTCCAGCAAATGTGGGACATCGGAGGCTTTTCCTAAAATATGTGAAAAACAAGTATGGCACTGGTGCCTTAAAGCAATATTTTTAATGCTACAAGGGAGTGTTAAAAATTGCAAATTTAACATCTGTAGAAAAAAATTATACTTTTACTGACGTTTGTAGAAAAATAGTTTTTTTTTTGAAAATTTTATCTCAAGTTGCAACCGGAATCAATTTAAAACTAAAACTATTTTTAATAAAAAAATGGTTTGGGGTAAATTGGTCAAAATTCAAAAGTAAAGTTTCGTTAAACTCAAAAGTCATTTTTGGGTATGTTTTTGTGAATGAATTGAATATTTTAATTATTTCAGTGTTCCTCGATGCAGAGTAGCAATTATTTTGGGAATACGGCCTGAAGGAAGAACATCTGTTTGAGTCATTTCTCTACATCAATTTTATATAGAAATTACTGATATGCACCACTACTCTCGTCAGGTTATTACACTGACCCCTATGAATAAAATAAGGGTTATAATCATAACACTAATATTTATTATACTACTGTCTTGCAAAATAAACTAGGCTTTAATGAATAATTAAAATTTCATCAAAAATCTGTATTAGTTTTAGTTCAAGAGTAGTTCTCATGTCCCATAATATATGTAAAAATATAATCAAATATTTTTGCAAATGTATGGGTATCAGTACAATAACAACTATAATTATCCTGTGATTTACTCACAGGCCTGGTAGAATTAGTTTCGAGCCAATATTTAACTTTCCTCGGAAAGTTTGCCAATTCTTAACAAAAGATATAATATCTTGAACATGGATATGAATTCCTTAAATAGTGCTTCGTCACTCTTATGTAAATTTGCCTAGCGGATTTAGTTTTCATGAATTAATCTTAGACTTCTTGTGTGTCATTTGGGTTTTACGACATTAAATAAGGGTATCCCAAGGAACAGCATCCGCAAGAAAATGTAGGATATTAATTTTCCTAGTGACGTGATTTAACTAACTTTTTCGAAAATATTTTCACATAACTTTCTCTTTCTGGAAACTTTCTGGAATACAAAACATTGCTTGATATTATATAACACTATTTATGTTAATGTAGGTACAGGATGTATCTTGAATTTGTACGAATTTTAACTGCGGATATATTTCGATATGTAAATGAATTCAGTGAAAATATTTTCAAAATCGCATATTATATTTATGGAGTTGCTATTGTTTTAATGGAACACGTTTTGAGAACCACTGACCAAATACGGAAAGTTGTACATTTGCCTTTCCCAGCAATCTTAATCCATACTTTAACTTCATAACAAAGAAAACCCGAAACCAATTTAAAAATTTAATTTAACTGGTTAAATATTGATAAGCAGTTTACCTGCATTTTTAGTGTGTTAATTAACTATGCAAATTAAACAAATCGCAAAAGAAATAAAAATAAACAATCGGTTAACTGTTGCAAATTTATTAATTTCAGATTATCTGAAGCTTAATTAGAAAAGAGGTTACATTGGTGTCAGAAATGCGACGTACCACAAAGAGAGAGTTTTGAGAATATGTAAAGCATATGCCAGTTGCAAGAGCAAAGTCTACAGACATATAGGAAGCTTTCAAACAGTTAGGAAATGATGAACGTTATGAAAAAGTGTCAATAGAATGTAAAGAAGAGTCAGGAAGGAATGAAATTCGTACAACTAAGAGTAAATTAAAGAAGATTTAAAAAACATAGTTATGTAAAATAATTAGCAAGAGTTGAGAAATGATATGGAGATTAATTTATATGAAAATAAAAATAATTTATGAGATAATTAAGGTCAAGCTCAATCTTTTAAGGCGTTATAGAAGAAAAAGTTAGTCAATTGAGATATGGAGTGCAAGATAAGTAAGACTAAGTTACAGAGTGATGTCTCAAATATGAAGTCCCAATTGTCCGTGAAGAAGTTGATTAAGGTCGATAGCTGCTTTCTCCATCTTTAAAGATTATATATTTGATGTTGTGGAACAGCACAATCCGAAGTAGCTGACTTACAAACAACTGGACAGAAAAAAAATGCTGGTTTACTTGTGGCTCTACAATTTCAAGCTATAGAGATTTTAAGATTAATAAACAAAGGACGATAGATGTAGTTAGTTCTACACCGCGTACTCATGGTCCCTTCTGTCGGGTTAGACAGACGAAAGCAGCTAGGATTATTCGTCGAATACCTCACCTATGGCATACTGATGAGAGCTAATAAGCTCGAAACCGGTATATGTCTGGTGGGCGTCTGACGAATGACTCTAGCTGTTGCTATAGGTTTTCCAGGTGTAATTCAATGCTGGTCAGCATTAGCCCGCAGAGTAGTTGTTTCCTGGAATTCCGTGTTTGCAAAATATCGTTTCTCGCCGATCGCGATAAAGGTCGACAGCTTTCAATGGTGTCTACTGCATGTAGAACGCTTCGTGCCTGTGACGTTTTCAGTCCGGCATGGAGTAGCGAACGGCCGATAGATGTAGTTAGTTCTACACCGCGTAAACAAAAGGACCATTAAAATGTTGAAAACTACTTTGAAAATGTGGTATGATGAACCTCATCTGCCCCACCGTTATCAAGCACAATTAAAAACTAGATAAGACAACGCTTTGAGAAAAACTTGTAATCGTTGAGACACGGATGCTAAAGTTAACCTATCCTACCGCATCCGCCGAGTCTCAAGAACGACTAGGAATGAGTACAATCATTAATGACGAGGCCTTGAGATTAACTAGGCATAAGAATTGGCCCCAGGTGCTGGAAATGGAATCAGCGTGACAAACATCCAGAGATAGGTAAGGTACACCGTAAAAAGTTTTGAGTAAAATTGACTCAAAATCAACACGATTGTTAAAACGAGTCCACACCTGATTTTGTTAAAATAATAACACAATTCATTGAGTAATATTCACTTAGTTATGTGTTAGCTAAATAAATCTTTTATGAGTAACTTTGAATGACTTTTGAGTTAGATTACTGAACTATGTGTTACTACAAACCCAAAATTGACTGATATCAATATATTTCGTTATTTTTCCACATACCACCTCTCTGACGAAAAATTGTGTCGATAAACTCATTTCTACATTAAAATAATTAATTACTCACAATTCAACACCAAAATAATTACACTCATAAATGAGTTTGAGGTTACTCACTGATATTTTTACTGTGTAGGGCAAGTTCAGAATGGATAATCATGAATATGATGATATGCATGAGCAGGAACTGGCTCTCATAAAGAAAACATAACCTCAAATTACATTAAAAATGCATTTAAAAAGATTACAACACAGAAATAAGAGATATTTTTGGAGGGAGAATTTTGGTTTTGTACAAATATGTTTAAACTAAAAGTAAATAATGATTTTACTATCACTAAATTCTTATAGTTAGTGTAACTCTGCAATCCCCAACTCTCGTTGTATGCTCGCTCGTAATGGAAACATCTCAAATGGGGAAAAGTTTTCAGATTTAACAATAGAGAATGTATAATGCCTTTTATGATAAAACGTATTATTAATGCAGGTTGACGACGAGATGTCAAATTCTGAAAGCTCTGTTGTCACATATTTAAATGTGTAGTGTGATTTGATTATAATTTGTAGTATGCAAGTTCTAGTTAAGAATAAGTGTCTTTCTAAAAATTTTCAATACAATAGAAGAACTCCACAATAATTTGCTTTTTAGTGAAATAAACTAAATTAATATAACACCCCGGCAATTGAATAATAAAATATTTTGTATAAAATGTACCTATACCTAAGCACTTACACAAAACTTTTGTGATATTTATGACCGTTTTTAGTAAGTAGAATACATTCAAGTGGTTTTCACTAATTTTTACTTAATTACTTCAAAATGAAATTCTTACATGAATCACGAACGGTTAAGTTCGATTTGTAAAATTTAGTTAAGTTAATTAACGATATTAAAAAATTTTGAAAATAGGTATTAGAATTTTAATCTACTATAAAAAATTTGGACTCAATATAACACAATATTTTGTCAAGTTAAGGGGGGCCACGCTAGATAACCGTATGGTTTCCCTTACGTCTTCCATATTTGCTTGCCTTCTATCTGTCATCCTGATTCTATTTGAACGTAAGCAATCAGTCAGAACTTTCTTAGTTACAAAACTAGTATATATAAATTAACACAATAATTCGACAATTCTAGTACGCCCTTTGTTTTGGTTCTTTTTAAGTTAAGCCTAGTTTATTCTTATCAAAAAATATGTGGAATATCCTAGAAGCTAGATTTTTTTCTAAGAAAACTAGTGCCAGCCGTATCGAAATTGGGTAAAATTACGGGAGTTCTTTTGAAACTAGTTTCAAGATACATAAAGCCTCTTAAATCAACACCAAACTGAGTGAAATTTAATTATATTAATATGAGAAATATAACTATAGTTGTATAAGATAAACTAATAATATGTAAATATATGAATGACATCACAGAAAACGTAACATCAATAGAAAACAGACAAAAGCCCAACACATAAAATCACAATTATTACTTTTCTCATATCGATCGAAAAAACTCACTCAATTTTATTTGACAAATTACTGAGTAAATTGACTGATTTTTTTACAAATAAGAAAATTTAAATAATTGATAAAAGAAAATTGAATAGTTGTTTCACATGTTTCCTGTTCCACAAAATTGATAGCTATCGTCGCCTGTATAATATTAAAATGTTTTATAAACATAAAAAGGATGATATACAATTTAGATGAATTAGTTATTTTATTAAAATATGTGACATTTAAATGATGCTTTTAACATCAGCGGTGCGTATTAAAGTAATACATCATACTCCATTTATTTTTTTTTACATAAATATTGTCGACATTGTTCTCCGATGGGAATTTCCCTGCATTCACTAAATTACTAGATTAATTTATATGTCTGCAATCATATATTATTAGAGAATATTTGATATGTTTACGTGTCGTTTATGAATGAATAAGTAATCGCACGGACTGTTATAATGGTCAAGCTTATTTCAAATTTTTATATAAAATTACCTTACTTCCACTTTCGTACAAAATGCCAAAAACATTTCTGTAATGATTGATGTTTTCTTCCATAAACATAAAAATATAGGGTCGAATTTTCATCAATCAAGTATTTTCCTCTAAAATGCGGTCAGGTAAACAGAATAAATAATAGTGGTGAACGAAATACATTGCCAAGATTTTCCAAGTCTGTAGTAGTGATGTGAGTCTATAACACATGTGTCTCTCTAGAATTTCGATGCTTAATAAAATATTTTTAGAACGAATTTCAATTATTTTAATTTGTTTCATTTTTTAATAAAAAAAATAATATGCATAGTATAGTCATAGTATTAAAGCCTGAATCCCAAAAATTTGATAAACAGTGAAGTTTGAAATACCAAATATTTATAAATAAAGAAATGATTTGTATAAGATTTGCAAATCGATTTTTTGCAAATCGATTTTCTGGGTTGTTATCTGTGACCTTAGGAACTGTCGCTGTCCGTAACAGAATTAAAGTGCACATCCCTAGCCTCATCTGGAATTCTTTGACCTGACATTCTTGTTCTCGGGCTAGGCTCTGTGGGGGCGGAACCGCCATCAGTATCCCTGTACCTGCTCATATATTGATTTTTGTTCTTGTTTTATAGTTTTATTCAGGGAAAAGTGGCTTAGTCAGAGAAAACAATAAACAAGTTGCGATATTTATCACCTCGTCGCAAAACAATATTATGTGACGATATAGATCTGTTTCGTTTAACTCTTGTACTAAATATACTTTATAAGGGTATTTTTGTTTTGCTAACAATTATATGGCTGTGGAGTGATGGAGATTAATATGTATATCCAGCTGCCTGGAAGAAATGTGAGGACTTCCTTGAACTTCAAGCATATGCTTAATTTAATGTTTTTATCGACTTGAGGTCTGCCTTGTCGAGAAAAATCTTTTACACTGCCGAAAATTTTTGAACTAGTCGACTTATTATTTAAAATATCATAAAGTAGACTGCCTCTCAGGATGTTATACTTACATTAAATAACTGACAAGTCTCCTCATAAGATCTTAATCTGTCACGGTATTATATCATCATCAATATTTCAATCTCTCCTTTTTAGTTAACTCTTTAAGTATCTTGAAACTAGTTCCAAAATACCTCCCATAGTAATTATTCGCTTTCAATGCGGCTTGCGCACGTTTCTTAGAAAAAAATCTAGTTTCTAGGATGCCCTAAACCAAATTGTTTGATATCAATAAACTAGGATTTAAAATGTAAATGGAACAAAATAAATGGGGTCTAAACTCATCGAAAAAATTAAAATATCAATTAAACTTTTCTAAAGCTACCAGAATGTATACAGGGCCTTTAGAAAACCAATGGTAAAGTAAAATTACATTTTTTCTCATTATATTATTTTTCAAATTAAAACAAGAAGTTTAATGGTAAAATTAAATAGCACAATTTTATAAATATCTCAAGTGAAACGATCTATCTGGTACTTACCCCACATTGTCGCCGAAATTGTCATAATCGGTAAGAAGGAAATCGCATCACCGATAATAATTATCGCATTACCTACACAGTATTTACACTATGTATTTATGACCCACAAATGCCACAAAACCGCAAAAATAATTTGCCTCCTAGAAGAGACACATTATTTTATTATTGTTGTGACTGTTTCTGAAAATAATTGTAATTGTAAATTTGGAACTAAAACATGACACTAAAACAAATTTTGAGCAAAATTATTATAAAATTTTGTTGGTAAATTCACAATAAAATTATCTTGATTTGCATGTGTAGTAACTGCTTTTATGTGGTACCATCTATTGAGAGTAATTATATTTTGTCCATGACTATTAGTGAATGTAATACTTCCTAAATCATTTTTAATAATATAATGTAAAAATTCTCACTCTTGAGTTAGAATATTTAATCTCAAACATTTGCTTCTTACGTGTTTTGCATGTATTTTCATTCTACAGATTTGGAAAGTGAGGATCTTGATGGTGAATTGTGTTTTGCCGCTTGCGTGTATTTGTGTCATGCTACACGCATACTTCGACCACAGCGTGTTTGCATCAAGCAGTGTTGCCAGGTGGGAAAAATTCAGTGCATGAAAATAATTTCAAAGAAGCATGAGGTTTGGAGAAAAAAGCATGAGATGGCTTAATTTATCAAAAAACATCTCTTGACACAGCTTAATTTTTAATTACTTTTGTAATGCCATTCTTATTTCATTAAAAAGCATTATGTTCTGCTATTTTATCATAATATTACATTGTAAGTAGGTACTTACAGGTACTTACTTAAAAGTTATTAACCACGTAACCTTTCTAATTTATTTTATTGTTAGGCCGGGCGAACGTTGAGGCGCAGTTGATGTGACGCAGGGTGACTCACGGGTCGTAAAATCTGTTGTTTCCAGAAAATGTAGGTACCCTTACGGAATAGAGTTAAGAATCACTGCAATACAGCGTGAATACAGTACACACACTGCATATCTGTAGACTGTCATACTCATTGCTAATTATTAAGAGAGCAGTCTACAATAAAGGACATTTCAAGTACCCAAATATTGTAGATACCTACCTCTATCCAATTTTGCCCTCGATTTTGCCTTTATTTCTCGTTAGGTCTTTGTTTTGGTAGATTTCAAAGAGTAATTTTAATAATTTTATTATTTCTTTTTGTGTCTATTAAAAAGCATGAGATTTTGTAATCAAAATATGAGAGCATGAGATTTCCTCGGAATGTATGAGATCTCATACAAAAGCATGAGACCTGACAACACTGGCATTAGTTGACCGGACAGTTAGATTTGCAATGGCGAATTGACGTTGGCGATACGGAACCGATTACCGTAGTAGTGGGGAATGCTAGACCAATGCACGTCGCCGCGCCTCTTAAACTTCGTACCTTCCCTGGGATGAAGCGGCAATTTCTACTTTCTCTGTAAAGATCCGCAATTTCCGAATCTGTATATCAAAGTACAGAATGAATATTCCGTAATCGACCTAAATGACGAGATACTACGACTAGACGACTAAATTGCCATGGATATCAAAACTGCAGTGTCAAGTGTCAATGCCGGTTCGTAATATTATTTTCAAACATGTTTTAATTTAAATAAAATAATGAGTGAAAAATCGAGTGAATCAGATACATAATTTGATAATACTCCACTTGAAATTACAAACTATGCAAATAATATAAGCGAGAACTGCAGCTGCAAAAATAGAAACATGAATATGAAGACAGTATTATGTACTGTTAAGGGATTGGTAATAAGAAAAGAAAATGCACAACTTTTCCGAAAATGTGTTAATTGCAGTTTTCGGCTATATATTAAAAATATATTAACCCTAAAAGCAACGGTAAATGTGAAACATGATACCGATATTTTAAGATACAAAAAATTAAAAACTGTTAAAATGCTCTTCTGAAAAGTACGTAGCTAAAAAATCGAAGAAGTGCATTTTAAATTATAGTAGTAACCGCTTACGTTCAAATAGAATCAGCCGATGAGAGATACAAAGCAGTCGAAGATAAAAGATGCAAGATAAGTCATACAGTTATGGTGCACTCAGTGGAATACGGGTGTGGATTCTTAAAAACACCATTTTTATTCCCACTTTTGCTTATTAAGTATATAATTTTTCACAATTCGGTGACTCAGTGATTCATTGAATTACTGAATTGAGAATTTCATACACTGTTTAGTTTAATGTTTTCATAATATCTGCATTTTTTGTTTACAAAACTTAAAGTTTGTTAGGTTTGTCTACTTTTGAACATCTTTGAAAAATGAAAACTGTTATAAATTAAATGCCGCAGTTTGCTTAACTAAAAAACCGCCCTGCATCTTAAAAACAGTAAAAGGAAACCTCTAATATTGGGTATCGTTGTACTCGATAAACTGTAAGACATTTATTTGTGAAAAAAATCTATCACGAGGTCACAACCTAAACCGGGAAAAATAAACTTCTACGTCAAACAATGCCTTTAAAAAAATAGCTTGGCATATTTTACTATTAAAAAAAATACATTTCTAAGGCAATTATGAGTATCGTCCTGGTATCGTATATTATTGATATATTTTACAATATGCTCTGTAGTCATTAGTGAAACGTTTGTAGAAGAAACACCTAGATAATTTATAGACTTTAGCCGCCCTAAAATTATTTTGACGTAAAATATTGTAATATTTATAGAAATTTATTCTTTTTCGAATATTCCCTTTCCACAATAATCTTTCATTAAATATTTTCCAAGCCATATGTCCAATAATGCTTCTAGGGACAAATAATATATGTATATATTATATTCTATTCTTTTCACTATTGTAACTACGATTGCTAAAATATATTAATCATCCCAACGAATATAAACCTCTCCGCATGTAGTTTTTTTTAGAATAAAAATGAGACGAATTGCAAAATGATCCATAATTTGCAACTTTTAAAGAAACACTGCAGATAAAGGCATTTCCAGCGAAGCGTGAAAATATATAAATAGTCCTATTGGACGAGGGTCTCGATTTCAGGAGGGTCTTCAGAGGGTGGTGTAAAGGGCAGATAGACTATGGGACAAAGAGGTCTTGTTCTCCTTTTTAGTAATAAATATGGCTGAGACTGAATTTAACTGAAAATATTCACGTCAAGTTATTATTGAAAAAGTTACAACAATTAAAATTATTAGACATTATTACTGACATCTGTCTTACGACTGTGGCGACAAATTTTAGGAAAACAAAAAAATTGTAAAAAAAAATTCTACAAACGTCAGTAAAAGTATTATTTTTAACGTAATATTTCAGTTCTAATTTGTCATTTTAAGGTATTGGTGTTAAAATTAATTTACTTTTAGCACTGGTGCTAATAATAAATGACGTGATTTACTTTTAACACGGGTTTACTTTATTAATGTATAGTTACAGAAACTACAATTATTAGAATAAGTAATTATTTCTGTAAAACTTTTACCAAGGTAAGGAGCAATGTTATCTGCCAAAGTTTTGAATAAAATTTGGCTCATGACGATCTTCTTGTTTTATTTGGAGTCTTCTATAGAACTCTCCGCTATTGACTCGACTTCCATCCATCTTGTCCCTTAATTGTACTGATATTAGCATCAGAGTCTGCCAACAAATTAGCTAAGGATCGTCTTAAGCAATGTCCAGTATAATGGTGAGAATCAGGCAAATTTAGAAATTTTGCTGTATTGGCAGGCATCTTGTTGATTCCAACTGGAGTCATGGTACATTATTCAGTCACGGGTTATTTTTAAAACTAAGTTTGCCTAACCAAAAAATCTCACACTGTAAAAAGCAGATAAGTAAAAAATAACAAAAATCACATCATTATCGCGCACTTCCGTATTATTGACGTTTTGAAAAACTGCCTGCTTTCATTCTCAAAATCGTAGTAAAAATATTAAACGTATGTCAAATTTTAAACTGTCAAACTGCTGAAAACAGTACCCCCTATACGCATTTGGATTAGCTAGTTTAATAAATCGTGAAATCAGTTTTGGCGATGTGCCAATAGTACTTATACCAATAGGTTATTTGGTACATTTACCAGCTTTATATCGAAGAAAAAAGCATGATCACAGTTTTAAATTGTTACAGGTATAATAAGACGTATTTTCTTGTCAGTTCTACTAAATTCAAGCCATCAATATTTTCAGATGTTACTTGATGTTACTCATGACTTAGAAGCTAAATTCTTCATCTTTCACATGTTCTACACTACAAACATATTTGCGAGTTCTTAATGCCGATAAACGTTCGCCAAACGAATAATCTAAAAACATTTTTTATAGTTTTGTATCTTTCTGATGTTGGCTTCAGGAATGCAATGAAATGTAATTATATTTTGATATCGATATTCTTCTTGAGCGAAATGTTTATCATTGAGTAATAGCAACAAAGAGATGAAGGCTTCTGTGTTTTGCTTAGTTCTTTGAAATGTTCTAATAATCCTTTCTCGTAAATTATATATGTTAAAAATTTCTTTTTTCTCTACACTTACTCATAGCGACCAAATGATTGTCCGTATTTCTTCCGTGATTTATCCAGCACGAGATTGGAAACAACACTAGAGCTTCATTTTCAATATTTGATGGCAAATCATCGCTTCAACTCATATTTTTAGACTTTCACAACAACTATGGCATGCCAACTATGTTTATGCTACGGTTTATTCTTAAAAAGAAGATTTTTGCATTATGTTGTACTGGAATATATATTATGTATATAAATACCAATTATTATTGCTAAGAACCTCGACAGTAGATAAAACGTTGCACACAATACGTGGCATTTATGTGATTATACAGGGTGCAGCAGAATGGATGGGTGTTTTTGAGACGGGTAGTATACGCGAACAGAGGAGGCAGAGCGTTGCGGCTGAGATCATTCGACTCAATGGGATATGCCAATTGTTAGTCGCAATGATTGTCTGGACTAGTGCCTAGATAAGTGCATTTATCTAGGCACTGTAGTCTAGACGATAGAAAACGGTGCGTTCGCCGTCGAGACATATTTGAAGTCGGACGAGTCGGTGATTGTCATGCAACGGCGTTTCCGCCGACATTTCAATATTGGTCGTCATTCTTCGGTCCCAAAACGTGGCACGGTTCTCAGAGATAGGTTCGGAATTTTAGAACGACGGCATCGGCTTTCAGGAACGAGTGGTGCAGTACATAGCGGCCAATGTTTGTTTGTGTAAATGGCAATATGTAAGCTTTTATTTTCCGTAATAAATAGTTTTTTACTTAAACAAAAACCCGCATTATTTCTATTTCCTAAAACACCCATCCATTATGCCGCACCCTGTACTTGCGCATGTGAAGTACAAACTTCATATGGCTACGGTAATAATAATGTCTAAGATACGTTATTTGTACCTACATATGTGAATTGAAATTGCCACATTTCTCTCCAAATTATAATATCAATAGGTAGGTTCATACATAGATAAAAATTTACCGTAGAAATTTTGAGAATGAGTTGTTTTATCTCTTCTCTTTACTCTTTATAATGTATAGGTAGGACTTTTTTTAAACAAATACGTAACATATTATAGCAGTGCCATACATAGGCAATTTTAAATATTCAGTATTGTATGTGTACCTATGTCTATACAAATTCACTGTATAAACTCATCAAAAATTGTACAAATAGGGTTATGTGTCAAATGTCGTGACAAAAGTAAGCGTATTACTTCGACTATGCAATTACTGTAGGCTTTTTAAAATGCAACAATCATTAGTCTTATTGCAAAATTTTCTAATTATAAGACACCTTGAGACAGATTTTATCTTTTTATTTAATCTTTCCTATCATTTTCTTAGCAATTTTAATGTATACAAGTAGGTGTAACTACCTTGACGAAAGGGCAACAAAATAATTAAAAAATAGTTTACGAGTAACGTCAGAAATTATAATTGAATATACACTGTTTAACATACATTGTGTACAAAATATCTGAATCTTTATACAGTTAGTGCACACACATAATTATTTATTTATGTTTTGAGCAGTAATTAGGTATTCATACAATCATTTCTCCTGTAAAGTAATTGCATTACCATAGGATGTATTAAAATTGCATATCATTTTATGAGATGTTATGATGCGTTCAGAACCTAAGCAAATGTTATTCCTAATTTTATGAAAGGAAGTGTATCAAAAGGCTGTTTGAATAAAATTTCGACATTTAAATATCCCTGTAGATAAAAATTAATTGATAATTACCAAGCTATTTACCTACCTAATAAATTAATTATAACTGGAAAACATATTAAAATGGCTGTAAATAAGTTTTAAAATATCTACTCATAATATAAATAAAGATTCGGATTATTACTATTAAAAGTGTTCATTTGATAGCAAAAACATTATTGTTCTTCTTATTATATCTATGTAATGCATGCATTTTTTTCATGGAACAATGTTATTTAAATATCAGCTGCAGTGTAGTTTAGAGTATTAGAAGATTTACTGACTCTTCTTTGACCTAATTATAACAAAACATCAATATTATCAGAATTAACCCACTGTATATAAGTTTAAATTGAAACGAACTGGGGTGAAAATGACTGACATCCGCGCGCGTTCTCTAAATTAAAATACATTTATCAAGACAACTTTCCAGATGTTTTAATCAATGCTGGGTACATATTTTCATATTACTCGGAAATAACAACATAGAAATACCTAAATATAAAGATTCATACCTAAATATGAAAAATTTGTAGGTTTAGGAACACTATATTTTTTAGTATGCAATTACTTAAACAATTTTCAAAAATATAGACTATTGTAGACAAAACTAATTATTATAACTAAAAATAGTAATACATTGTTCAAGGGTGTCGCATTCTTAAAATAGTGTTTTCTACAAATACAAGTAATTTTGGACATTTAATAATATAGAGTTTAGCAAATGACAGGAATGTCTACCACCTGCGAATATTCAAAGGTACCAAAGTAAAATGAACATGTAATGACAGAAAGCGGTCTAACCAACAAATTTTTGGGCAGAAAATTCTTCCAAAATACGTATACTTTTAAATTCAACTGTAGATGTAAATATTGTTATCACGTAAACATAGTTCTGCATATAAGATTGGTCTCTTTTGTTTATAAGTATGTGAAAATAATTGTTAAGATGGAGGGCTAGAATAACAAAATAATATGTGTCATAAAAATGCATTTTAAAAGTTATTATACTATTTGAGAATTTAAATAGAAAGATTGGATAAACAAAACATCATTAATTTTATGTTTGATATTACTTTTGCTCTACGTGTTTTATTTTTAGAGCTTTGTGTACCTAAAAAACACCATAAATTTGATCATTTTACGGCGAGAAATACGACGACCTTAATGTGAAAACATAAAAACCTCTAGATTGTCTGGCCAACAAGTGGTCAAACAGTTGCTGACTGTAAACGTTTTAAGTCAGAGATTATTGTATTGATATTTGTTTTACTTATGCAAAATTTTAGTATTATGCAAAACCTAAAAGAAACGTTCCGATAATTATTTTTTTTAAGCGGGTAGATTTTATGGAACGTATTTATTCCTTAAATTTATACCCGTACGCAGGTGGGACTTTCACCTTTAAAAAAAAAGGTTAAGAACATTATATTCACTATATTAGATGTTCAGAACGCCCACCGCTAACTTCCATGCAGTAGTAGAGACATTGCTCAACATCTAACATCTCTCATCATTGCTCTTATCTAACATTAGAGAGCACTTGTGGAGTAATAAAGTTACACTGGTGTACGATGCGTTGCCACAATTCTGGTCATGATTCAGTTGCGTGGCATACAATTGTGTGTTTAAATTGCCCCATTGAAAACATTTGGAAAAAAAATGGTGCGAGCCATTTAGTAGGGCCTTTCTTTCAAATCTATTCCTGAAATGTTTCGTTTAAAAATTGTCCCACAGGCATCGCATAGTATGGATGAGTCATGTCTTGTGAAAAATTAAATTTACAGCATGGTAACTATCGTTTTGCTCAAGGATGAAAGTTAAAACTGGATTCATGGCGTTCATTTCCAGGAGAGAAAAGTGAATGAACAATGCGGACGTCAAAAATCCTTGCCACAACGATGAGCTTTTCTGGATGCTAGGTGTGTACCAGATGCAGTATTCTTGAATTGAGGTCCGACCACTAACGGTAGTTATGATGGTACATCATCATGTAGAAAAACAGCACTCGTTAAAATGGTAAATATTAAAAACAAAATTTGGTCTCCAATTATTTGTTAACTGATGAGTGATGGTTCATAAACTTTGCACAACAAATTTATTTCAAATTCACTTGCGTTCGGTTTCTGAACATAAACTAACCTGAACTGTGGATGCGAAGTTGATACGCTTATACGCTATTTTTAGGGTTCTCGAAGTTTCAGCGGTACTGAAAACACATCTAGAACCAAATCGAATATAGCCTAGAACGTTCTAGAAAACATTAAGATAAAGGTATTATAAAAATTATAATTTGAAAGCAAACAGGAACATCATTAACTAAATAGGTAGGTGAGCCTCCGTAACAGTATGGTCTTTAATACCAAATATATAAATAGGACTGCAAAAGAACAATTCCATAGACAATATTGGATTTAATAATAATTAGGTATTTAAAATATATAAATGAATCTAGATAAATTTACTAACAAAATAGTGGTCATTATTATAAATATTATAATAGATGAGATCTGACATATTTTTGCATTGCTAAAATTGATTCTTCGGCTGGTCTTCTTTATGCTGAATCAGATATCGAACTAATTAATAAATAAAATTAATATATGATTTAATAGTTGCATACAATATTTTTTCTACGTTCATGCAAAAACCAAAAAATGATATTTAGATGACACTAAGTCTAGGAAAATGTGACGTCGATTTCAACGTTTATGTCTGTCATGATGACAAAACGCTGTAGTAGAATGACAGATGAATGCAATAAACATTTTATTGCACTAGTGCAATAAAGATCCACTTTTTCCACTGAATATAGTTCAATAAAGTTTTTTGCATGAGCGTAGAAAATTTTTTTAAAAGGCAGTGTCAGTGTTGATAATCTATCAAAATAAACAGATATAAAGTAAAAACATTCACCTTATTATTTATACATTTTTTATTAGGTATCAATACTATAAGACATGCTGTAAGATTTTGATGAATCAAATGAAGTAATTTTAATAACTTATAAACAAATATTTAAACTCTCATTTATTCGTGCAATAATTTGTAGTAATTGAAGTCTTACTACAATAATTTATTGTGTAGTCGTTCCAATTTATTCTGTAAGCATTAACAGTTTTCAATATTTATATATTTTTTGTCATGGATCATACATTGTCGAATATATTTGATTAATTTTAAATACAATTTTTTACGCATCTTCTCAAAAAATAAACACGATTTACAGTTCTAAATCAACCAGTTGCTACTGTCAACCAGCTTCATCTACACACTGGTATTATAGTAATTATTGTACGTGCAGATGTATTAAAGCTTTTTATGTTTAAGTATAATATTTCCAATAGTAATATATATTTTTTTAGATTTTCTAGAGACATACATATGTAAGTTGAAATGTTATTGTAAATATGTTGAAGTTCGGACTGTACATAGATTTCAATAAACTTAAATACAGAGGGAATAGAACAAATCTATAAGAACTGAACATTTCTATTGCCATTTAGGTATTACCTTCAGTTGCCTTGTTGCGAATGGTGCAAAGAATAATGATAGTAAAATGTAAATGTAAGTTGAAATGTTATTGTAAATATGTTGAAGTTCGGACTGTACATAGATTTAAATAAACTTAAATACAGAGGGAATAGAACAAATCTATAAGAACTGAACATTTCTATTGCCATTTAGGTATTACCTTCAGTTGCCTTGTTGCGAATGGTGCAAAGAATAATGATGGTAAAATTATATTGTAAGTATGGAAAAAGTATTGTTCTGTATTGATCCAAATATTCAGCAAATTCATCTATATAACTATTTACTTATTTAGAAGTTACTTAACTCTAATTAAATAAAATTTTAACTTTTAAGTTAAATAGCATCTACTTTTTACTCGTTTTCGAGTAAAATGCTAAATACTGTGGTGAAATCAGCCAGGCGATCCCTGTAATAGTAGGTACTTATTTAAGTATGCACACTTGATTCTTACATTTATATGTCATGTTGATTGTACTCTATAGTTTAAATAGTAATATGTTCGTTTAGAGAGTAATGTAAACTTTTAAAATGTTATTCTAAATATTAGTTCCAATACTTACCATATTTTTATAAATTTATTTCTTAATCAATTGATAGAATATAATTATAATTTTCATAATTTACGTTAAAAGAATGTACCTATACATTTCAAGTGGGTATGCACTTGTATGTATAATTATTTACGTATACATATATTTTTTTGATGAACTAAGCACAAAAACCTACTTAATAAAAACTCATCTAAAGTTGGAAATATCGGGGGTTGTAAAAGGACTTCTTAATTTTCTTATCAATCATAATCAAGTCAGTGGAGCGAATTTCTTGGTTAAATTGCTCGAAGAGTTTTGCGGGGAATTTTATCTTCAGGAAGAGTTTCCGTTTGATAACCAAACATCTCATTTAGTTCTCCGTCAGATTGCCTGTGCTACCTTCTTCCGCAAAGCCGTTTGATTGATCGAATACCAATGATTATAAAGTTTTCATTCATCTACATTTAAATGTGTTTTAAATTCGGCTGCCAGCTTAGATGTTTCACAAACCGTATTCGTCTGGATTTATATGAAATACTTGTAAATTATATAATTTGGTGCGTGGTACTAAATTTTAATTAAATTAATTAATTCATTTTATTCCTATGTAAACTATTTAAATTTATGAGGGTGAGATATTAAAACATACTTAGGTTAGAAATAACTGTAGGTCACATTGCATACATTTGCTTCTGTTTTTTAGATCTTTTAGATATGGTGGTATATATTATATATTTAAAATGTTTCATCTTTGGATTCTTTTTAATAATAATATGTTTTAATGTATTTATTTTAATTAATTACTAATAAAAAAGTACATACCTATTAGATATCAAGCATTTAGATTTAAAAATAATTATCTATTGAATACAAAAAGACCTAAAGTGTATGTGACACACTTAACGTTATTTGTATAACTTGTATAACATGAAATAACTAAAATTTAAATTGGAAAAGTGCCTAAAGACTATACTAGTTTATTGTGTTCCAATTCGGTTTGAAATTTCAATGATAAATTATTACACAGAGTATTCCAGAAAACAGCGGTCAAATTAGATTTAAATAAGTTTTCTCTCTAAGAAGAGACATAAGTAGGGATCCTATTTGAAAATATGTTTTCCTCGTATGAATCTTATAAGAAAAACGGCTGAATATATTAATTATTTGTTGATTCCATATAAAAATGCTTTTTTGATTTATCTTGCAATTGCTAGATTATAAATAAAGACGATGTTCGATTTGCAGCACCGAAAAAATAAAGAAATACATATATTTAAGTACATTTATTTTCAGTATCTTTTAAGGAGATTATTAGGTAAATATCCTTAAAAAAATAAGTTCATTAGAAGAATAAATTGAGTAAGTCCAAGAGATACACCTAATCCTTTCAAATCTGCACAAATGACGAGATGACTTATTTAAAGAACAAAAAAGTTAATACCTATATGCACTGTTGCTATAGTCCTTACCAGATATACGTACAGTCAAATTGATAAATTAACCTAATATTTTTTTAATAATTTTAAATTTACAAAAACCTCGTTGTGAGTGTTGATATTATTTGTTTGAAATACAGCAGTCTCAATAACATATTGCATTTATATTCAATATAAGCATCCACCTCAATTTTACACTGAGGACTAGAAAAATGAAATCATATACATGTTTTTATTATTTACTGAATTTGAATAAATTTCTTGCTCAAATAGGGCACAAGAACTATAATTTTACTCAAAACAGTTAAGATCTGAACTCTTAGTACTTTGAACAGACAGGCAAATAAATACGCTATGTGACATTCAAGTATCTAACTCTGACGTAGAATGTATGACTTACGAGTAGAAGTTCAAAAACCATGATAACCATGTCAATGTTAGACGCTTACCACAAGCGGATTAGCGGTACATATAATTATGTAAAAATTGAATGTATTCACTCTTTATTCGAATTAATGGGAATTTGTGTAAAACTTCATGTAATTCCAATTTTATGCAATTCTGTTAATAAAATTGTTTTCACCTTTGTCTTGACTTTTGACCAATAAATTGCAGAACCGCAGAAAGGTTTAATTTGGAAATCTAAAAGTATGCAATGCCAAGGTTCTTTGACAGTTGAAACCTGCCATTTTATTAACTCTCCATAAAGGTAGATATCTAGAAATATACTGGGTGAAATCTGTATTTCAAGGATTACGGAGTTCTGTTGAAGATATAGTTCTAAAAATAATTTTAGAAAAAGTTGTTAGTAATGTTCATTTGTTTGTTTTGATGAAAAGAATCAATTTTGATTGTTTATTGTCACGCCGCAGTTGTAACTTTAATGCGCATGCGCGCATTCAATACTCCTTTGCATGCAATGGAAATTGCGTCGGTCTTTAAAGTGATTTTTATTTCAGTCTATTTTTTTATTATGTTGAAGAAAATTGTCCGAACTTTCAAAATTGTGACTGATGATAAGTTGAAATAAAGCAAAACGTCTGTAAGCAACTACTTCTGACAGTGTGTAGATTTTAATTTATAATTAATAAAATCAAACATATTATACAGGATGATTAAGTCATGTCATTAATTTCAACCATGTATTCGGAAGCCTTAATATAATAATAATATAATAATATCTCTACCCGTCATTCTAATCACAGGGATTAGTCCAGAAGTCGGAGACTTGTGCGGGAGAGGGAGCGGCATATTATTATTAAGCAGGCCGCATTTGCGCCCAGGAACGACTTACGTTGGTAGGCCCTAACTACTGTTCAGTGCAGGAATGAGGGAAACCTGAAAAACCTCATTAATTAGGGGGGTAGTTAAATATCAACCGGTATCAATCTCTCACATTGATCCATGCTACCATTTTTCCACCCTACCATACCCGCAGAGAGGGTGTCAATCCTCTCTACGAATATAGCTTATATACGGTCTACCGGCAGCGGGGCGCGAACCCACATCGATCTAGTCACCTCAATTCAAGTACTGACGCCTTAAACCGCGCGATCACTAACCAATCCAAGAAAATAATAAAGAGAGAAAATCGGAAAAAAATACTCGACCTTTTAAAAGAGAAGCAAATCAACCCAAAACTCCCAGTAACACGATGTTGCTAGTATGATCGAGCTTTAAATGGCACACATAGTGTTGATTTGAAAGCTGTAAATGAGATATAATGAGATTATTACTAAATCACCCTGTAGGCTGGAAATATATACGTCAACCTGCTTACCATCGCTTACCATTGCTACAGTACACTGTAGATCAGCTATATTTTTGTAGAGGATTGGCAGCCTTTTTGTTGGTATGGTAGGGTGGAAGAACGTTGGCTTCGAACAATGTGAGAGATTGACACCAGTTTGACGATCCCTCTAACTAATGCGACTTTCCTTATTCCTGCACCGAATGGCGGTTAGGGCCTACCAATGTAAGTCGTTCTTGAGCGCAAAGGCGTCCTGCTTAATAATATGTCACTCCCTCTCCCGCACAAGTGTCCTGGGCTAATCCTTGCGGTTAAAATAATAAAATAAGGGGCAGATATTATTATTGTTATTATTATTTATTATAGAAATGGAACCGTGAAATTGTACAATTAGTGCATGAATAAGTGACTGCTAGTTTATCAGTCATCTGTACACCTTACTGTATGCATTAGGTTCTTAATGATGCCTATAACAGAGTACATGTGACAATAGAAATTTGTAGAAACTGTAATGGACTTGGGCCACCGGGACCCGAAGTGTAAAATAACATTATAGTAAAATGACTGGGCGTGATGACAACCCGCTTGTCACAAGAAGGATAAATTCATCATTGCTAGCGGCTTGAATCCGTGACGTCACGACTCAGTCGCCACTCGTGCATCAGATATGTGTTTTATTTGTGTCTGGGCTTCGTGAAATATGAATCGAAATGTCAAAATGTGTATTTCTAAAATTCGGAGGGTGCCAGAGGAATTTTAACGTTGTCTGCAGAAGGAGGGTCCGTCCTATCCCGACTGAAATACAGTTATACAAACTCTTATCCTCGCTTAGACCATTTCCCATCCCGTGTTTATATAGGGACTGTGACATTAAACTTAGATTTATTTTCGACTTTGAAGTCTTATTTACTTATGAATGATGAATAACGGAACTCAACTGACGAAATTTATTTCCAAAAGGAGCCCGGTCCCATTTGGTTCGGTAACTGAAATACTCCAAAAAGTTAAAAGTTACCCATATATATTGTTATATATATGTTTTAATGAATAATTATGTATTAGTTGTTTTTTATTTTATTGTTTATATTAATTTAGTTCTGTAATATTAGTATTCTTATAATTTTTATTTATTTATTTTTTTACTTACCGTACATTTTTTTAAAAATTAAATACAATTTTTTATGTTGTGGTAGGTACATTTTCACATGTCTGTTTTTCTTTTCTTGGGAGTCCTGTTCAGTTTCCTGTTGTCTGTCATGTTCTGTTTATAGTCCTCTCCGCTGTTTATCTGCTTCCTTTTCATATGTCTTTCTACCCCAATGTCCAATCTTGATTTTGCGTCCTCTGTGCTTGGTATGTTGGAGTTTCTTCTACTATATGGTCTACGACAATAGAGATTGTATAACTTACTAACCTTGTTAGTACCTTTAACTTCAGTTTCCTCGGTTTGATTTCCTTTACAGGTTCCTAATGATGAATTTTGTTTTATTTTCTATTCTGCTATGCTGATATCTGTTCTATTTTCTTTATTTACTTAATATTGTAGTTAATTGCTTTGTTACTTATACATCCTAATTTTCTTTATGAATTTCATGAATTAAGTTTATTTGCCTCTTGCTTCTTCTTATTTCAAAATCAACACACAACTCTCTTTTTTATCTCTATGATCACCACACTTACTTTCACTGCACTCTTAAATCTAAATTTTACAAAATTTTTCAATCTAATTTTGATTCCCACCAATGATATTAATTTTACAATTTAATATAGCTTAATTTAAATTTTTAGATACCCCTGTATATGTTTCAAACTGAATTCTCCATTTTCTTTCTCCAATTCCTGTAGTAAAATTTTCGCCCTGATTTAATTTTATATTTGTTAGTAGTAGTTTTATTTGTCATCTCATTTCTCTAAATGTTATTATGATCTGACGTTTACCAACATGTCCTCCTATTTATTAATTTAAGTTATCTTTTCAAATACAAAATTTAAAAAAACACGCTAATATTTATTGATATGGAAATTTAACACAAGTTTTAAAAAAGAAATAGCAAAATCATCGCCTGAAAGAAAATCACCACCAAATACATTGAAATTTTTAAAAGCAAATAACTCAGAAACCGATAAATTTAGGCGACCTAAGATAATATTTTTTTTTTTATGTAGAATTGGATGTTCTTTAAGATTTTTAAGCATAGGTCAATAGATAAAAAAATATTTTTACGGAGGCTCACCTAACTTTTTAGTTTGTTAATTGTGTTCCTGTTTACGTTAGAATTTAGAATTTTTGTGATGCCTTTATTTTGACGTTTTCTAAAAACCTAAGTATATAAGCGGATGATTTTTGCCGCTGGAGTACGTTTATATTGAGCAGTCAAAAGCGAATGACTGAAAGTTCAAAGTAAAGCGTTGACAGTTGTGAAATTTGTTTGAAGGATATTTCTTGTATAATCAAGAGTGACAATAAAGTTTGTTTGTCTACGTGACGTGTTTCACCGCTAAGGCAATTTCGAGGTTACAATATTTTTTGATTTATTTAAATGATACGGGAAGCTAGCACTCTCTACGAGCAACGTTCAAATTCGTAATTCTCACATCAAAAAACCCAACATTACCAATTTTCAGAGTCATGCTGTCCAAACCTTCCCAATTATTGAGAAATTTCAGAATATAATTCAAACCTTGACCACCCTGCATTTCTTAAACCAGCGACATCCGTACAAGGTATGATGAGCTTAAACATAATATTTTGATGTCTAGTATCTCCAGCTTAGTGCTGACCCATTCTTTCTGACTCACCCTGTATAAGTCATTACCATTTACAAAATAAAATGCTTAATTTGTATCAAGTAAAAAATTAAATTGTTTGGGTTCCACAGAGTCGTACATAGAATGTCACTAGAATGATGAGAAAGTAGAGCACGAAAATAATTTTCTCTTTTCAACACGGTCATTTTATTGAAGATCATATAAATACTTTAATTCACTATGATCCATGCCAATACGGGAAAAGGCCAGTATGATGGATGGTGAACAGTCAACCTTGGTACGACATTTGCATTATATACCTAGACAAAGTTACAAAACTGGGTGTGAGTGTAGCATGGTGTCAGCGAAAATGACAAAAATCAGCGTTTAAACATTTGTGTCTCTTTATTGGCTCGTCATCGTTAACTCATCAACAGCATTGACCGTTTTTGTCCCAGATTGCTACTAAAAATAATTTATTAGGCAAGTCTTCTCTCAAGATAATGTACATATGGTGAAACAAAACAGACATTGTCTGTTGAATGTTGCTGTCGAGAATATAACCATCACTGCTGAGGTTACAGCCAACAACTTTGTAGTCTTCAAGCCACAATTGAGAAAAAGTACCACGAATACATCATCGAGTGATTTTTCAGAAAAATAACGACCTTCCTCATATCAGGAGTTCTGTTGGGACACTATTCCATATCTGGCCTTATTTGGTTTTCAATCAAAAAACCTTTGAAGACCCTTTTTTAATTGCAACGTCGTTTTCAAAATTGAGTCAGTGAATTCCTCCCCTCCGGAATTGTTTATTTACAAAACCGAACTTCTTCAGGAGTAGAATATAAAAAATTCTAGATGACTGGTCAGTGTCGATCAATACACTGGATGATATCCTTGATTATTTGTTTGTTAAGAAGAAATCCATAAATACATTATGAATTTATTACGAACACTGAGAACAGGGTGAAGTTATGCTAACTGAATAATAAAATCTGAAAATTTATTAATTTACATAAGAAAACTTTCAATTTAATATCTGCATCTGACAATGATTTAAAAGCTTATTTATGTAGAACTTATTAAAGAATTACTTATCAAGTGCACATTAATAAATAACATGGTTCATAATTAAAAACTGTAACTTGCAATTCCTACGTCACCAATAATTTGTTTCGGTTCATTTTTCGAAGAATGAGAAGTTACTCCCTTCTTCGCAAAACATTCATAGTTAAAAAAGATTTAAACGGTATCCGAAGTAGTGAAAAATAATGTGGTGTATTTAGATATCATATCGTTAGTAAATGATGGGTTACTTTTTACTGCCATTCCAAACAGTAGTAGTATACGTAGTGTAATTAGGTTTCAGATCGTCCATAATTTAAAAAGAAACTGGTACAAAAAATATCATAGCATTTACAATTTTGAGGAAGATTTACCAAATATGTGGTATATACATCTATAAATTTGTACAAGCATAGTAAATTATAGTTTAACTCTCATCGCATTTCTAAACAAGTTTTGAAAATTTTGTAACTGTGTACTGATATATTTTTTCCGTGGTTTTAAGAAGTGTATTATCTAACTGCTACGACACTATCTGGCACAGATACACGACCAATGTTTCATTTTTACAGAATTTGACGCTTGTTTAAAATTCGATAGGTGTGTCTTTCAAAATATAATATCATTTTAATATTTATTTTATCCCTACACATTATTACATCGATTAAAATATAGCTTTTCTATACATTTCAAGTTATTATAGTTTTTGTTTATTTAACAATAATTCACAGAACAAACAGCTTGAAATTAAATTCACTGCGTGCAGCAAAACAACGAAATATTATTTATTGCAAAAAATAGTAATATTAATGAATTAATGTACGTACAAGATAGCCCCAGGTTGGTTGTAAGAACAAGGCTTGCAAATTGATTACAGCATAGCAACATCTGCAATAAATACAAAAGAGTAGTAGATATCTAAGTAAATATTCCATATTCATTATTAATATTACACTTTACACAATATTATACACGACTGTTCATAATACCAATCCAGACTAATTCAGTTGTGAAAGTGTAATCATCTTATTTTTTCATTTTATACAGTCAAATCTTCTTTCTCGCAATAATGTTTGATATTATAAAACAACAGTTACATAAAATGTGCATTATTATTTTCTGCACATTTTCTTAGACCAGATTATAAACTAAATACCTATAGCATAATATTTTGAACGCACTGGTTCGCAATCATGATTTATGAAACAGAGCTTATTTCTTGGTTAACATTAATTAATCAATATTTGAAAATAAAGGGTAAATTTTAAACTAAATTCCTACACATAGTCCTTTAATTAGTGCTTACGGAACTAAAAGGGTTAGAAGTTAATAATTATTAGAAAATCGTTTAGTGATTGTATTGCAAAATCAAATAATAGCAAGCGTGACCTCAGAAGCAACGAATGAAGTGACACAGTCATTTAGTAAATTATTGCAAGGTTTAAAATAATTAGAAGTAAATTGCACTAAGACTAATGACCTACTTGACACTTTCTTATGATTTATTGTTTTTCATGGTGCGCTTGCGGGCAAAGAACAGAACAATTAAAGTCATAGCAGAAACCTATGAAAGTTTTTCCCAAAGGCTATGCACCTGTTTGCCCCTTGGATTAATTTAGCATTTGCCAAGGGATGATAATTTACAATGCAAAAAATAAAGTAATTTATAAAAGTGCTAAAATAGTCTGTAATTCTGGATATATTTACAATTATATCATATATGATATGATCAATTGAGTATGATTTTTATAGATGCAGAGTACACCTTGACCGAATTATTTTAGCTCTAATCGTAGAATATATATGAGCCACTATTAAGCTTGGCACTACTATATGTGTAATGAAAAATATGCATCAATCACCTGGTTGAGTTTGATATAAAAAATAACGCCGTTAAATATCTGAATTTAACACAGTTTATTAATTTTAAAAAGCATCTTTAGCCATTAGTGAAGTAAAGAACGTCAAATCCAGATGGATGTTTATAAATGTAACGTAAATTTCATCAAAACTGAAAATTACATAACATATAATATGCAACATGTTTTATTTGTAAATTTTTATATATTATATTTAATAATAATTACATTATAATATGGTTACGCAAGCTCACCTACCTGTTTATTAATTATGTTCTTGATTGCTTTCAAAGTTATAATTTTTTTAATATTTATTTTTCTAGAAAATTCCAGTCTATATTCAGTTTGGTTATAGACGCGTTATCGATACCGAGGAAACTTCAAGAACTCTAAAAATATATCTAGGCGAACCGGTTTCGCCTTCATAGTTTAGTTTATGTGGAAAAGCCAAATTTGAAAGGCAAAGTCAAAGAATTGAAAGTTGTAAATTTGTTTGAAGTATATTCGTTGTGTAATTAAGTAGTGACAATAATTTGTTTTTATACGTGGAGTATTTCGAGGTTAAATCAACGTAGACGTTATAATATTATAGAATAGACTGTCTTACAGGAACAAAATTTACAACCATTATTAAAAACTATAAGGTTATTTTCGACGTCACCATATTGCCAAGACTAATTTTAGTAATACAATGCGCAAATGAGGAAAGTTTCTCGTTACGAACATAATGATGCTCAGATATTGGTTATAATTAGAGTTTTCGAGATAATTAAAAAAAAATAAATTGTGACCCGGTAAAAAACAAATATGTTTATTCAAGTATAACTTTTTTGTCATCTTTAATTATACTTGCAGTTTGGCAGAACGCTAGCAGCTGCAGTGACCGCTGGATGTAGCTACGTGCTACATTACCTGTACTTAGGTTCCCTCGGGTTTGACAGACACGAACAGCTAGGCTTAGTTGTCGGTTATCTCACCTATGGCATACTGACTAGAGCTAACAAGTTACTTTGACTGTTTTCATGTGTAATTCAATGCTGGTCGGGGCGTTAGTCCGTAGAGTAGTTGTTTCCTGAAATACCTGTTTTGAAATGTATTACATTTTCTATTCTCAACTTTAAATTCACGCATATTAATAATTCTAACAGTGTATTTTATGGTAATATAATATAAATGGAACTTGGTGTATCCATTGAACACTTCCTAATACTTAATTATATTGAGAACCTCCTATAGACATATTTAGTAGTAAATCTGTTTTCTATAGTATATTATTCATATTTCTTAAATGTAAATAAATTAATTTAATAAAACAATATATATTTTTTAAACAATAATTTACTAAGTTCAATAATTTTTATCGAAAATATAAAAATATTAAAAAAATATGTGAATATTATTTTATTCACCACTAGTTCCAATTTTCTTGAAGTAACTAAATTATTGTATTAGATTTATGTCAATTACATTATTCAACAACCACTCGGTTGAACATTAAATAAACAAATATGTTTAATCAAAAAAATTATTTATTACACTTAACTACAAATTTAACTGTGTATATGTGTTACTTTATTTTGTTTGAGTTAGGTAACTATTATTTTGTTAAATTAAAGAAGTTTTTTGTATGTGTGCGTTTTTGAAAATGTCTCACCTATTTTTCAAATTTATCTACGCATGAACAATTTACAAAGAATTTAACTATAAACTCACATTAAATTCCAACGTTTCTAATAAATTATTAATTTTGTTTATTTATTTTGCGTACAATTCAATAAGATATTTTTCTATCTTATGATTTCCATGTAGATGTATCTCGACACATCTTCAGGTCATCATAACAAAATTTACTGCTAACAAAGTAAAGTATTTTAGGGATATTCTGCATTACAAATTAACAGAAAAACCACAACAAACTTTAAGAAAGATTTGGTTGACTAAATAATTTATTTGTAAATTAACACACATATTCACATAGTATAAAAGATATAGTATCTAACTAAATACGTGTTCACAATGATCAGATAAAAATATTTCGCTGCGTTAGGTACCTACTATTTTCCGACCGTTCATGCATATTTGATCTGTAGTGACTGACACATACAAATTATAGTAAGTTCTATGAAAAACCCTGACCAATATTCCAACCCGGAACTAATAAGACAATAAATCATATAGATGCGAGCAATATAACCCTTTGACTCCTGTTAGAAGTGCGTGCAGCGGGTTGATTGCTCTTGCGGTACCAATTTATAGGTACCATAAATCGTTGCAAATATACCTGGCAAATATATCCTTACAATGTCGAAGACTTTTGCTATTTCCATGACTTCATCTGTGTCAAGAATTGAACAGTGACCGACAAATGTGTCTGTACCTACATATACAGGGTGTGGCGCTTATAAGAAACAAAATTAAAATCCTAGATCACTTATAATCAATAGACTATAACCAGAACACTATTTTGAAGTTACTTTGAGGTTAGTATACCTAATAGAAATTATTTTATATAAGAGGTCAAAAATGAAAGTTAATCCCCCACTAGCATTTTGGCATTTTATAACAGCTACAAAAGGGGAATGTTTATACAGCAATTACACAACTAAAACTGGCACCATATTATAAAGCACTTTAGTTACCGTTGACATTTTGTAAGACCCATTGGAAACAATTAAAAAATAGTTATATAATAGCAACAAATCAATTAGGCGACAATGTTATAGTGAATTTTACATACGCATTTTAAAATATGCCGCGTATTAAGTGATTATTATTTATAATATTACCATAATTAAAACAAAAAAGGTTTTTTGAAATTCCATGGTTTTTAATCATTATAACTTTTCTTAATTGTCTTCGTTCTGACTATTCGGAAATTTACAAATATAAATATATTAGGAAACCTGTTAAATTTTTGATATTTTTATAGTTATACACCACAATAATTTACTGCGTTGCGTCAAAATGGCTGCCGGTTATAACATAGTTTAGTTGTAGAAACCAGCGTTAAATGACAAGTAGGTAAACTAAATCAGCGATTTCGGTAAAAAACTGAAAATTATGGTTTTATAATGAATTTGTCATAACAGGGCCGTATTGTAATAGTAAGTAAGTAATATATGAAGTCATTTAAAATTATGGATTTTTCATATTTCCAAAACATTTCAATGAAACAGGAGAGATAAAAGTAGGAATTCTTTAAATGTCTCGATAAAAGTCATAGTATGATAACAATTCATTACTTTTCTTCTAAATGGACTTTTTTTCACGGGTTTAAACCTGAAATGTTTATTCTTATACAATTACTACAATAACGAAAGCAAGAGATAAAACTAAACTTCTTCCGTTCGCATTGACACAAATAAAATAAGATCTCGTTACTCTGCTGTTTCAAATTTGTAGAATGGTTTGTCAATTTAATTTGAAAATAAACGTTTTTCTGTTGTGTTATATTACTGTTTTCGTTTTACATTTGTTAATATCATTACATAATAACTACCCATATTACAGCGTATAATACATCTATTTGCTCTTAGAAATAAAATTGTTTCCAAATATCTTTTAATATAACAGCTTTATAGGTTGATAACCCACATCTAAGAAACAATTAAATACTACGGAATATTACTAAACAATTATTAGAAAACTTTAAATCAGAATTCTGTGGTGTTCCATGTCTTCCATCAATCTGTTGTGCTCTATTGTATTAATTTTTGACTATATGTTAGTCATTTGATTGAATTTTGGAGGTATAAAAAATTATAGGAGGCCGTGGTAGGATCAGAGAAGTATATTTTCAATACCATGTAAAATAAGTGTTTGAAATTTAAATAAAAATTAAATCAAATATCCTCTGGCTAGCATAAAGATTCAGTGTTCATCATACCACTCATATTAATAAAGGTTTTGTTTTGGTAATTAGTTGTTCCCACAATAAAACTAAAACTAAATTTATAGAATTGTAACAGAAACTTCACTAGGCCTGAGAAATCTAATGTATAATAATATAATAATAATAATATCTCTACCCCTCATTCTAATCACACCCAGAAGTCGTGCGGTAGAGGGGGCGGCATATTATTATTAAGCAGGCCGAATTTGCGCCCAGGAACGACTTACGTTGGTAGGCCCTAACCACCATTCAGTGCAGGAATGAGGGAAACCTGGAAAACTTTATTAATTAGGGGGGTAGTCAAATATCAACCGGTATCAATCTCTCACAATGACCCAAGCTAACATTTTTCCACCCTACCATACCTGCAGAGAGGGTGCCAATCCTCCCTACGGATATAGCTTATATGCGGTCTACCTGCAGCCGGGCGCGAACCCACACCGATCTAGTCACCTCGATGCAAGTACTGACGCCTTAAACCGCGCAACAACTGACCATTCACTTATGTTCCACATATCCACTGTAGAGTTAAGAAAAGCTAACTGTTTGTAAATAATTTATTATTAATATCAAAGACTAACAGCGCTGTATGACAGTGAAACCTGAATCCTCAATAAGAAGTCAAGAGAAAACCTATAAAGGTGGGAAAGGAAGATCTTAAGAATAATTCTAGGTAGAAAGAAGACGGAGGAAGGTTATATAAGGAGAAATAATGAGGAAATATATGCAATGTACCAGGCTCCAAAATGCTAGGGCATATAGAATGTATGGAAGATGAAAAAACAGTTAAGAAAATTTTAAGGAGTAAACCTAACTACAAAACAAAAAGAGAGAGACCGAGGAAGCGATGGAGAGAGGCAGTAGCAATAGTTCTAAGAGAGAAAAATGTAATGGATTGGAAAATAAAGGCGAAAAACATAATGGAGTGGAGGAGAATAACACAGCTCTGGACCTAAAAGGCTTGTAAACATTTTTATATAGTGATATAATAATATCAAAAATCCTTTCCTTGTCATTGATTTTAACCAGAGATGCAGTTTATACTGAAAAATATGTACCTGGTTAAGTTTTCAAGTTGTCAAGCCACGAACAACAGATATTTTTAAAATCAAATAAGTAATAATAAGTGTTCACAGGTAGGTATATTCTACAAAATTAACATACCAAATGGTAATGTTAAATCTGTGGTAATACATAAAATTTTGTAGCATAAAATTCACATTCAATTGGGCAATCTAATTACATAGAATTGTTCTCTTACGCATATATTGATATTACTGGAATTTTATTTGTGTTAAAATTTTTGTTTTGAAGCTGCTGACACTGAAACACGTAAAGTAATTTTTTCGATTGGGAATGTGAAATACCCAGCTGTATATGTCTTAAATAATCCAATTAAATTTAGGATCTTAGAAATGGCAAGGTGCAACAAACTCTAGCTGTGAATATAATGTACATATAAAAATGTAACTATTCCACTACTTGCATACGTTCAAAAATATGCTTAAGTATTCACATAATAGAAGGGTTATTTTCTACGTTTGCCTATACTCATAAAAATCGATAAAGTCCTGAGACTTGCAGTAAACACGATCCAAGGATTGGGGATTCTACGTTCTAACCCAAGTCGTGGTCGGCCAATACTGAAGGCATACGAGAACAAACGAGAAACGGACCTCAGCGTGAGTGACAGAGCCTACTGGATGCATAAAGCCGCATCAGACTATTGTTGAAAGTAAAAGGACACAATTATTATTCATTTGTAAATGTCAGTTGTGCCCGATATTCAATATGGTGGGAGTCACCGGACCACACGACATGCTTGATAAATGATGTTTGATTCTTAGGACAGCTCTGTTTTTGAACACTTTTGCGATGTGCTGTTGAATATTTAAAGTCCTGCTTCGTGGGACGTGCTTCCGTCTGTTTCTTAGTGTACATTTAGCGACGCTTCTAGTAAAGCTGACATGTTTTCCTTCGTGTGATTATAAATAATACGTAGGTTTTCTGTCCTGATGTGCGTTTTCAGTTTTTACGGAACTTCCGGAAGACATTTCGAAACATTAAGTGGAGGGAGCATTAGCACAAATTGATTGTATTACCTACCATTCAGACATCAAATATCCTTAATAGTTTGAAATATTTCGCTGTTTTATTGTACTCCAAATGTTTTAACGATATTGACATACTAAAATTATGTTACCATCAATTTTTAATTAAATATCTTTTTAATTATCTAGATAGATACGAATATCAGAAAAAGCATTAATATCGGTTTTATTTTCAACGTAAATGTGCTCGTTGAATTATTTATGTCACAAATTCTGACATTATGTTATAAAGTAATCAAAGGAATAATTCTTAAATATACTAGAAAAAAATGAAATATTTAACTTAATATCATTTTTAGATTTATAACTAAATGGTGTATAATAAAGTAAATTACTTAATATCCACTTATCGTTATCATTACAAGTCTGTTAAAAAATACAAAAATAAATCAAAATGGTAATGTTTATTGCACAAAGTAGTTGTATATTTTCTACTGTTCAGATATTTATATGAAACATGGAATTACGGTTTAAATAAAAAATATATAATAATAATAAAAGCCATAATTAAAAAAGTTATTTTTGATATTTAGTCTCATACATTAATAATAAGTCTGCATTATGCTGCTAGCAGTTCAATACTTACTGTTAATACAGTCATTGGCCATTGTAAGAGAGAGAATCTAATCCAGCAATTGCGGACTAACTGATTTAAAAATTCAGAAATCATTTCACACATATTCCAAACATGGGTGGTTTATAAACAAACATATACCAATTCATATATAATACGCTTAATTGAATAATAGTTATGGGTAACTATTATTGAGACTGTAGTTTCAATAGACTTTAGATAACTTTAAAATTAGAAAAATTAGCTACAATTGCCAAATAAATTTTGGAGAAATTCATATTGTGGCAATTAAATTAAGTTATTCTTTAGTTTAATTGGGTTTTTTTGCCACACTTCTGAAAAAAATAAAGATTAATTGAATACGCCCTTGCGCCAAATGGATCAGCCAAGGGTTATTTTTGAAAATAGTTTTCGTAACCAAAAAATCTCTTACTGAAAAACGCATATAAGTAAAAAATTTAAAAAAATCACATCACTACCGCGCACTTCCGTACTTTTGACGTTTTGAAAAACTCTCTGTTTTTGTTCTCAAATTAGCAAATGTATTAAAAGTATGTCAAGTTTGACAGATTAAAATTTGTTTGTCTGCTTACATAGAGATGTTAAATGATTTTTCTCTACGTCCATGCAAAAAACAAAACTTTATTGAACTATATTTAGTGGAAAAAGTGGTTCTTTATTGTACTAGTGCAATAAAATGTTTATTGCATTCATCTGTCATTCTACTACAGCGTTTTGTCATCATGACCAACATAAACGTTCAAATCGATGTCACATTTTCCTAGACTTAGTGTCATCTAAATAACAATTTTTGGTTTCTGCATGAACGTAGAAAAAATATTGTATGCAACTCGTACAAAAAACACTTTCTTTCTGTACTTTTTGCATAAATAACTATCATTTCTTTTTTTTTGTCTCAGAAACATCGTACTTAATTCTTCTTGATACAATTGCAGCCAACAATGATCAATGTTTACTTAACAGTTTGATACACATTTATCTCCGTGCAACAAAATAATCGCGTTCTCTTTTAATTTTCTTTTTGTTGCATTCTCTTCCTTCCCTAAAATTTTTGCCGAACCCCTTTGAATTAAATCCGTTCTCCCAAGCGTTTTCGCAAATGTTTGATTTTCCAAATTCCCATCTTTTTATATAATTTTTTATGTTCCTCAACTCTAACATTCTTATTATTTAACTTATTTAATTAATCTTTATTTTTTTCAGAAGTGTGGCAGAAAACTCAATCAAACTAAAGAAATACTAAAATTATGCCACAAATAAATAGCTTCAGAGAATAAATTAAGTTATGTTAATAATAATAGCAATTGCACTACTTTTATTTATAGCATTTAAGGCTCAATAGGATGGAATGCCGATGTAAGTTTAAAGTTGAGAATTTTAAACCCTGTTAATAAAGTTAGAAAAAGAATCATACAACGTTGGATACTAGAAAGTTCTACTTAGGTAGTGTTAGTACTTATATTGCCAAAATGTAGCGATTCTATACTTAAAATATCTATTGAAAGTGTTTCTTTTTGTAGGATTTTTACATAAACTTCAACAATTGATAATACACAGCTATCGGTAATTGCTGTTTAGCTAATACTAGATAGCGACATCTACCAAGGATTTCAAATCTTACCTTGTAGGCTATACTCTATACAAATTATTTTTCACTAAATATAATTATCTATAACAAATCTTTTTTAAATATATTTAGCACCCTCTGTTATATTATTTTTATTAATTTTCTGATTCTAAGGTAATTAAATAATATAGAATAAAAACTAACATATAATACGAACCAAAAGAATCTACAATACAAAATGCAATTTATATTTAAATACACTTCTTTATCGGTACCTCGATGTCTCCAAAAATGTGTGTTCCATTGAAACGAAACTGTGACGGAATAGAGTGACAGTATGAATACCCAAGAGACCATTTAGAGAAGCTAAATACTGGTAGTAAATAGTTGTTGTTAAATCCCTTCAAATCACGAAGATCATTAACTAAGTAAAGTCAGTGCTACAAATGCGAACGGTCATTATTTATCTAGTCTAGTTGGCTATGATCATGGACACCAACCACATTCAAAGATAATTTGACTGGCCTTCACCCACTACCCTACAGAGTTTTGTTAAGAACACATTTAATTACTAGAAGCAGATGCCAGCACTATAGGTATCTAATTATGGCCTTCTTGAGAAGAAAATATTGACTCTTACTTAATACATAATTCACTTTGATTGAAACATTTTGTTATAAATTCCATTTTGCTATATTAAAAATTAATGGTGCAAATTTTTAAGTTAACATGAATTTGTTCTTAATAATTATTTTGATAAGTCATCGAATATTTTTATAAAGACACAAGAGTGCACACCTTAGAGACTTTTTAAAACAAATGGCAGAATTTGAAAAATTAGAACATATATTTTGCCTTAAAAGATACACACATACTTTTAGATATATTATATTTCCAAAAGGTTTACAAAAGTTGTACGAAACACATAAGAAAATTTATTTCATGCACGGTGGGGCGTTAAATTGCATTTTATAGTAAAATTTTTCGGGTGAAATACCACATTACCGCTCGAGGGCCTTAATAAGCCCTCTAATGAACTAAATATTCACTCTCCGTTAACTAATACTGTGTACTATATTTTTATTGAAGAAACATATCAATTTCTGTATCCCTTTTTATGAAAAAAAGTTAAAGAACTACAAAAAATAAATTACAATTCAATCATACTAATAAAACTATGCATTACATTTTTATATTACAATACAATTAACGTAATTATAAAAATATTAGGACATTATTTGTCCTGTCTATTTTCTACTTGTTCTGCAGAACTACTTTTTGTAACTTAAGTAAGACTACTATTTTTGGAAAGTTATGTGGAAGATCCAGAGTACCTACTAGTTGAAGGCATATTAATGCCAATATCTTTTTTGCTATTTCCAGTTTGTTGGAAACTGACTGTTCAATGTAGCCTTTAGCAACTGTGGTTGATTCCAACCACCATGGCGCTTAATATTAGTTAGGTATACCTGCTCTAGCGTCGGATAATAAAGAAGTCGAAGAACATCGAAAACAATGCAGGAATATTCCTTTGGGTTTGGTAATTTTAAATAGTTTGCGATTTTATACGGAATCTGATCCAACATATTTTTTCGAATTTTTTGCTTGGAGTATTTATTATTGTTACACTATACAAAAAAAACGTCGATGCTCAGTATCCGATTGACAAAGAGACTCATAACTTCTGTGTATATCCAAATATCTTGGTGACTTGTTTCCATTATCAATTATACTAAATATACACTTTATTTCAGTCTTGGATTCATTTATAGTTACTAGCAAAATGTTATCTAAATCCTGAATATCATATCTTATGTTATCATACATAGGTAACTCTTATCTAAACCAAGCTCCACGTATATCAAAAAGTTATTGCCACCTAAATAAAAAAATAATGTAGGTACATTTTATTTTGCATTCGAAGGTAGCCGCTTACTTTGATCATATGTTAATTTCCTCTCTAGTCTTCTTTTTATGAATACTATTAATATTGAATATTTCCTAATGTCGATGTCATGATGTAAAAATGTCGTTGCCTTTAACATAAAATAATACGATCATAAAGAAGACGGCTGACGGCTTTCAAAAATTATGCTAAGAGCACATTTTCATTGTAGTATCATAAGTTTTGTTGTTATTTTTTTATTTTCTCGGTAACAAGCTTCTTTTCATTTCCTCCGCTGCTTTAACGTTACGCGTGTGACAATCACGTAAAGCCGCATACTCACCTGTAACAGAATCTCGCCGCGAACCTTGTTACGTGGCTTCAAAACGACCGTGTGGACCCTATAACCCCGTCGCGTCACATTACAGCAAACATGGGTGTTCTCATTGAGGTTCGCAGCGCTTTGCCCCGTATACACTTGTAACAGAACCTAGCCACGTGGCTTCTAAACGACCGTGCAGACGGGACCCTGTAACCTCGACGCATCACATCATAGCGAACATGGGTGTTCGCATTGAGGTTTGCAGCGCTTTGCCCCATACATACTTCCAATAGAACCTTGCCGCGAATCTCGTCGCGTGGCTTTAAAACGACCATGTGGCCGGGACTCTGTAACCTCGTCACATCACATCACAGCGAACATAGATCTCATTGCGGTTCGCAGCATTTCCATCACTTGTGGGTATTTCTCAGTCGCAGCAAGGATATGTACTGTATGTGAATGGCAGGGTATGTAAGTATTTTAGTTTTCTGTGTTTCGCCTTATCATGGGGTATATATTTTCATAGTGTAGAACGGACAGTTGTGTTCTGTTACCCAACTATACCCTCAACTTTTTTATTTCACATTTTTTCTTGTCTTGAAAGGTGCATACCAACTGTAAAAATGACTTTGAAAAAGACAAGGTGTTGAAAACATAAATAAAATTAAATTGTGTCAAGAGAAGTATTTAAGAAGAAATTAAAAAGTTATAGAGAAAAGTTGTTGTTAATGCCAATACAATCTCAGATATGAACTTGTTTACTGTTATATTTAAATGCCTGTATTTGTCCAAGCTTTTGATTAATTAAAAATGACAGTATCACAACAACAAAACTTCAAATCATATAGACAAAATTCTTCCATCATGTTGACTTTACGACAACGAATGTATTTAGATAAATGCCACGGTATAGGTCAAATACATTATCGACATGCAATTCAACTTTTTAATAAAAACTATGCAAAACTGTATGTCTTAATAAATTGTGTTTGAGAATTAATGAGAAAGTTTAATAACACAGGAGATGGAAAAAATATCAAAATACTAAAACGGAATCATTCAATCTTAATAAAACCAAAAATAAAAAATTTTAACATAGAAAATTCGACGTTCATATCTGAGGTTATATTGGCATTAAAGACATATTCCTCTATTAAATTTTTAACTTCTTCTTAAAAAGAACTTTTCTCATTACACCCTTAAATATGTTACACCGTTAGGCGTGAAGATGAAATTAATTGAAACTGCTAACAGTGCTATAAAAAAGTATAAATTGATCAAGTACGGTTTAGCTGACGAATAGTAAGCAATTATTAGGAAATTATTTAGGCGTATATCCGATCCTTTTCGATATCAGAAAAAATGGTCTTCATATTTTCGTCAAATACAAGGAAATGAGGCTGACTAACCTAAAATAAAATTTTACAGAGGGACTGGTAACCGAGTATCGGTTAAATTTATGCAGAATACGGGCTAAGAGAGAGTACGACTACGGAGAAAAGAGAGCAATCCTATGATAATAAAGATCGATTGGACATCGAATCATTATCAGAAATGAATCAACCCCCTCACTATTCAAATATTAATTAACAAGAAAATCTTAACAGAAGTAATTACAATTCGAGAGCTCTTAACGCATACTTTGCAATATGTCAAATTACCCTGCAAATACTTGCGAGAATTTTATTTAATGATCGAAGTGAAATTTGATGTTGCAGAAGAAAATTGGAATATATAATATTAATAAGAATTTCCATAAGGATGTTTGTATTTTTTTTTATATTTTCGGTTCAATCAAACTAATCAGCAACTCAAAATCAGTTGGAGACAGCGTTGTAAATTTTTTGTAAAGACCCCTGATATGTTGGAAGTTTAAATCAGCCAGGAAGTTACAACCATTGTACTTCATTCCTCTAGAATACAAACGTGTTTGCCACCATCTTTTTGCATTTTCTTTTTTGTTGCATAATGGATATAGGTAAATATATATGGAAGCCGCAATTTGCACGTTATTACAATAATTGTACATGACTTAGTGAATTTTTCACATACATTTAGGAAAACATATCTTTCATTAATTCATTTATTTTGAATTTAATAATTAAGCCACATCAACCTAATAATTTTAGTAGTATTATATTTTTAAGTAGCACAGCGCAACTATTTTTCAAGACCTCAGAGATTTCAATATCAGGAAAACATCATTTTTGTTAAATATAAGCGTTATAAAAATTAGCAATAATAAATCCTCACGCTAAACAGAATTTTCTGTATCCTTAAAAGTACTTCCCTCTGCAGTTTCTATATTTGACGATGACGTCAGATGTAATTTATCTAACAAATGTTGCTTAGTATGGACCTATACCGTCCTGTTAAAACCATAATTTGGAAATCATTGGGAGTATCTGAAACTCACAAATTAATGTTACCAGCTCTCAATACTTCCAAGGAGTAATGTAGTGTTAATTTTTCAGATTTATTGTAAATATTGTTGACAATGTTCCTAATAACGTTTATAATGTTACTTTTAATTACTTGTGTTTTCCTGAAGCTCCTTCTGTTATCAATGTTATCAGGATATCTGTGTACTCAGACAAATAAAGCTCTATCGAGGTTTGATGATAATAAAAACTTCAATTAATATATAAAAATTTTATTTTGCTATTATCTGTTAAAATTATGTACCTACGTATAGAATATTCCATAGATCATTATTTTCAGTTTAATATGTTCATATGGAATTATAGCTAAACATGGAGTACCTGATATTAAAAAAATTATAATGTATTATCAATTATAGCAATTTACAACAGGTGTGGAGTTACTTCTATTACCTCAAGGTACTCCATGTACAAATTATGCTCTGGTTTGAACAGTTCTGCGGTTTAAGTACCTGCTGAATACTTTAGTAAATCAGTAATTGCGGTAATGAGAATTAGTTGCTGTACTTTGGTCATTTCATATAGTGATACATAATAATAAAGAAACAACCTTCCTAACTACTTTGGTAATTTCATACAACGAAACATAATAATAAAGAAATAACCTAAGGATTGTAAGGGTGCATTATTACCTGTTTTAGATATATTATTATACAATTTGAAGACTTTAATATGCTATTTGTTTTATACATTATTTGTTATAGCCAGAGCAACATTTAAAAAAGTGTTGGGTAATTGTACTAGCAATTCATATAGAGAGGCAACATGACGTTAGCATAACATAAGTTATACATTGTTATAAGTAGAAATATGCTATAAACTTCACAAATTCTCATTAAATGCAAGTTACAGATAATAAAAATAGTAGGTAGTATTTTTAAATTGAAAAACTTCCCAATATTTGGTAGATTATTATACTATGTTCTAGTCATTGAAATTTAAACAAAAACATTAATTATGAAATAGACAAACGCTGGCGTGAATTATGATGGTTTGGTTGGAATTATCGGGAACTGCATTTCTCTTTCATGGGAAAATATTAGTTTCCATTTTTCATCACACAAAATATCACACAGAACAACATTTACATGAAACACATTACTAGTTCGTCAGAATAGCAAGTATCCCACCAATTTGATAATCCATTTGGAAGTCAGTAGTTTTGGTGGATTCCATCTAACCAATCAGAAATCAGAATTATCTATTAAAGAACTCATCGTCTGCAGCTAAAGTCAATACGGGACATATGCTGTTTGTTCACAGTATGATGATATATGAATGATATACAGGGTGCCAAAATTAGTAGGTCAATCCGTTAACCATAGATAGCTGATATGAAAATAATGGGACTTTCATTATGCCACTTTTCATTTAGGAGCCCTATTTTTGAAATACAGGGTGTCAAAATGTAAATGTCAAAAAGGAAAGTTGTCGATAACTCCGGTAGAATTAGAGATATTTGTTTGAAATTTCGCTAATATTTTTTTCTTGTAGAGACACACTTTCAGTATACTTTTGGTAAAAAAAATCAAAGCACGAGCGGAGGTGAGGGGGTTAAAGTGCATTATGACCCCCTCAACTTTTTCATACGCACGCCTATGGTAAAAAAATATAATTTCTTAGATAAAGCGGCTTTTATTCTAACTTTTCTTATTCTTGCAAGATTTTGATTTGGAGCCTGGGTTACCAGATATTGTAACTTATTTTAATAAAGTTTAAAATCCGTTTTGTACTATAAATTTTATTTAACATTTAACAACATGAAACAAACTGCGTATATTTTATATTACAAACAGAAATTAAATTCGAAAAATTATATTAAATGTTCAACATGAGAACCACCTTCGCGGACGCACATCCTGCATCTCTTTATAAAGGAGAAACGAATATTATGAAAAATATGTGGTTTCACCCTAAATTGCTCGGCTCCTTCAAATATTTTTAATCTTAAATGTTGTTCATCCACAATTGGAACCATGTAAACAAAACCTTTCATACACCCTCAGACACAGAAGTCTAAGGGATTAAGGTCTGGGGTTCGAGATGGCCATTTGACTGGCGCAAGACGTCCCCGGCCGATCCAGTGATTAGAAAAGGTTTGGTTTAAATAGTTCTGAACAATTCGGCCATAATGTGGCGGAGCCCCATCTAGTTGAAACCACATATTTTGCCGAACCGCTAAAGGCAAATCATCAAGTAAGTCTGCAAAAGACGTTTGCAGAAAATGCAAAAATTCGACGGCATTTAAACGGGGGGGGTAAAAAAAACGGTCCTAAAAGAAAGTTATTAATTATTCCTGCCGTTTACTTTAAAACTTACTTGATGATGTGCCTCTACAATGAATTTCGGATTTTCAGCAGCCCATGTATGAGTATTATGAATATTCGTTACTCCGTTACGAGTAAACGAGGCCTCATCGGAAAATAAAATAAATTTACTAAAATTAATATTAAGTGGCTCTTGCTTGTGAATCTAAAGGTAGAAGTGCCTGCACTTTTTGTACATGATATGGGTACAGTAATTGCTGTTTGAAGACACGTCGCACATCATCTGACTTAATCTTATTGTTGCCACCATTATTAATTTGATTAGCTAGTACTTATACTCGGAGTTTCTTCGACAATTTGCAAGATTTGCTCCTCTTCGTTTGGACGTAATTTGAGTTGCCGTCCACATTGGCCCACCCTCCTATGCTTAAAGTTGCCAGATTCTCTCAGACGGTTGACTAAGCTTAAGAAAAATCTCCTTTTTGGATGGTGCCTGGTTGGAAATTTGTCCGCATAACGCCTAGCAGCTAAACTAGCATTAGAGTTACATTTTCCTAAAAGCAAGAGAAATTAAATTGTTTAGGTTCGAGATTACAATTAACACTTATTAAGTCCTATTCCTTTTAATAAGTACTTACTTACCCATTATTAAAATCATATCGGTCATTTCAGAAAATGATAGCAAACCTTCTCTGTTCGCCATTTCTTATTGAATACTTCAATTAAAAAATGTCTAAACAACGTTTTTTCTATTTAACTTATAAATTATTTTGACAACCAAATGTACCTACCTATCTGACTTTGTTTTCAAAGCCTACGTAGAACTTATTACTTGAAACACTAGTTACCAAATCCATACTATCCGTCCAAATAAGTTACAATATCTGGTAACCCAGGCTCCAAATCAAAATCTTGCAAGAATAAGAAAAGTTAGAATAAAAGCCGCTTTATCTAAGAAAATATATTTTTACCATAGGCGTGCATATGAAAAAGTTGAGGGTCATAATGCACTTTAACCCCTCACCTCCGCTCGTGCTTTGATTTTTTTACCAAAAGTATACTGAAAGTGTGTCTCTACAAGAAAAAAATGTTAGTGAAATTTCAAACAAATATCTCTAATTCTACCGGAGTTATCGACAAATTTCCTTTTTGACATTTACATTTTGACACCCTGTATTTCAAAAATGGGGCTCCTAAATGAAAAGTGGCATAATGAAAGTCCCATTATTTTCATATCAGCTATCTATGGTTAACGGATTGACCTACTAATTTTCGGCACCCTGTATATCGACTCCTGCAATAACCTGATTTTAAGTAAAAACAACTTTTACAATTTACAAGTTTATTTTCAATGCATTTCTTATAATGGATTTAATTCCATGCGTTATTTAGTATTGTCTGGCGGGCTGACGGTAGCCGAGCGGTCAAGGCGGTGACGAGTAATCGCTGCCAGGGCAAGCACGAGCGGCCAGAAGTTGGTTCGAATCCAACACGGGGCAGGAATTTTTCTGTCCTACCCATGGATGTTTGTAATTGTAAGGGTGGAGGGTAGTATAAGTTAGTAGGTAAAAAGGGCCAAATATGGCCTAATTACCAGTAAGCTTGATTACCTTTACTTTTAGTATTGTCTGGCATTCCGCAAAGATCTAACTTAGGCCCGTTAGTTTTTTCTCTCTTTGTTGACTATCTTATAGTGTAATTCATTGGGAAAATTATTTTTAGTTGATGACTTAAAACTGTTTAATGCTGTTAATTCGGTCGATGACTGTGTTAAACTTCAGCCTTTGTAATACTTATCTGTCAAATCACCTGAACATATACATCATGTAAGAATTTGAAAATTAATACTATAATAGCTTATCTTTTAATAAAACCTACTTATTTAATGTGGTTTGCAAAAATGTACGTATGTTTTATTTGCTATATTAAAACATTAATATACGTGGCACTGATGCCGTTTCAATACTTCACACAAAGCTTTCATACCCAAATATTTTTAATTTTTCATAAAACTGGGTACATAGGTACGTAGTAATAATGGACTGCATGCATTTTGACCATAAAAACACAATACTTATTAGTTTAGGTTGTATCAATTTATAAATTTAGACGTAAACAGAAAAATACACCTTAACAGATATTTGACATTTGTCATAATTTCTATGAAATAGTTGACGACTATGTCCGATTATGAAATTTGTGCTGCAGAGTGCTGCCACACGCGGTGACTTAGTGCAACGGGGACTAGAAAATGCACGACTGTTGCCATTTAGCCGATGATGTTTGAACAAACTATTTCTTAATCATAATAAGTGTGAAATGGTGTCATTTACTCGTAAACGAAATAAGATATTGTTCAATTATGCAATCGATTCGCATGTACTGGTTCGCTGTGATGCAACTAAGGAACTTTGACTCAGAATTAAGCTTTGCATCCCACATCGAGCACATAGTGTCTGCTTCTATTAAAGCGCTTGGATTTATAATTAGGCAACGTCGAAATTTCCTTGACATTCAGGTTTTAAAAACTTTTGTTTTGCATGTGTAAGATCCTTTTTGAATGTCATAAAGTACAGAGAATATTTCTACTATATCCTGTTTATCGCGTTGATGGTAGATATCCTGAACGTGGTTGTGGCTACAACTACATACTAAGTCGATTCGGTCTTAATTGGTTAGATTTTAGAAGACGCTACTATTCTCTTGAATTTCTGCGGTCTCTCTTCCAGAATAAGATCTACTGTCCAGAAATTTTCATACCCCTATAGCTAGAACTAATCTTTTATTGAAGTCACCTTTCGTCAGGATATTTAATAATTATAATTTTCCACTGTTATCTTAATGAGGTTTTTGATGCTACTAAAAGTAGATTTACGTAATTATTATCTGTAATGGTAGCTAGGAGAATAATATTTATTTATTTTTTTACATTGCATTATCTTATGATCGATGTGTTAGGCATCAGTTTGTTTAATATAGTATAATTTTTCTTCATTGTTTTACTTGTTTGTGATTGTCCTGTAATAGGTTAATTTCCAGTTAGACAAATAAAGTATTATTATTAGTATTAATTACTGGTTCACTTACCTTATATTATCATATACAGTGTACGGAGGTACTCCACAGCATTTAAATTGATCACTCAAGCTATGGTAGAAATATTATATTTAAATAAAAAATATACTGTAGAATGCAGAATTTTATTATTAAAAAGCAAAAAAACAACTAGTACTTCACAGCTTGGTACTTCAGTTTGGTGCTGCGAGCTGTACCTTTAACCTTGCTGTGACCTGATGAAACGCAAGGTGGAATGTTTTTTTTTAATGCAAATGCGTTTCTAATACCCATGTAACAGTACTATGACAGTGATCAATCGCTAATCATACATTCATATTCAAAGGCGCTCTTTTTATTAAACGGTCAAGATATGCTGAAGTTGATGTGTTTCTCCTGTCGACATATGAATAATAAGAATTATTGTTATACTCATATGTATGCAAATTATGTTTAAGCGTAATACTTCTAGATCTTTTATAAAACTGTTATTGAAATTTTCTCGAGGCAGATGTGTTGCTGCTATTATGTTATTATTTTACCTCTATTTAGTTTTGTATCACCTGAAATGTTTGCAGGTTTCCTATGCATTTTGAATTTGTTTTGAACCTACATTAATTTGCTAATACATAAGTAACAGTTTTATTTCTAAATTAATATAACGCCATAATCGTTCTTGAAATAATTAGTAGGTAATTTCTATTAATTTATAATATTAATTATTCCTTAATAACTAATAAGTCGTGTCATTACAGTTTTTTTTTAATATGGCGTAGTTAAATAGCTACTAAATTTGAATGAAATAGAAATTATGTATGAAATTATCTATTCCAAAAAATTGTAACTCAATTGAAATAGTAGCAAATGTGTAAATACAAACTCGCTATACAGTGTTTTATAATTATATGGTTAAAATAAAATATAAATTTTTATACATTTTTTATTGTATTGTAAAGGCATTGAAACTAATTCCATTCAATTTTCTTACAATTTCTATTAATCTTATGCATGTTGTTTGATACCATATACATAAATAAACATAACGTAATCATAGGTACTAAGTACCTACTTACAACTTACAGCATTAGTATTTAATAATTGATGAATTAAGACCAAGAAGGAAATTATTTAGTTGGATTATTTTATTATACTATTTATTTCTTCTGGAAAACATTGTACACAGAAAAAAATTGTCTGTAATTTCACATAACTTTACGTTGGCAATTTGGGACCAACGTAAAGTTATGTAAAATTACATAAGAATTTTGTAAATGAAATAAGTATATTGTAATATTACAGAAATATAAATCAGGTCATTTAGATCAAAATCGACCGAATCGCGGAAATTTTTAGGCACAGCAGATATCGAGATACGGTTTTCTGCATTGTGTTCAGGAAGGTCCCAGGAAAAAAGTCTATATCGTCTAGTTCAGCCATTTTTTGAAAAATGCCTTCTGGGCCGGAAAATGCATTACACCATTATAGGAACGACTGGAAACTCGGAAAAATCGCTCGGAAATCGTTACTCGGGGGTTTCGGGGCTGCCGAACTCGATTCTGACATTAGAATTACCCGGAGATGCACGGGGGTGGCTCTGTGGGGGTGCGCGGGGGTGAATTGGGGGAGAAATGCAGCGTGCATGAAAATCGCTCCAAACTCGTTACTCGGCGGTTTTTGGGGATGTTGAGGGACTCCAATCACCTCCAGACAACCCCACAGAGCCACCCCCGAGCGCCCCGGGAGAATCTACTAGAATTGAATTCGGCATCCTCGAAAACCCCCGAGTAACAAGTTTGGAGCGCTTCCCATGGACTATTTAGAGAATTACCCCCTCAGAATTACCCCCCAAATATCCCCGCAAAGCCGCCCCCGGGTAATTCCAATCCCAGAATTGAATTCGGCATCCCCGAAAACCCCCGAGTAACGAGTTTCTCCATTCTCCCCTAATTCACCCCCCGAGCACCCCCACAGACCCAACCCGTGCATCCCTGGGTAATTCTAATGCCAGTATCGAGTTCGGCAGCCCCGGAAACCCCCAAGTAACGATTTCCGAGTGATTTTTCTGAGTTTCCAGTCGTTCCTATAATGGTGTAATGCATTTTCCGGCCTACAAGACATTTTTCAAATAATGCCTAAACCAGACGATATGGACTTTTTTCCTGGGACCTTCCTGAACACAGTGTAGAAAACCGCATCTCGATATTTTTCCTAACTTCCCTGGACTATATAATTATTAGTTTTACCCAATATAATATAATGTACAAAGAACGTATAAAAAGTGATATTTGAATGAAGTGATCGGTCAGTGGTCGCGCGGTTTAAGGCGTCAGTACTTGAATTGAGGTGACTGGATCGCTGTGGGTTCGAACCCTGCAGCCGGTAGACCGTATATAAGCTGTATTCCTGGAGAGATTGGCACCCTCTCTGCGGGTATGGTAGGGTGGAATGATGTTGACTTGGGTCAATGTGAGAGATTGATACCGGTTGGCATTTAACTACCCCCCTAATTAATGAGGTTTTCCAGGTTTCCCTCATTCCTGCACTGAATGGTGGTTAGGGCCTACCAACGTAAGTCGTTCCTGGGCGCAAATGCGGCCTGCTTAATAATAATATGCCGCCCCCTCTCCCGCACAAGTCTTCGACTTCTGGGCTAATCCTCGTGATTAGAATGAGGGGTAGAGATATTATATTATTATTATTATAGTAGGTGAATATTTTTAATTTATATCCATCTAGACAAATGATCAACACTTCATCAAAAATCAAATAATTTTTATGTTTTAATTTTTTATACAGGGTGATTCAGTATTTATTTCAAAAATATATTTACAATGTATATACATGGAACTATAAAACCTGATAAAGCAAAGCCTGCAACCGGACAAAAATTGAAATACATTACCTAAGAAAGTATTTACATTGTATAACAGTTCTCTCTCTCTTATATACAGCACTTTCAACTGCTTTTGCCACTTTTGTCATTAAGTTATAAATAGAATTAATTGATGGTTTTACTTATTATAATAGTTTGACATACCTGATGTTACAACAACAAAATTTTGGGACCGCCTTTCCCACTTTCTACAAACTAACACAAATATGTCTGCTTCTTATCCGTTTTGAACACGTAAGCTATCGGTAGCTACATCAGTGCGATCCATTTCATTTTTTAAGTCCTCCTCGTCCAAAACCTTGATATCAATGCTTGAACATGATGTACATGGTACGGATATAATTAAACCTCGTATTATACGCCATACTGCTACAACACACCGTGGACGATTTGGTTGTAAATTTTCCATGCCAAGCTCGCGTTGCCAACACTTGCACTCACTGCACACCGCGGTAAAGTTGGCTGCAATTGTTGTGAGTTATTAAATACGTAAGCCATTTTTTGCACTTGAAAAACTAATTTCAACACCCGCATTACAAAAGCGTTTTTTCGTTAGCCGATTCAGTTAGATAATTTTTATTTTAAATTAAATTTAACCTAGTTTGTGGAATTGTTAGTATACCATTAGTTTACTCGTTTTGTGAATAACGAATACTCTTTTCCTTATTTCTTAGGGTTATCGTGTTTCGTAAGGTTCAGACTTTGATAAGTCCCCTGTGAATTTCATTGAGCCTTTCGGTAATCACCACTACTGACAGGTGACGTTTCCTTTACTGTAATATTAACAGTTTTCAAACAGCAGTTTTACAAATTGCTTGCATTATGCAGTCACTGCGTCCGTACTTGATAAATATGTAATAAACAGGTAGCAATCTTGCCTACTTTGCTATGTAAATATGATGTCCTCTAGGATATAATAAAAAATCGTGAAAAACAGGTAAAGGAATATTAAGAGCTGTGTTATTCTACAAACTTTCTGTTAAAGAGGAATAATATTAAAGTAATGCCACGCTTCAGCGCTTCAAAATATAATTATAGTTAAAAACTCCTTTTAGTTAGAAGAATTTATTGATCAATATCACCTAATTGTCATGCTAACACATAGGTACATACCATAAAATTAATAAATACATATTATTAACATGTTTTTATTAGGAAAATATTAAATTAAGAATATAATTTTAGAAAAATGTTATTAAGAAATCTTTTTATACAGGATTTTACGAAATAATGTGCAAGGAACAGTAACTTTTCAGATATGGTAACAAATTTAATTCCAAATAAGATATTTTGTGTATTATCACTATTATCAGTAACTTTATCTTTCATTCATTCCTAAAATTTATCATTAAACTTATAGTCGAAGGCAAAATTTATATTAAGGGCGATTTGTAATAATATTTTCTTAAATATTAATGAACATCAATTCAGTAATTGTATATAGTGGCATACCAATCCGTACAGAGAAGAGGTGGATCTACATTTATATGCAGTAAAAGTATGATTTGTACGATTGTAATTTTTCTAAAATTTTCGAAATCATTTTGTATAACAAAGCTTACTCTTCGATTTATCAACAAATATGTCCTGTTCATTCTGTATCAGTATGCATAGGAAACTGCAGACAGTGGAGCTCAGTTCGATGTTATATGTAGGTATATACCGACTTTGCCAAAGCATTTAACAGAATCAATCATAAGATTCTCCTGTAAGCACTTTACAGCTTAGGTTTCGATTCTGATTCAAACCTACTATTATGGTCATATTTGTCTGAAAGACAACAATATGTTTCTTATAATGGCTATGATTCTACCAAATATTCGGCGAAGTAGAGAGTACCTCAAGGTTCGAATTTGGGTCCACTGTTATTATCTTATTTGTTACTGACCTTACTACTACTATGAACTGCCGGATACTGATTCATATATTTTTTCCTTAAATGACTGTATTACTCTTCAAGGAGAGATAGCCAAAATTGAAGCCTGGTGTAATTTAAATAATTTATATCTAAATGCTGGACAATGAAATTTTATTAGCTTTACAAGGAAGAAATCACCTTGTCGTCTTAGTTACTTAACTAACAGCATCGAAGTTAATCGTTTCACTAAAATTAAAGACTTGAGTGATCTTCGATAAAGAATTATCTTTTTCATATCATGTCGTGTAGAAGGTGGATGATGCAATGAAGGCTTATGGTTTCACACTTCGCCACTGTAAATTGTTTACTAACATCGATTCACTCATTATTTTGTATTTATAATATAACAAACTAGAATACTGCTCTACTGTTTGGAATCCATTCTGTTTATGTTATAGAGTGTTTCTGGAAAAACCACAAAGAAAATTTCTCAAATGAAAGTATAACTCATGAGGTATTTTGCTAGGACAGTGATTCCACAATACACCTCCAATATAAGAAAAAGTATTATATTATAGTGCATCCTATTCTATCCAAAAGAGTCCATAGAATTCTACTTTTATCCTCGCACATTTCCATTTACCCCTCATTCTAATCACGAGGATTGGCCCAGAAGTCGGGAGACTTCTGAGGGAGAGGGGGTGGCATACTATTATTAAGCAGGCCGCATTTGCGTTATGAGAAAAAGTATTTTATCACTGCGTCCTATCCTATCCAAAATAGTCCATAGAATTCTATTTTTATCCTCGCACATCTCCATTTACTCCTCATTCTAATCACGAGGATTGACCCAGAATTCGGGAGTCTTCTGCGGGAGAGAGGGTGGCATATTATTATTAAGCAGTCCGTATTTGCGTCCAGGAACGACTTACATTGGTAACCTGGAAAACCTCATTAATTAGCAGAATGGTCAAACGCCAACTGGTATCAGTATCACATTGATCCAAGCTAACGTTCTTCCACCCTATCATACCCGCAGAGGGGGTGCCAATGGTGTCCACAAATATAGCCGACTGCAGGATTCGACCCTGTGGTGGGTGGCAAACACGATTCAAGTACTGACGCATTAAACCGCTCGACCAGCGACCGATATGAAAATAATAATTTCCCTTGTTTGATAAAGAAAACATTATCCTTTTTGGTAGTCCAACTCTCCTCAACTCTATATTGAACGGAGTTAGATATTAATCTAGATTTTCAATTAAACATTAGTTATGGAATTACTAATATTTCGGCGAATTTAAAATAAATGATAAGGAATAGTTTAAGTACAAATTCTTCATATAATGCTTGAAGAAATTGTTATATCAAACAAAAAATAACAGTAAGCTTGCATACTATACCTGTGTAACGAAAAATTGAAATACAAGGTAATTCAAAGTTGAATAAGAACTGTGGAGTTTAATCGATCTGCATTAATATTCGACGATCAAGCTTTAAAACATTTACAATTTTTTTTATTTGTGATGTATGACGTGATAGAATCATGAGCTACAACTTTTGTTAAGAATTCAGTATTATTACGATAGATCACTAGATTACAGAATGTTTATTATATCTAAATATAAGAAAATGTATTTTCATATTTCTTATTCTACAGCAGATATTTATAAATATTAATGCCATATTGTTATGTTAAAACATGCTAATTTGTGGTAGTAAAGTAATAGTACATTTAGTTGTATGCAATATTTTTCTTTGTTTGAACTGTCGGACGTTGGAAGTTAGGTGCAAATTTTATTTCGGGTTTTATAATTATGTTTCATTACAGGTGGCAATGATGATTATTCTGTTTACCATTCCGATGGGTTAATTTACACCTATGTACTTAAAATGAAATACTTATTATTGTAACCGTTAACATCTATTACTGTACATTATTATATAAAAGAGTTAGGTATTTTTCCCACGTAATTTCAAAAATTAAATATTTGATAAATTAAAAGTGCTATTATTTTATTAAAGTATCTGTAAGTACTTATCCGATTTCTTGCAAAGATTTTACTTAAATGTATCTCGAAATATTTTCTACAGAGTAGATTATTTTGCTTGATATTGCAAGGTAAGCAGTAGTAGATAGAAAGAAATTATAATATAGGTGTATTGTAACTTATTTTCGTTGAGAACCAACTACAGATATTCTATCTGCGATAAGAATATGCTGCTATCAACTCGAATCGTTCGATATGATAAGGGTACATAGCCACCAGAATTGAAAAAAAAAATCATGAAAAATATCCATAATAAATGAATGACAGCAAAGAGTAGGTAAAGGCACAAACTGAATAAACAATAATGTTATATTTACTGATATCTTTCAATCATTATTAGATATTGATTATCTCCAGCAAAATATCTGCCCTCTTGTCACGTAGAGGCGTATGTTTATATTATAAATTTTATAGGAGAGTCAAAAAACGAAAATGCGTTCAGCTTACGCAGCTGCTACTTTTTATTTAATTCTCAAACAAACTCATGTTTTCGAATTACTGCTAACAGATGATTTCCGGGCTGGTTGCCACGTCGTCGGTTTAGAACTCTTGACGTTTTGAGAGACATATCGCTCTCATTCTCACTCAGTAGTTTCAGAGTAACTTCTGAAGAAGAGAGCGATATGTCTCTCGAAACGTCAAGAGTTCTAAACCGACGACGTGGCAACCAGCCCGGAAATCACCTAACCATTAACGACAGCCACGGAAGCCTACAAACTAAACTGCTAACAGAGTATATGTTACAATACTGAAATAAGGCAGTGTATCTGACACAAGTTTGTACACACGCCTATACGTGATTTATTTATTTATTTATTTCGACATAGGTAATTTAATGCCCAGGATTACACAAAATAAAGATACAAATTCGTGCTGAGTACTTACATTAAACTTAAAGAAACAGTAAGTACAATTAACACTAATGTAAAGATCATCATCAAGTTTAAAAACATATTAATTAAAAGATCTAGATAAATAAAGTAATCATTATAAATTTTCTGTAACATACGTATTTGAGAATTACTTGAATAATTAGTCCGACACGATGAAATATAGAAAAGATTAGCATATCTAGAAAAATGTGAATGATGATTAAAAGAAATTTCACCGAGAATATAAGGAGAATCAACAATATTGTATAAAAATATAACAGAAAAAATTATTATCTTAGAGACCAATTTTTTTAAACGGTTGTGCGGCAATCTGGCATCATATGGCTTATAATATAAATTTCTGTTAAATCTATAATTGAGCATATCAATAAATCTATTCTGAACATTTTCAAGTCTATCTATATATTTATAATACAACGGACTCCATTAAAGGCTACCATTCTACTAACTATGCATTATACAAAATAATAATTGAAGAAGGGTTAGTGAAATGCTTTATATTGCGTAATATAAATCCTCGAGCTCTCATAGCTTTTTGCTATTGAGTCAACAAATTATACCTAGGTTCTTAACTTCACGAACGACTCTCAAAGTATGACCGCCAATGGTGTAATTGTAAGCAATATTAAGCTCTTTTCTGGAAAATGTTATACTATGGCATTTATTAATATAAAGGAAAAGTTTATGAAATTTGCAATATTTATTTAATCTGGACAGATCTTCCTAAAGTTCAATGCAGTCATCTACAGATTGAACAGTCCTTGACAATTTAAGGTCATCGGCAAACAAATTATAATTTGAATAATTGAAGCAGGAACAAATGTCATTTATAAAAAGACAAAACAGAAGAGGTCCCATGTGAGAACCTTGTGGTATTCCAGAGGTACTACTCAGAAAAGTAACACAAAGTAAAGAAATGAGACGATAGTTGCTGTCTTCATCCTTAGAACCACATTTAAAAACTGGAATTTCTACTCCTTTTTTCTAAAAGTGATACAGGACTTGGTTTATTAAAGTAAGAAGGAAACTTGTATTTATCCTAAGAAAAGCTGATAAGATAACAAAAATAATCTTTTGACTAAACACAAACAAAATTTTACAATACACGTATACATAGAAACACACTACAATAACATTGCAATGTTGAATGGTGACTTAAGTCTTGTCAACTTTTAGCAAATTTTGCAAACTGCAATATTTTCTATCATTTTCATCATAAAACTGCCTTTGAATGTCATGGTAGATTGTCAGAAGATAAAGTTAAACTTACTAATTCCATATAATGATGAAAATAGCGGTAATAATCCTGTTTTGCTAAATTCGCGAAAAGTTGACACTTTCCCGCCATTAATAATTTAAATCAAAATCTGCAAAATTTGCGAAGGTTTTTGCCAATCTCGCGTCCAGGAGGACAAGGCTTTTGAATTCATAAAATAGTAATGATATGTTTATTGTTCCTCATGTGATAAAACTGAGAAGAACATTTTGTCAGTTACTCCTAATGTATTTAGAAATAGTTTTATACATACAATATATTTATTATCAGCTGTTAGTTTGTAGATCAGTGTTTGTTGCTTACCGGACTTCCTCGTTTCATATACCCTAGTTCTCTTTGGTTTTCTTTTTTCTATATTGCGAATTAAAAATTCTCTTTGTGAAAACAAATCTCCGATAAAATTAAAGAGCTCAAAAATATTTTGTCTGATTTCCTCATCGATTTTGTAACAGTTTTTTCCATAGAGTTTGCATGTTTCTGGCACGCACCGCACCGCACCGCCTTTCTAGTTTTCGAGCAATTGCAAGCAAGGAATTGTTTGTTTTATATACTATGACTACTACTATTCAAGACCTGAATATAAAACAATATATTTTAATACCTACTGTTAACTATACTATATACCTATTTTAATGTTCTGTATTATTTTTAAACACTTTTAGCATATTTTTGTTTATTAGTCTTAGGAGTTTTTATCGTGATACCCTCTCTCCTCACCATCCATTATAAAAGACTCCGGGTAAATTACCTGTTGCACAGCGGTAAGAGTATTTGTAACACAATCTTACAGCTCTTCGATTATTTTTACGTGATTGTAAGATCGGCATCTGAATCATCATTATCAATATCTAGATAAGTATCGTTACCCTCGTTCCCCAAGTTGTCCAATAGTTTTTGTTTTGATAATGGTACATCATCATCCGAATTATTACTTCTCTCGGGTCCCAAGTTATGCTATTGTTTTAATTTCGCTAATGGCACATCTTTATCCCAATCGGTGACATCATTTTGATATTCAAAAATAAATTTATCGTTCTGACGATTCAAAGTAAAGTTGTTGATACTCTCTTGCAGAACCATATCAAGATAGTCAATTGCGACAAGTTTATAGCAATACCATCGCTTTCCATATAACATTTTCGCCTTATATCCAACACTTATTTCTTTACATTTTACAGTTTTTAGATCACTAGCAGACACCACATTTTTAGATTCACCGGTCCAACAAACAAGACCATCCATTTTAAAAGATTGAATGTGCTACCACACTCCACCAGTAATTTTTAGGTTAGAATTGTTCTGTAAGCACGACGAGAACGCAAATGATAGGTTATACGCCCAATAAAATTAATATGCGTCGGCAAATATTTTTACCTCACGAATAGGTGTATGAACGATTGCGCCGCTACGTGATAATAATATAAGTAATTTAGTAATTTACGCCTTTAATGTGCATAGTATACGCCCTTACGTGATACTCCCAAGAAAATCCTAAAGCCGGTCTAACTGAATTTTCCATTTTTTGAAATATGCGCCCCTACGTGATAAGAGGGACGATATTTTCCAGGAACACGACAACACAACAGAAACAATTTCACTAAAGGAACCTAAATTTGGATTTACTGCCGCAATCCCACCTTTTTATTACATTAATGCTGCACCTTTTTACCATAATAAAAATGTGTATTGAGTCTAATAGGTTTTCATTCTGGTATGGCTAGTCCTATAGTAACACAAGCAAATACCTCATCTTGTTTCAAATAAGTAATTTGATAGTCAAAAGCGGAATTTCAGGAAACAAATAAATACGCTGGAGGCTATTGCTCCTATAAGCATAGAACTACACCTGAAAAACCTGTAGCAAACAGCCACGGTTAGTCCTCAGCGATGCCAACAAACATATACTGGTTCCGAGCTTAAGGCGCTTATTAGTATGCCATAACTATGGTCACCAATGAATAACCCTGATTGTTCGCTCTCTGCCATAGCCGACAGAAGGGAATGAGTGTAGGTGAAATGTAAGTAGTGATATCTTGTGGTCACTGGCTACTTAAAACGCTGATCTGTGTCACCACCGGCAATTGCGATATTTGCAAAAGTGAAATTTCAGGAAACAAGTACTCTAGCTATCATCAGTATGCCATAGGTCTTTAAACTTTAACTGTACATTTGAAAAGATGAGTAGATGAAATTTAATATACGTACCTATAATTTTTATAGAACCAACTATTCCTCCTTCCGAGAAATATGTCCGACTGATGAGAAATCTATCTGATCTTGAGTAATTGAGAATATAATAGCTCTGGGAGTCCAGTCGAAAACGGTAAATAAAGTACCAAATCAATAACAAAGACAGTGACCTTAACAGTGGCAACAACAATAACAATAAAAAGGGCAGAGGTAATGGCAATGACAATGAGTATGACAATATCAATGACAATAATAATGCACAACAACGTAGTATTCAATGTGGACGAAATAATAAAAGATAGAAGGATTACCTTGTTGCACATAAAAACTCACTTTATATCTGTATCTATATTCTTTAACACATGGCATTTGGATACTTTGCTTCGCAATATTTAAATTTAAAATAATCGATATTCTGTTTTCTATTCTAAAAATTAATAATTGCAGTTTTGACAGTGTTCGACTTTAACCAGTCAGTTTCTTATTTACTAGATATAAAATTTATGAAAAGCTGTTTATACTCATTCGTGTATATTAAATACATCGTTCCCTTATTATTATTATAATTTTCTGCTAACTTTTTCTTTCTATTCAGCTATGTTAATTTTTTACTCATATTTCATTTAAAAGCCAAAGTTATATCAGCAAACTATTGAAAATAAAGGTGGAAGCGTCTGTATAAGAAGTCTTACATGAAACTTCCTACATGAAAAGTGAGTGCAACAAAGTTGTTTAATTTTGACGGTAAAATACACACAGCTGAAGCCAGTACATGTGACTAATTAATACAAGAAAAATGCATTTGGATGAAAACCAGGACAGTCGTCAACAATGTTCACTGAAAATGTCAACTTCTCTAAATGATCATTAATAATAGACTGACGTTTTAAAAATATGCACCGCTCTTCTGGTTCCAAACGCTGTCTTATTAAAATTCGTACTTTTAAAATAAATGGGAAGCAGATAACACACACAACTGATTTTTTGATGTTATAAATGATCTTCATGTTACAACCAATTTAAATAACTAAGGCCTATGTAAACATTCTGTGTGCATCAAGAATGAAAGCAATTTGTCTATCCTTAGCCAAATAGTGCATGTGTAAATAAAACTAGTTTAACTGGTGCAACATTTGAAAACAAATTAGGACAGTAATCTGGATGGTTGCATACATAAATTGGATTATATTATTGATCAGAATGAACTAAATTAGTCAAAATTACTTATGAAATATTCTCGATATTATCCATGTAATTCCTTTTACCTTGAAAATGATTCTGAAGCCAAAACTAAGTATTATTAAAAAATACAAAAATGTACTGACAATAATAAAAAGACAAAATCATGATAAAATTGAGATATTTACTACAGAAATATTATGAATATTTATATTTTTATTTACTCAAATATAAGTGTAAGATTGCAAAGGAGCATACAAGTGGAAAAAAAGGAGCATTTCTGACATATTCTTTTCGTTCGAGTTCATCAAACCTTGGTATTTTGCGTGTGTAACTTTTTTATCTTTGACTTTTTAACAAATTGGATAGCAAATTCCGTTTTCCCGAACTGTTTTACGTTGAAAAGGTACTCTTGTTTCAAATCGTTATTTTTAACAATTTCTGAGAAAATAACTCTTGAATTAATCCCACTGGTCAATTTTATAGTAATTTAAACAAAATTATCAAGGTATTCTTATGTCAAAGTATTGTCAACCCGATTGCCAATTTAATAGTTCTAAGCGAAAAAAATGGAAGAGTTTACGGGACAAGAGTTAGTTGATATGATATTTATTTATGGCTTTTGCGATGGTAATGCTGCAGCGGCAGAACAGTAGGGGAGCAAATTCCGTTTTCCCGAACTGTTTTACGTTAAAAAGATACTATTGTTTCAAATTGTTATCTTCAACGGTTTCTGAGAAAATCGCTCTTGAAGTAATCCCACTTCGGTCAATTCATAGTAATTTAAACAAAAAATAATAATAATTTAATACGTAATCAGTAATACACATTATTGATGTAGAACAATTATGATGATTTTATGGCTTTTATGGCTTTTGCGATGGTAATGCTTCGCGGCAGAAGGTTTCAAACAAAAGGCTGACATCAAGGAGGATATTCCTCACTGTATTCCGCAATTTATCTGCAACCGTCAGTTTTCTAAAAGGCCCTACACACGATGAGATTGGCCTCGCGACATGCCTCGATGCATTGGGATCTGAGACAAATCTCATATTGTGTAGGGTTGTATCGAACAACAATAGGTCTCGCTGATGAGGTTGCAAGGAGACGGCCTCTGGCTGGAGACCGAGACCCGCCTCGAGGCAAATCTCAACTTGCATCAACGTGTGTAGCTGTCGCGAGACTATTTCTATTGTTCTATTGCATAGGTTTTGCAAGATGTCAACGGAAGGAAACCGTTCATTTTGGGAGGATTTTATATCCGTATATAGAAGCTTGCCCTGTTTATGGGTTGTGAACTGTGAAGTCCAAATCATATTTGGATAGAAATTTAAAAACTTAAGGTCTTCGTAGTTTCGTCCTGTCGCTAAATATCTGAGAGTAGCCATCAACCGTTGTTCGACAGACACAGCTTGTCGCATTACGGCATCTTGTTTTTGTATGTATGGTTTAATTAAATCTAGGATATTATAAAATTTGTCTTCATCCATACGGAGATAATTTAAAAATTTGTAGGTTCATTGTGTTGCAGTTCCTTGATTAACTGTACATGGGAAAATTTTTCTTTTGTAGTAACCAATTTTGGACCATTTTCTTTTCTTTTGGAATATCTCCGTCATCCTCAAAACATAGAGCAATTGTAACGCCAATTGCTATTTTCTTTCAAACGAAAGCGATGTCATTTTACTATTTCAATTCAGTAAATACTTATAACGAGGCTACCTCAAGCGTGTGTAGCATCATGATACTTGAGAGTCTTGAGACTAGATCTCAAGCCCCCACCCCTGAGACTCCTCCTCGAGTCACGCCTCGAGGTAAGTATATACGTGTGTAGGGCCTTTTAGGGATCATAAGATGGAAACTTAATTTTGATAACAGACAACAAGCTATTTTAAAACTGTTCAAAAACCTCCACCTTCTCTGATACAGAGTCTTGCCCTACGTGTAACACTTCTCGAAGCTATTAAGATGCTAAAACGGTTTTGACAAATTTCATTGGCTGCATCCAATGATACGCTGCAGCAACTCCTCACGGGTATCGACTTCGGTGGCGTAAAGTTTTTGATTTAGATATTCCCAGAAAAATAAGTCCAGCGAGTTTAGGTCGGGAGAACGCAGAACGCGAAATTTAGAGGCAGATCATCGAGAATTTGGGGAAGATTGTCTTGAAGTAAGTTTAAATAAAGATTTGAATTGAGACGTTGTGGAATTTCAATACGTCCAATCAGAATGTGGTGAATTATTCCCTCCCATAAATTTATGGAAAACCGTTGCTCCGAACAACATGTGGGTTCTCTTCTTCCCAATAATGAGAATTATAAACATTTAATTTTCCATTTCGGGTAAAAGTAGCTTCGTCACACCACAAAATATTGGAAGCTTGCTCGTTGTCCAGCGACAAAATCCAGTAATAAAATTGCATACGTGGCGCAAAATCTTCTGGTATGAAGCCATGTAGACCTTGTCGCCAACCCACCAACTCTGTTAAGGAAATCTTTAAGATATGTAGTACCGTTGGCCGAGGACCATTTACTTGCCTTGAAATGTTCCGTATGCTAGTCGTAGGATCTTGTTCAATAGCATCAAGGACCTCCGGTACCACCTTTTCCCGTACTCGCGTTCTGCCGCTGCAGCATTACCATCGCAAAAGCCATAAATAAATATCATATCAACTAACTCTTGTCCCGTAAACTCTTCAATTTTTTTCGCTTAGAACTATTAAATTGGCAATCGGGTTGACAATACTTTGACATAAGAATACCTTGATAATTTTGTTTAAATTACTATGAAATTGACCAAAGTGGGATTAATTCAAAAGCGATTTTCTCAGAAACCGTTAAAGATAACGATTTGAAACAAGAGTACCTTTTCAACGTAAAACAGTTCGGGAAAACGGAATTTGCTATCCAAATTGTTAAAAAGTCAAAGATGAAAAAGTTACACACGCAAATTATCAAGGGCCCCCCGTACCCACCCCAATGAATCTTGTGGAAATAAATGGATTAGTCCATCAAATTGATCATCAAAATTTAGCTGTGTATACCAAATTTCATTCATTTATCACAACGCTATTGAGAGATATTGCAAAAAATGGGTTCCATTCCTCCCTCTTCAATGGATCCCTGTGCCCTTAGGAAGCATTTCCGGACCCATGTTCATATGAACTTTTTTACTTAGTTTTGATCATAGAATCGGCCTGTTCAGGGCTGGTAGCTAATTATGTGCCTTGTTGCTAGCTCGTGATCGCTTAAGTATGTCATGATCTCAAATTGACAACTTGTGACGCAAAATGGTGCATTTTTTCAAGGACAGAAAACAGTGGCGTAGCCCTAACAAAAAAGCAATTCTTTGAACGAAAGCTGGTATCTGTAACTATGTGTAAGCTGAAGTGCATTTAGCGGGGTAAATAAGGCATTGTTTTCTATAGACTGCTTTCATAGTACTACTGAGTCCTATTGCCAACAACATCACCGTCTTGAGGCCTTAATATTGTTAACAACCCAAAAGCGGCTACAACTTGAAAAGTTCATTTTGGAGGGTATTCTACATTCCGCCCTATTACAAGTCTTAATTCCATTTCCTCTGCTCTCTACAGAACAATCTTAAGCAAATATCCTTTAATATCACACTTCAAAACTGACTTGGTATGACTGTGTGTATTCATCTTCAAATCGCCAGATTTCTTCAGATGTGAAATAAAAGAATTGTTATATTACAAGATGATAATCATAAACAACGCAAATATATCCTTGATTAGTTGTACATATTTTGTTTATTAAATACAGTGGATTACATTTTGAATCAACCCATTAGCTGTACTATAACTACTATAACAAAAACAATTGATAAATACGGGATAAGGGAAATACTGTTACAAATGTTGAGAAAATTCAATATGGAAGGTAATTCACAACTAATCCATAAAAATTTGGGAATAAGTGCGTTATGAAAAATAGAGCCAATATCGAATTGTAAACTCCCTATAGTTTTCGAGAAAAACATTATTGGGCTACTGCAGATACACGTTGTGCGCTGTGTGGACAAGAACAAGGAATGTCCCAGTCAACAGTGTGGCATATCATACACGAGATTCAATTATATCCGTACCATGTACAGCGTGTTCAATCATTAATACCAAGGGATTATTCCTTACGAATTATCTTACATGTATCTTTAACTTATTTTCGAACTGCCTTTTGATTTTTACAAAATTGTATATGTAAACATTCAAAAATTTATTTGCCAAATGTTTTCTTACATACTGTCACGGAATTTGCCCCACTCACTCCCAAACCGACGACTGTGGCACCGCGAATTGCCTAAGATTGCCCCTACGCCATTCTGGTAAACAAACAACATGCAGTGATCGAGATCGGCCTGGAAAAATCGGGAATCGACGAGAAGCGTTCCAGTCGTACGAGAAAAAGGATCTAGAGATACTGGAATATACATGGAATATACGTTGGGTCTATAAAAGAAGAATAAACGGACGAGTTAGTTAGTCTTGTATAAGTCTTGTATTACAGTCTGAATTAAAGTGTTTAGTTGGAGATATCAAAGTGATTTAGATAGCGATTAATGAAATAAGTGTTTAGTTGACCTGTAATTAGTAGTGTGCAGTAGTTAATAAAGAAGTAATTAATTAACGGATTGTTTTTTCTGGAAGTAAGAAAAGACGGATTGGGAAATCCGTGACAATTTGGTGTCAGAAGTGGGATTTAGTTGGAAGTTTTAAAGAGCTTTCTGGAACCCTGTCCACAAAGTGGGATTTAAGTGGAAGTTTGAAGAACTTTCTGGAACCCTGTGCGCGGGTGGAATAAATACCCAAGTGTGATATATCACCGCACTCGTCGTGACTCAAGGAAGTGAACGGTGGTATTCGCGAAGGACAATCTCGAACATTCTAGAACTTTGTACAGGAGTGAGACGAATACCCAAGTGTGACATATCACTGCACTCGTCGTGACTCAAGGAAGTGAACGGTGGTATTTGCGAAAGACATTCTCGAACATTCTAGAACTTTGTACGGGAGTAAGACAAAGACCCAAGTGTGACATATCGCCGCACTCGTCGTGACTTAAGGAAGTGAACGGTGCTATTTGCGAAGGACATTCTCGAACATTCTAGAACTTTATACCGAAGTGAGACAAAGACCCAAGTGCGACATATCACTGCACTCGTCGTGACTTAAGGAAGTGAACGGTGTTATTCGCGAAGGACAATCTCGAACATTCTAGAACTTTATACCAAAGTGAGACAAAGACCCAAGTGCGACATATCACCGCACTCGTCTTGACTTAAGGAAGTGAACGGTGTTATTCGCGAAGGACATTCTCGAACATTCTAGAACTTTGTACGGGAGTGCGACAAAGACCCAAGTGTGACATATCACTGCACTCGTCGTGACTCAAGGAAGTGAACGGTGGTATTTGCGAAAGACATTCTCGAACATTCTAGAACTTTGTACGGGAGTAAGACAAAGACCCAAGTGTGACATATCGCCGCACTCGTCGTGACTTAAGGAAGTGAACGGTACTATTTGCGAAGGACATTCTCGAACATTCTAGAACTTTATACCGAAGTGAGACAAAGACCCAAGTGCGACATATCACTGCACTCGTCGTGACTTAAGGAGTGAACGGTGTTATTCGCGAAGGACAATCTCGAACATTCTAGAACTTTATACCAAAGTGAGACAAAGACCCAAGTGTGGCATATCACTGCACTCGTTTCATTGTAAGGAAGGCAACGGTGATATCTAGAAATACATTCGTGGACATTCTAGAACTTTCCAAATAGAGTGCATGCCTGTAACTAGAAGCCAAGTCAATATGGATGCACAACTGGCAAAACTATTAGAAATGATGCAGACAATGCAAAAGAAATTAGAAGAGCAGGGACATAAAATGGAAGACCAGGCGAAGACGATGCAAGAGAAATTAGAAGAGCAGGGACATAAAATGGAAGACCAGACGAAAACAATGCAGGAAAAATTTGAAGAACAAGGGCATAAAATGGAAGATCAGTCCCAGATGATGCAGGAGAAATTAGAAGACCAGACGAAGACGATGCAAGAGAAATTAGACGAACAAGGGTATAAAATGAAAGATCAGATACAGGCAATACAACAGGAAATGAGGGATCAGACGAAAGAAATGCAGACAAAGTTAGAGAAATTGGAGAATACACTAGAAGAAAAACTAGAGGAGCAGTCATATAAAGTGACACAACTAGAAGAAAACTAGAGGAGCAGTCACATAAGGTAGAAACACAAGTAGAAGAGAAAATGTTAGCACAAAAACAAGAAATAGACGAAGAAATAAACTTGGTTAGAGAAACCTGCGAAGAGCTTCGACATAAATTAGACAAGATAGCAAAGGAGGGCGTAATCAAATCAGAAGGACCTGTTATCCGAACTCAGAAAACGAAGCCTCCTGAATTTGACGGCAAGGTCTCCTGAATGTCTATCTACGTCAGTTCGAAGCAGCAGCTGCGGCAAACGAATGGTCTGACTATGAGAAGGCTACAGCTCTGATAGTTGCTTTACGAGGGGAAGCTCTTGACGTCTTACAAGGAGTTCCTGCTGGGCAGCAGAGTAACTATGACCTTCTGAAACAGCATATGGAAATGAGATATGGGGATAAGCACCTGCAGCAAGTGTACCAGGCAAAATTGAAAATCGTCACCAGCAGAGTGGAGAGAATTTACAACATTTTGAGACAGACGTTGCCCGACTGGTTCTGATTGGCATATCCAACAGCCCCGTCCGAATTTGTAGATCAGCTCTCCATCCAAGTCTTTATCGACGGCCTAAGAGATTGCGAAACACAGCAGGCACTACGGCTCGCTAGACCTAAAACGTTGAATGACGCTCTTTCGCATGCACTAGAATTTGAGGCAGCAAAGATGGCATCCGGTAGACATGTTAAAGTTCGGGCCATCAGTGATACCAGCGATAGTATGGCAAATGGAGACATAATCAAAACGTTGAAGGAGGTCATTGAGAAATTTAGCCCAACTGCCAATCCGAAGAGAGAACAACCTGGCAGCCGAAGAGATCGCCCTCTCCAATGTTGGAACTGTGGGCAGACGGGACATCTGAAGAGACAGTGTAGGGCCCCGGTCGCGGATCAGCAAAAACGCGACTCCCAGGCGGCAGCTGCACAGGAAAACTAGGCTCAGCCGGCTTAACGGGGCAAAAGCCGGCTGCGTCCTCCTACCATGCCCCACGAGAAGAAATTACGTTGTCACGTCTCCAGGACTCTGACTCCTTGCTAGTAGAAGGCATTATTTTTGGTCGTATGTTCTCTATGGTAATCGACACTGGAGCGGCAAGAACTATTGTACGACCGAATATTATTGGTGATTGGCGTATTAAGAGCCCTACCAAGCGTTATGTCCTTACAACAGCCAATGGACAACAACTGCCAGTCAAGGGGGAATGCGAGCTTGACATAGAATTAGGAGACGTCAAATTCAAACACAGAGCCCTGGTAGCAGATATATCGGACAATGTCATACTCGGACTAGACTTACTACGAGCAAAAGGGGTGAACTTAGATTTGAATGCTGGTACGCTACGGATAATGGGTGAGGAAGTAGTGCTAACGACCACCACTGAGAATAACGCTGTACGAAGACTCGTTGTTAAAGAAGATGTGGTACTACCTGGTCAGACCGAAACATTGGTTGCCACTGTAATGGATGGGGAAATGTCTTGTAGTGTTGGACTGGTGGAACCCAGTAATCCGGATCTGTTCAATAAATCTATAGTCACCGGCCGCACCCTGATTAAACCAGAGAAAACGACAATAGTACGGGTAGTTAACCTGAAAACCTTTCCACAGAAAATCACAAAGGGAACTGAAGTAGGAGTCTGTGAACCTGTTGCCATGGTCAGAACACTCAAAGAAAACAACGAAATGGAGAAGAAACCAAACAAGACCAGTCTACCGGAATGTCTAAGGGACATCGTGGATAGGGCCCAGGAAAGATTAACAGAGATGGAGGTGGAACAACTGGAAGACCTGCTAAGTGAAAATGAAGATGTGTTTGCACTTAAACCAGGCGACTTTGGGAGAACAAAGGTAGTGAAGCATCGAATCGATACTGGTTCATCATCTCCTATAAAGCAGCCACCACGAGGACTTCCACTAGCCAAACGAGAGGAAGTTAACAAGATGTTAATCGAGATGCAAGATCAAGGCACCATAGAGCCATCTCAGAGTCCTTGGGCTTCTCCTGTAGTTCTGGTCAAGAAGAAAGACGGCTCCACCCGATTTTGTGTGGACTACAGAAAATTAAATGACGTCACCAAGAAAGACAGTTACCCACTACCAAGAATTGACGATACTCTGGACACCTTGGCTGGTGCGCAATGGTTTTCCACTTTGGATTTAAAGAGTGGATATTGGCAAGTCGAAGTCAGCCCAGAAGACAAGGAAAAGACAGCATTCACTACCGGAAATGGATTGTGGCAGTTCAATGTAATGCCATTTGGTCTATGTAATGCCCCTGCCACTTTTGAACGACTGATGGAAACTGTACTTCATGGCCTGCATTGGGAGACCTGCTTGATTTACTTGGACGACGTGGTGGTGCTGGGACGCTCTTTCCAGGAGCACCTGAAGAACGTGTCCGAAGTGTTCAAGAAGTTAAAAGCAGCGAACCTGAAGTTGAACCCGAAGAAGTGCAGTCTGTTCCAAAAGGAGGTTAGATACCTAGGCCACATTATTACTCCAAACGGTGTGAAAACAGACCCGGAGAAGACAGAGTGCATAAAGAACTGGCCGGTTCCTAAAGACAAACATCAAGTTCGAAGTTTCCTCGGCCTATGCACATACTATCGACGATTCGTCCAAGGATTCTCGGACATTGCCAAGCCTCTTCATAAACTCACAGAAGACAACATCCCGTTCGAATGGACGCCGAAATGCCAGCAAGCCTTTGAGACGCTGAAAGAGGCCCTCTGCACTACCCCGATTTTGATATACCCAATACCTGGACAACCATTTATAGTGGACACGGACGCAAGCAACATTGGAATTGGCGGAGTTCTTTCCCAAGTACAAGATGGCCAAGAGCGAGTAGTGGGCTACTTCAGCAAAGTCCTATCAAAAGCCGAAAAGAACTATTGTGTGACTCGGAAAGAATTGCTTGCCATCGTCAAGAGTCTAGAACACTTTCACAAATACTTGTATGGCCAAGAATTCCTCCTCAGAACGGATCACGCTTCCTTAAATGGCTGCTCCAGTTTAAGAACCCTGAAGGACAGATGGCCAGGTGGCTGGAACGGCTGCAAGAATATCACTTTGTTGTTGAACATCGAGCCGGCAGGAAACATGGAAATGCAGATGCCCTTTCTAGGAGACCCTGTCCTGTCAACTGCAAACACTGTAGTAGTCTTGAAAAGAAAGAGGACATCGCATCAGTTCCTTGTAAGGTGGTAGCAGCCCAACCTGAAGACAGATGGAGTTCAGCGGCGATTCGGGAAGACCAGCAAGCTGACTGTGACATCAAGCCCTTACTAGACTGGAAAGAAGCCAACAACCGGCCCTCATGGGCTGAAGTCAGCAGTAAAAGCCCAACATTAAAGAGCTATTGGGCTCAATGGAATTCCTTGGTGTTGGAAGACGGTATCCTAAAAAGAGCATGGGAGAACAATGACGGAACGGAGGTCAAGAAACAAGTACTACTCCCGAGGTCCCGGGTCAAGGAAGTGCTGCAGGAAGTACATGGAGGTACTGGGGTGGACATTTCGGTATCAATAGGACTCTACAGAAGATTAGGGAGCGTTTCTACTGGTTGAGCTGTAGGACGGATGTAGAAGATTGGTGCCGAAAATGTGACGTATGTGCAGCCAGCAAGGGACCGAAGACCCGTTCCAGAGGCAAAATGCGCCAGTACATCGTAGGAGCACCGTTCGAGAGGATTGCCATTGATATCGCTGGCCCATTTCCGAAAACCCAAAGTGGGAACCGATATCTGCTAGTAGCCATGGACTACTTCAGTAAATGGCCGGAAGTATACCCTTCCCAATCAAGAGACCACAACCGTAGCAGAAGCGCTAGTCAACAACCTGTTCTGCAGATTTGGTGTGCCCATGGAACTACATTCAGATCAGGGCAGAAATTTCGAATCAGGTGTGTTCCGAAAGGTCTGCGAGCTTATGGGAATCCGGAAAACCAGGACCACTCCACTGCATCCCCAGTCAGATGGTATGGTGGAACGCTTCAACGCCACACTAGAAACCAATCTGAGGATGTTTGTGAACGAGAACCAAACAGACTGGGACAAGCTCATTCCACTCTTCCTGTTAGCTTACCGCTCAGCTGTCCATGAAACTACTGGGAAGACTCCCGCAAGGATCATCTTTGGAAGAGAGCTTCGCCTTCCCGCAGATTTGGTATTTGGTCGTCCTGCGGAACAGCCCACAGAGCCGGACACTTATACCCATGAGCTAGAACGAAGACTAGCAGCCGTACACGATCAAGTCAGATCTCGAATGCGACTAGAGAGCGATCGCATGAAAACTCGATACGACGTCCGGGCCAATACAGTCGGATTCCAACAAGGTGACCTGGTGTGGCTATACAACCCCACGCGGAAGAAAGGAAGATCGCCTAAACTACAGAACCGTTGGGAGGGCCCCTACACCGTCATTAAAAGAATCAATGATGTCGTCTACCGGATACAGAGGACTCCCAGGAGTAAGATGAAGGTCGTCCATCTGGAGCGTCTGTCCCCGTATAGAGGTGTAGCCGATCGGGACGATCGGTTCTAAGGAGGGGGCAGTGTCACGGAATTTGCCCCACTCACTCCCAAACCGACGACTGTGGCACCGCGAATTGCCTAAGATTGCCCCTACGCCATTCTGGTAAACAAACAACATGCCGTGATCGAGATCGGCCTGGAATAATCGGGAATCGACGAGAAGCGTTCCAGTCGTACGAGAAAAGGGATCTAGAGATACTGGAATATATCTGGAATATTCGTTGGGTCTATAAAAGAAGAATAAACGGCCGAGTCTTGTATAAGTCTTATATAAGTCTTGTATAAGTCTTGTATTACAGTCTGAATTAAAGTGTTTAGTTGGAGATATCAAAGTGATTTAGATAGCGATTAATGAAATAAGTGTTTAGTTGACCTGTAATTAGTAGTGTGCAGTAGTTAATAAAGAAGTAATTAATTAACGGATTGTTTTTCTGGAAGTAAGAAAAGACGGATTGGGAAATCCGTGACAATACTCTTCCCTTTGTGCTAACAGAGAGCATACGAGTATTTAAAAACTTTACTCCATTAGAATTATAGACACCAGATATTACAATCTACATTATTTGTCTGAATTATAAACCAAATAGATTTAGTTTCAATAGGACTTTTAACATAACGGCGTTAAATATACCTAAGTATCTAACACGAAGTTTATATTACATAATAAAATTTCCTCCTAGAAATGAATAGCAGTTATTCTTTTTTACAAACCTGCATATAAAGATATATATTTATTGTCCATTTCAGCAGGCAACTTACAAAAATAATTTCCGAACTATTCGCAACTGCCTAGGGACGTTTGTAAAGTATTTTGCCCACCTGCATGACTGTTCAAAGCCGAGAATAGGCTAAGCGGTTGCACCAAAGGTGACTTGCACAATTCCTTGGAGACTCATAACGTTTTACGGTGAATCTTTATCGTAACATCGATTTAAAAAATCGTCCAAACAAACAATTACTGTTGTAACAACATGCTTATACCGTGTCGCTGATCCATCATAACCGTGTCATAATATTAGATTCGTGGTAAAGGCGACAGTGGTTTTAGTGTATACCTAAATTTCGTGTATCCATACTGACCCGACAGCCTCGAGCCTATGATATATCAGTGGCTTTAATCAATGACCACACAAGGCTCCAATTTAAGCATTGTAATTCATTTATCTTTAATACCTATTAGATACGTAACGGCGACGAAATAAATTAATCACTCTGAAAAATATATTGAATCAAAATGGAGCATAATATATGCCGATTTCTCTCCGATAATTGTTTTATTTATTACATATATTAGTTTTTGTTACATGTATATTGTCATAAAGAGGATATAATTTTTAAAGTTAGGTATTATATTCTCCATATAGATCCATGCACATATAAACTGATTCTTTTTTATTGAAATAAATACCTAATGCCCAGAATACTACTGAATTGTTTACATAAAAAAGAAGCTTAAGGAGTTATTTCTTACCTAACTGTAGATTTAACTGAAGATGATGTTATAAGTGACACATAATAACATAACATCCTAACACTTTTTTGGCAGTGGTGTCATTCTAACAAATTGATTATAAACGCGGATAAAACCAAATACATCATTTTTAAGAAAAGACGTGAAATAAGGGATATTCGATTGACCCTAAATAATAAAAATCTTGAAAAAATTTCCTGCACAAAATTTGTAGGTCTTCATATAGATGAAAGTTTAAAATGGGGAAATCACATAGACCATGTAATATCTAAACTTAATACAGCATATTTTGCTTTAAGAAATATTAGTCACATAATGAATCGCAAATACTTATTAAATGTTTATTATGCATTAGCTTACTCGCATTTGAAGTATTTAGTAATATTCTGGGGTCAAGCTGTGGATTATGTCAGAGTTTTTCTTCTGCAGAAGAGAATAATTAGACTTATATTTTCATTAGGTCCGCTAGACTCATGTAGGCCAATGTTCAAACAAAATAATATACTAACGTTCCCTTGTTTGTGTATTTATGAGGCAGCTTTATACATCAAAAGAAATTTTAATAAATCCTCAAGAAATTGTGATATTTACGAATATAATATACGCACTGCCAATGCTATTTATAGGCAAAACATAAATCTAGCTGGTTCAGAGAAAAGTGCTTTTCACTTTTGCAGTAGAGTATATAATTGTCTGCCCGTGGAAATTAGAGAAATTAGTAGCTACATGAAATATAAAAAATCACTGCACTCGTTATTGTCCTCTAATTGTTATTATACCTTAAATGAGTTCTAAATAACTATCAATGAAGTTGGTGTGATAACTTCAGTTTACCACAGAAATAGAAAAAACAACACAATAAACTTTTAAATATCAACACAAACTGGTACACAAAAGAAATCTGGTCTCAACGATATTTAAACTTTAATTCGCAAACATCCAATAGTTACAAACAAGCGTCATTAATAGTTTAACGGATCGTGCAATTAATCTCTCCCACCCAAAGTACCGACCAGACAACTTAAAGAAAATTAAAAAAGTCTTCGTCCAACTCATACCCAAAAAATTTTACGAGCCAGTAATAAAAAAAAGAATTCACAAAATATACAATAAAACAAAAACTCAGCCAAGTAATAGCCAAGAAAAATATATTTCAATGCCATATATGCCGAACGTATCTGAAAATATTTCAAATGTTTTAAAAAAAACACAACGTAAAAATTGCTCACAAACCACACAACACAACAAAAAATTCTTTACAAACCTAAAACCAAAACTACAAACAGAGAACTAAACCAACACAGTATACAAAATAGACTGTAACAACTGCAACAGTACATACATAGGTCAATCCAAACAATATTTACATAAACGAATACCCGCACATAAATACAACACAAAAACTTAAATCACAACGCAACAGCACTTACGAAACATTCCTTAGATAATAACCACAGTTTCAATTTTAATAATATAGAAATCCTGGATAAAGAACCAAACTACCAAAAAAGAATAATACATGAAATGCTACAAATAAAAAGGCACAAAAATTCAATAAATAGCCGAACTGATATAGAGAATTTAAGTGAAACTTATTTTAACATATTGGAATAAACATAATTCATAACGGGGTGAATTGATAAATAAAAATTTTACATCTATCCATAATTTATAAATATTTAGTTTGTCATTATATAAAAATATATTTACACACTTAGAAAACACGCCCTCTGAAAAATGTCTTGCATACCATTACTCTTATCACATAGTTAACATAAACTTCAAAACCCTTAGCAGTCAAAGCTTAAAAATAGACACATAGTTCAGTTTCATTAATACCATAGAATAGAAAGCATGTAAAATTTTAACTTGTACAATATACAAAACACAAAACAACTGTAAGTAAACCATTTATAAATAATAGTAAAACTCAAAGTACATTATAGAAATTTTATAGCCCTGATGATGGTTAATAAACCGAAACGTACGTAGGAAAATAAGCTGTTTTATTACGTTTGACCGAAATTCCAAGAAAACAACATCTCTATATATTAAATGAGTTCTTTTTAAATAACTAGCTAATAAACTCCACTTGTTACAACCTCTTTTAAAATTATTGTTGTTTATTCATAATACCAAATGTAACTACAATTTTAACATATATTATGTAATGTCTTATTTGTTTTATATTTTAAGTCACATTTTAAATTTTAATCACCTATATTAAGTTTTAGTATTAGTTGTATGTATCCGTGAACACATGTTCCTTTGACGCTTCACAACCTTTGTAGGCCTATGTGAATAAAGATTTATTATTATTATTATTATATTCTTCAGCTCGAAAAACATTTTCAAAATTTGGGCATATATAGGAATACATCATAACACTAGAAAATTATTTAAATTGAATTGATTTCAAGAATTATGTTTTAAGAAACTAACTATAAGGTATACGTATGGTATTAATAATAATACCTAATAATATTTTTTGATAAAACAAATAAATATGATTCACATTTCTTTACTTTTAATAAGCTAATATTGGATCAGTCAATATACAGGGTGCTCGGTAAGTAATGGTACCTACTCCATTTACGAGATCACAGAACAATTTGTTATAAATTAAAAATTTCATGTAAAGATAGAGCTGTAAGGGATTAATTTCCAAGATTAAAAGAAACATTTTATATCTCCAGAAGTTGGTATGTTAACCAAACTTGTCAAGCAGAAAAATGAAAAGCATTGTATGAGCTGCAGCAATAATTATGCTTCTCACGCGTAGATAGTAGCTTATATGGAAAATGTATTTCGTGTTTTATATATATCTACGCTAAAATAGGAAATATGTATTAAATAATACGTCTTCGACTTAACCTAATTTACTTCAGAGTTGCAGAATATAAGTTACACATTTCTCCTCCAGTGGAGGCTTTAGAAGCATGGTAAATAAATATCTAGTTCAAGTTTGGTTGAGATAAGTATTTACTTTTAGATTAAAACTTGTTAGGTTTTCTTTCTGGATAGTTTAACATTTTATATCTCGATAGCTAAGTCTTCACCCAGAGAAAACTAGTTGACAAGTCAAAGAAATTTTGATCTCATTAACCAAATTATTTGGTCCTATGTAAACAAAACAAAATATATTGTTTCAGCCAATTGATTATTTCTGTTGATTACATCTTTGGTATTTCATGATACATGATGAAATATCTAGTTCTGTTTCAGAATCCAACCATTTTATTTAGTTAAGATACTGATTTAGCTTCATCTAACAAATCATTGAATGAAATATACTTATGCAATGTGCACATGTGCAATCAATTTAATTGATTCTTCACACAAAAATTATCTAACGTTTGCATTAATTACCAAAGGTTATCATGAAACGAGGTACACCTAACATATTATTGGTAAATATTACACAGATTTATTATAATATTCCTAGTAACGTTAACAAATTTTATATAAGCCGTACAAAAAAAACCCAGTACCTACTTATGTTGAAAATTTTATACATCTTGAAATGCAGACAGAAAAATATTGTATTTTCTTCTTGCAGTGTACCTACAAGTATTCTATATTTATGTAGGTAGTTAGAAAAGTTGCATTTTCAGTAACTACTCGTATTTCCATAGGTGTACACATCTACCATCTACTTTAGTGTAGTATATAGTTTTATTACTCTTAATTGCAGCAAATATAATGAATTATTCATTTGTTCGTCTGAATTCTTGCCGCGACTATATATAGTGTTGAAAACTCATAGCTGTTTGTTAATATAGTCTAAAAAAAATTTGAGTAAGTTGGAAAGAATATATTTTCACTGTGTCAATTATACATACAAGTATTCTCCAGGTTGTATAGTAGTTTCCAGGCTGACAAGTCATTTAGAATAAGAAAATCATCATCATTTTCACCTGTTATGTTTTATCATAAAATCTACTGAATTTTACATGTCAACTACACATTATAAATAAACATTATATCATTTCGCAGAATTCTGCTAGAAAGCTAGTAACACCTGAATGGATATAAATTATCAAGTATGGTTTTCATGGTTATGGAAAACACTGATAAGGTACCATTCACGGTTTTTCACGTTCTCTGGCGCAATTTCTCCTCAAAAGTTAAAGAAAATTATTCAATTTCAGAATTATATTTTGGTACTACGCTAATAAGGACCTCCACCTACTGGATGGATATTTTTGTGCATGATTAGATACGCTTCGTTGTCCTTTAAGCGCCAGCCTTAAGTTTGGAATATTTTTCTTCCACAATATACATTAACTGCAGTCAGTATACAGCTTGTTTTAATTTGATTTTCGACGTTAATTTATGTGCTGTACCAATTACAATTCACGTTTACTTTTTTAAACTCACCAATTTATGTATTTACATAATTTGTTAGTTTGAAACTCATATTTTAAAATGATAATTGCTTACCACATCTAGGTCAGTTTAGGAATAATTTGCTCAGTTTTGAACTAATTACTTATTGCCGAAAATAAGTATCGTTTTTTTGACCTGTGGAGGTAGGTATAACTGGCAGTGGGATTTACTGCTCTACTGGTCTACCTTATTAGGATAATCAATTAGTGAAATTATTTTAATGTACCTACTAGACTAGAAACATGAGTGCATAAATACTAAAATATTTATTGATACTAGATTTCGGTATATGTATTAAAACTATATAATATTCTAGTAAATTATAAAAACATTAAACAAAAATTTATTTGGGTAGATACCATATAATAGGAATTTACGAAAATGGACTTGTTGTGATCTAAATATATCATTATCTTTTTCTACAGTCACAAAAAAGACAAAATACTCAGAGTGAGATTTTGTAAGTCTGTTTTATTTTTAAAGCCTTAACGGTCCTGATTAGCTTTAACTGTATCACAACTACCAGCAACATCTGATTAGTCAAGTATTTCACCATTTTCTTTGCACCACAATTTGAATTTAAATATTATCCATTTCAACAACGTAAACAAGAATTAGCTGAACAATTCAAAGAAACCGCTAAAATGGTGTACTGTGTCCTGGCACTGCCGAAGAGCAACAGCTGCCAGGTATGCACCACCAGTCAGAAGTAGGCATATTTAACACATAAGTGTATTAACATGGAACACATTATTGATATAAGTATTACACAAATACTATATTTTACTTTTACACTATGCGGAAAAAACTAGAGTATAAACTATTGACATTATTTTACACATCCTTACTGAGAAAACCCTCCAAGTAAACTATGTTGCTAAAAAACATTAATTATCTACCACAAATATTGTTTTACCTGGTGTAGGTGCTTAAAATATTACCCACGTGTAAAATAACATCGAAGTCGAATACTTGTGCGGCAGAGGGGGCGGCGTATTATTATTAAGCAGGACGTATTTGCACCCAGGAAAGACTTACGTTGGTAGGCCCTAACCACCATTCAGTGCAGGAATGAGGGAAACCCGGAAAACCTCATTAATTAGGGGGGTAATCAAATGTCAACCAATATCAATCTTTCATATTGACCAAAGCCAATATTCTTCCACCCTACCATACTAATCCTCTCTATGAGTATAGCTGATATACGCTCTACTGACTGCGGGGCTCAAACTCATACCGGTATAGCCGCTTCGATTCCAGTACTGACGCCTTAAGGCTGACGGTGAGCGCTGTATCAAACGATATATAACATCTGTTCCAAAAACCGTCGAGAACTGTTCAGTACCGTGAGAAATGTTTGACCAACACCGTCTTACGTCGCATTCACCGAGAGTACATTAACAACTAAACTGACTGACTAATTCTGGACGGTTCGGAATCGATTCTTGCTGTGTTGGAACAAACCCATAGTTTTCGCTCAGTAACTCCTTAACGGATAATGATAAAAATATGCGGTTTTTAATAGACTTCAAATATTATTTTACGTCGGCGCTGTGTTTTGAAATTTTGAAAAAGTGTAAAATAAATTTTTTTAAAATGAATTTTGCATATTTTCAAAATTTCAAAACACAGCGCCGACGTAAAATAGTATTTGTAGTCTATTAAAAAAACCGCATATTTTTATCATTTTTCGTTGAGGAGTTACTGAGCGAAAACTATATCCCTTTGGATCGAGCGCTCACCGTAAGCCTTAAACTGCGCGACCCCTGACCAACAGGTACTCGTATACCACCAATAAGCGATAGCATCATTTGAGGTCAGTAAAGTATTTTAGTGAGTTTTCAAATTCACTTTCGGTAAGTCATTAGTTTACCTGTATTTATTTTGCAGTTAAGTGTAGTTGGTAAATATCATTGAAATATAAATTATTATCCATTACTACCACATGTAATGATGTTGCTGGGATAAATAAACTTGCTCACTTCTTACCGCCGAATGGGTCAGGAATAAAGACGAAATGTACCGAAGGATATCGCACATCATTTCAGTTCGGCTGCGTCATTAAGTTCTGTTATGAGATTATGGTCGGTATAGTTTGTGTTTTGCATAATTTTAATAACTATGGAGTACCTAACATTATTATTGCATCGATGGGATTCAACTCTAAGTGTTTAAATGAAGGTGTTTAAGATACTGTTTTCATTCGTTAGCTAATAATAGCTCACTCTATTGTTGCTGCATCATTCATCAATTCATTCAGAAATGGTTATGACCGTCTCCATGCTTTACGCCAATGTAAGTGCTCTAGTTTATTTGTCATCCGTTTGAGGGTATGGCCTGTTTCGATTTCTTTTTTATTATTTAAATTTTCAGTGCGGTTTCAACCATTTTCCCGTGTCTGAATTATTTATACCTTTAAGTAGGTATATATATTTTCGTGCATCATTTTATGTTTGTTCTGTTTTCACATTAGCAATTAAGCTGTAGTTGTATTTACTTAAAGGGTATAGCTAATAAATTTTGTCCCTGTCCTTATTCTATATAAAAAAAAATCATCATCAGATATTACTCATAATGATGAGTTTGTTTTACAAAAATGTAATAACTGAAAGTGTTAATCGGTAGTATACTGCCCTGTTAAGCATAGAAGTCGTAACTGACAAAATCTTTGTGAGATACTGCCTGGATTGGGTAATTTACTATGCCATCAAATTTCAAATTTTTAATAAAAATATTGTTTAACATATTACTATAAGTTTCACATTAGGTTCTATTAGACCAGAACCTTATTTTATCATATAAGTAGTAATTAGATTTTTGATACGACCTTTTACACTAATTCCATTTCAAAAAATAATATAAAATTCATATTTAATTATCATAAAAAAATAATATGACTTTTTAACATGTGCATACATGTACTAATTACCAAGTTGTGGGTGTCATAAATCAAACATAATAAAAAATGTAGATACGACTTCTATTTTTAACAGGGCAGTATAGTTATGTTAATAAAGTTTGTCATATGTTTCAAAATAGTAATTAGAAAGTGTTATTTTAACTAGTTAAATCATGGTTATAAAACAAATTTAAATTTGCCAGTTTCACAATTCACAGTTCAGTCTACATGTAAAGTGTTATGTTTTTGTATTTTTATTGTAAAATAAACAATTTTGTACTTATTGTGTCTTTATTAAAAATTTGCCTTTTTATCTTGTGGTTTGCACAGATAAGTATGCAAAAAAATGATGAAAGACATTTCTGAATTCTAAACTTGTAGTAGATTCATGTTGTCAGAAAAAACATTCGTTCGTCTAGTTTTCAAAGAAAATTAACTAGTAGAAAGTGTCATTTTAGCAAGACATCTATATGCTATAAAATATGTTTCAATATTATTGTACTTGTATTTTGCCTTATACATTGCATCATATGCTTCCTTTTTGGAACTGACTTAATTAACGTTTTTATTTATACTTATTAAATGAGTATAGGTACACTTAAAAGTAAGTACAAAATGTATACTTAACTTATTATCTAAAATACAGTTTAACCTACACGATAAAGAGTTATTACTGTAGCAAAATAGCATGTTCAATAATTACTGCGTTACAGTTAACTAGCTTTTAATGTACAGTTAACTTGTTCTTAATGTATCAGAAATACATTTAGGTAAAAGTTTTAATAAATGTAGCAATACAGTTCAGTTACTATTGCAAGAAATTGGTCTTTATTGGTAGCCACAGTTAGAGGATACTTGTGCCTAGTGACTGATTTTCAGTAAACTTGATTTAACTGCTGCAATTGAATTATTTATCTGTCCTTTTTTATATAAGTCTTTGCCGGGGCAAATGTATTTTTACCTACCGCTAGAGAATTATTTGGCTCCCAGGACTGCTTTCGCGAAAGTTAAAAAAACAAGAAGTTTTTTTCTATAACAATTTAAGCCTTCAAAGATTGAAAGTGAAACATGGTTAACTTTAATTAAGTAATGAATAAATTATTTCCAGTAGTTTGAAAATTAATGCTGGCAGTTTTCAAGCAATTTAATTATTAACATAGGTATATACAAATGTATGCTAATTAATACATATACATATAATACATCACAAGGTAGGAACTTGTAAAAAGATACCTAGTTGCCGTTTTTGGTACAGGTATTAGATTTAAGTATAGTAATTGGGCTCACGCCCAACTGGTAAGATGTTCCTTGACTTACCCTGCTCAAAAATACATAGTTTTCAAATTTAGTATAGTGTAAAACCATCCTTGTATCTAATTTTAGAACAAAAATTATTCAATGGAGTCGGGTTTAGGAGGAGTCACAAGGATTTGTCAAAAGTATTTTGACATAAAATAAACTTTTTATGGATTTGTGCGGACCCATATCAAAGTGATTACTTTTGCTCTCATTCTTACCGCTAGTTGAGGTTAATAATAAATATAGAGAAGTCTAGTTAACTTCGCCTAACAAATTATTGATTTTTGATGAATTTTGATTTTTAAACATTTAAGGTAAATATTTATTTAGACACGTCAAGTTTATTTGCAGATGCTCTATGACATTTTTTTAAAGAATATTCCATTAAACATCAAATAATTATTATTTTGACAGTTGAAACCTTTCTAATTTTAACGCCATTGATTAGTTTTTTTATCCGATTTTATACTGTAAATAATTATTGAGTGTGAATGAGCAAATTAAAGATAACTTGTTGAATTAGTTAGTAGGTAGGTATATTTTCATTTACCATCCAACATTTTCAAAATGTTACTGGTGCAGTGTTAAATAAAATAGTTAGGTATTTAGTTTAACTTACAATTAGATAGATATACTCTTACTAAGAGTACAAATTTTACTCAACTTGATGTGGACAACAATTGAGATATTATTGGCCAAATTTTACTCTATTATAGCATAAATTTCAACGTGTTCTACATATCCCGTAAAAGCCTTAGGTACATGAGTATTTTTTAGCACAATAGACAATGAAACAGAAATAGAAAAACTGGAAAAAGAACTTAAGCTGTGCATTTATGTTATACCAGGACCTAGGTAATTGGTCACCGCTAGTTACAATTTATGAACACTTACCTAGCCTTAACTGGAGATGTTGAACCAGACCTTGCTATTCTCAGGGTAGGTATGCTCCATGGGGACAGATCTGCGTGCAGAACACCTGGTACCGTCCATACATTGGTTTGGGTTACTATTATTGGTACTCTATGAATGCTACATACGGAACTACTTCTCAGACAGCAGTGGTCATATGAGACTTCCCATAGTAGCCTCTGCAAATAATTGCATCCCATGCTGCCAAATATTTCAACACGCCCACCGTTGACATCTTCAGTGGTCATTCCACAACAGCTTGGCCACGTTGGAGAAATATGATCGGAGAGTATGGTGTTCGTATTAAAGTTGCTCAAATTGTACCTATATGTACTCGTACAGCAAGACACTTGAATAGGAAAAGGAAACTACGCAAATTCCAAGGAATATGTGTCGATACTAAAGGGCTTTGTATATCCGACCAAAAGTAAGAACAACTATTTACTTTTTACTCATTTGTAAACGGCAGTTAATCAAAACACCGTAATAAACAAAAAAGTTTACAAACTACTAACTCAAATTTTTGAAAGTTGCCTGTCATTTTACAAATTAGTAGCACATTACGTTAGAGAATTCTGAATTATTTGTATCACATATGTTAAAAATCATGGTACCTACAACTGTTATTTCCAGTACAAAATTTGGTCGATGAAATAGATAAAATTAAACCATCTACTATTGGAGAAACTACTGAAGCAGAAAACAACGGCATAGCATTTATAGACTGTAGTAGGGAATAATGTTTTCGATATTTTGATTTTGTTATTGATGGAATCATCAACATAACTTGTGGCCATTTCGATGAATTTCCATATCGTTCAACCTCTTCTTTAGTAAAAACCTTGGCATTTTTTTGGAATATTATGCTCATTCTTGGAATGAGGTCATAAATTTACTAAAAGACTTTTTATTTTACATCATCAACGTTTCGACATGTATGATGTCATCATCAGGATGCTACAAGATTACAAACAAATTAAAAAGTACAATAATACCACATAGATTATCAAAAAACAGGCAGTACTTACCGAAAAATTTTGTCTTTTATTAGTCTAAATGAACATATGTCAACAATTAAATTTAGGGAGACAAGTAATCCATTCATTTGAAAAATTAATAAGTATATAATAGAATTTCTTTATTGGATTTCAAAGTATAACGGGAGAAGGACAGTTTAGAAATAAGTTATAAGCGAGAATTATTTAATTTGTGTTAGACAGGACAAAGAAATCTGTTAATAAAAACGACAAAAATGTGTATAAAATTTCACCAGAAAACGAATATTGTATTTAAAATAATATCTTTTGTCACATAAAAGAATATACTGGGTCACAATTATTACTGTTCAATTATTTTTATTAAATTAAAAGATGTATATGATTTAAAAATTGAATGTCTTCTTGTTTGTTAGTTGCGAAGTCATGACTTCTTTCTATTTTCGTCATCTCATTGAACAGCCTTTTTTGTATTTGTTGCCTTCCAGTGACGGCTATTTCCTCAAAACTAAAATGACAACTGATGAATTTTTATACACATTTTTGTCGTTTTATTAACAGATTTCTTTGTTCTATCTAACACAAGTTAAATTATACTCGCTGATAACTTATTTGTAAACTGTCTTTCTCCCGTTATACTTTGAAATCCAAAAAGGAAATTCTGTTATAGACTTATTAATTTTTGAAATGAGTGGATTACTTGTCTCCTTAAATTTAATTGTTGACATAATATGTTCATTTAGACTAATAAAAGACAAAATTTTTGTGTAAGTACTGCCTGTTTTTTGATAATCTGTGGTATTATTGTACTTTTTAATTTGTTTTTGGTAACATCCTGATGATGACACCTTACATGTCGAAACGTTGATGATGTAAAATAAAAAGTTTTTTAGTAAATTTATTACCTCATTCCAACTACATTTATCTTTAAAATAATTGAATACGGTCATTATCCTGGAACTATAGAACATTTTATGTTACACCAATCACATTTTTTTGTCAGTTTTTGAAGTCTAACAGCCGGATTCATCAACAAGGCGTAACGTTAGTCAGACTAACGGAGGTTACGCGAAAAATTTACGCATCTGTTGCACTGATTTAAATAAAAAGCAAACTCCTATTCACTACTATGTATAATACTTACTTTATGATATGTTAACTAATAGCAGTAGCACTGAAAATTACTGTTTTTGAATATAAATATTAAATATACAATGGGAAACGCAAGGAACTAGAGGCCGAAGTTACGCGATTTTTAGACAGGTACAATACTGGGTCTAACTTTTGGCGCAAATATGGACGTAAATAAACAGCCTACCTAGCAACGCATGCTTCGCTACCTAGCAACGTATGTTTCGTGAATGAGCACAGAGCTGGTTAGGCCAACTAACGCGCTTTACACGGGCGTAAACTCGTTAGTCCGACTAGCGCTACGCCCGTGTCATGAATCCGTATGTAAGAGTGTATTCACGCTCGTACCTTCTGACAGTAAACTTGAAGCTACACTGGTGGTTTCCATAATAATGACTTCGGGCAGATTCATTTTCACCAAAATAAATAGACAACATACGTAGTCACGGTAATGCCTCCAAAGCTCACGGCTAATTATTGAGAATTTTTTCTGTCAGTAAAACCCCTTTTGTCTTGTTAGGAGTGGTATATATACTATGTGACAAAATTGTCTAAAACGAATAGTTTTTTCTACAAATACCTACATTTTAAGAATAAAAATATAACTGCAATAAAATATAAAACTATGTTGCGAAATTGCAAACTAAGGTTTAGTAAAAGTTCCTGTAACATAATGTGTGTAATTTGCTTTTTTGTATCAGGATTAAGGAAGTAAACAATGGAAATTTTCCAAAAAATTGTTAAGCTGTAACGTACGACAACATTGTAATCTGTTACCTGCTGCTGTTGGTCTAAAAGTTTTATTGACCATAGTAGTATTATGGCTAGTGGGTGGATATTTATAAGTGTGCAAAACTCTCTGGCTACGAGACCTTTCTACGGTAAACGCTTTTCACAAGCAGTATAAGTTATTTTGATTTAACCCTTGTAATTATTTCTCAGTTTATTCTGCTTTGTGAAAAGACCTGTGAGAAAAGCATTCACAGTAAGTATATTTAGGTGTCTTTGTAATTATTATGTACAAACGCCTGACAATATTAACTTGGTATATGAGCAACACTGTCACACAAACCAAATCTGTTTGTCATACTTAATTCTGTTAGTGTTGCTCAGACAAAAAAAATTGTTAAGTAATATAGGTACCTACCTATGTTTTATCTGAAATTCAGTCACTTGCAATAATTTTCTTATTTATATAACTAGGTATACCCTCTTTTATACTGATTATATCATAAAATAAAATATATACCTAATAGTGTGTTGTTTATAGTAAAAAACTGATAAAGTTGAATAGGTGTATTAATAAGTAACTTTTTATACCTACAGTTAATAGAATTTGCTTTATTCTATGCCTAGTGAATAGATTACGTGTGGATTGATTCTTGGAAATAGCACTTAAATGATAATAGAATATGAATATTGCGAATCTAATTCAAGATACAGTACCTACAATGATTTCAAGAACAAATAATTGGTATAATAAAATAATGCAACTAAGTAGGTAAATAGTTTCCTTCTTGGTTTTAATTCATTTATTGATAAAAATTAATACTAGGTATAGGTAAGTTATAAGTACTTAAGTACCTACGAAAGTATATACCTACCTCTAGGTACAGCTCCCTGTAAAATAGAAATGGCGATCCAATATAGTGACTGGTATCTAGTAAGTAATATTTTTTACATTTACAACTTTATCTTCAGACGAAATCCAAAACTTTCATGAAGAAGAAAAATGTATGTCTCTCGTAACAATAAGTTACCTAATAATTAACGAGCCAACCATTCGGGAAATTTTATAACCATTTACAACTGCTAGATAATTATTTTTATTTGCTTCTTTTTAATTTTCTCATGTTTTGCTCCCATACCATTAAGAAGAATAATTGAGTTATATCATGTAATATTAGAAAAACTTCTCATTTTACCTAGGCAATTTTTAGAAAAAATTAAATTATTATTTTTATTTTAATTCTCACAGCGTTAATTTGCATTAGTAGGTATATACAATAAAAATGATTTGAAGAAAATTGAGTATTTATTACTTTTAATATACTTAATAATTATTTTCCTGAATCTGCTTTCGTCTGTGTTTATAACGATTTATTCATTATCTAAAATATTTGCTATATTTCTCTACCAGCCTACTAAATTTGTTAACGTGGTAGTTTTCTTTTTATCTATGTTTACTCTAAGTATATAATTTCATTTTTCAATTCGCTTTCATCTAATATTCTCTATAACCTATTTTCTCAGTTCCTTTGAACGACTCTTTTGTTTTCTTTTGTTGTTTTCCATATTATCTTTGTCTTATATTTTTATTGTTTACATACCGAGATTTCTCTAAATTATCTACCTATGGTGGTAAATCAAATATTTATTATAGCTCTTCTGCTCTTATGTACCTACTCGATAATAACTACGATATACATATGCCTACCTACACATTTTTTAATAGCTTTAAGCAAAAGCATAATAAACAATCAGTTATTTCCGTTTGAAAAAATTAAGTATAGTCTTGAAAACACTTCCCAATTTTTCCTTACCTGCAAAAAATGCAATCTCATGAGACGCACATGATGACGGCCTTTGGTAAAGAGATGTCTGTTGTCGTTCTCACTCTCTCCTTAGAGATGAAAGGGAGGTGCGTGTGAGAAAGGTGAAACTGCCTGATAAGTGGCAACGAACGAAAGTGGGAGGAGTGAAGGATTTCCAACTCCAATCCTTTATTCCATCCTCCAGTCCAAACGCGACAGTCAAAGTGGGTAGTTAGATGTTTGTGAATGTTTCTTCCTTTATGATTACGATTGTTACAGTATCCAAAAATGTGGTTTATGTAATCAAAATACATTGCAAATATAAAAATTGATATTATTTGTGTCCCTGTGTGCATGTGAATACTGAAAACTCTTATTGTGAAAATAGTGTTTAAGGAGATAACGGTACCTGCTGTACCATTAAAAAATAGAAATTATGACATATTAATAACATATTTATAATCAGGAGATCGAGTAATTTCAAATTTATATGCCAACAAATGTAAGTACAGAAGCGTGTAGTTATTACCGCGTGTTGCCATTCCCCACTCAGGCGCCAGAGAACCGTCATCCATCATGGTGAATGACGTCACGAGTCGCTATTGGAGTTCCGTGAGTCACGTGGTTTGTTAATTGGCTGCTGTGGGCGTGTACACAGAGCCCGAGAAAGAGAGACCAGCGTATAGTAGGGGAACAGAAAAAAGGACTGCTATGCAATAACGTAGTGCGTTATAAGTCCCCACCGTAAACTCCGGCAACTTATAGAGCTTTTGCCTTAGAGCTTCAGAAAAATTAATGATCATGAGTTCGTTTTTGATGAACCCCGTTTCTGGAACTTTACCGTCGAGTTATCAACAAGCTCAACATATATCAGCTGGTGTAGTTGTCGATCCAAAATTTCCTCCAACAGAAGAATATAGTCAGAATAGTTACATTCCTTCTCCTACGGAAAACTTTTTTGGCAATCACCACTTAAACCAACCACAGCACCACCTTCAGTACGGCTATCATAACCACCATCAAGCCACTTCTTACGGATCAGCTGGAGTTCCCTTAACGAATTCAGGATATGGTTATGGTAATTATTATCACCATCAATTACATCATGCACCACCTATACATTCTCACCAAATTAGACCGCCAATTCAGATACATGACTCACAGCAACCTTTGGTTAATTGTGCAAATCTGCCAAATAGTCATTCCCAGCCGCCGGTTACTAGTTCCTCGAATATATTGCAAAACTTAGCAGACATTTCACCTAACGTTTCTCAGCCTAGTGATGTGAACTCTAGTGTGTGTAGTCCTGCCTCGGTAGGACACGGACAAGAATCGAGAGGTTCTCCTCCTGGAGGACACTCTCAAGGACATTCTTTACAAGAGTTAGGACTGAGGTTAGAAGATAATGTGTCTGATGAACAGGACGATGTTGATGACCACGGTAGTTCAACTAATAATGATGAGGATGACGATGATGACGAAAATGGAGATAGGCAAATATACCCATGGATGAAGAAAGTCCATGTGGCTGGAGCTTGTAAGTTATTATTCAATATACATGTATACTTACAATATAAAATTTATTATTAGAGAAAAATAACTACTAAACAAGGTGTAACATGTAGGAACTTACTGTTGTAACACTTTTAAAGGATAACACATTTTTGATGATCCGTTTATTTTTCTAAATATTTTTCTAAACAAACATTTTGCCCTTTTAACTATAGGAATATCTAAGTTACCAGTTAAAGAAGAAAGTAGAGACGTTTTATCTAATAATATGTACCAATATTAAATATTATGTTCTTACGTAGACTAAATATTTAAAGAATAATAGGTACCTACTCAGCGTAACAGTGAAGTAGTTAGACATTATTATCCAATTCAAATAATAGATTGTTAAATCTTTGTCCTTGTGACAGAGTCGCGTTAAACGTGAGGTCCTTCGGAACTAAGAAAATTAATGGCAGTCCATTTGTCTCACGCAACCGACAAACGGATTATTCCCTCAAATATTGAAGTGTTTCATTTTAATTCCCACTAAAAGGCTATAAACACATTAAACAGCCATTTGAACATCCCCCGGAACAATAGAATTCACAATATATCGATGTAAACAGTTTATGTCTTCGAGGCCACAGAGGTAGAGAGTTACAAATCGACGGCCATTATTCACAAATAAAAGATAATAAATTGGTGGTACTTAAAAGGCATTGTGTGGGATAAGAGCCTGGGTCAGAATAACTGATTGCGGTTGCATCTTCTTACAGATAACCCTCTTTAAGTCGAGAATGTATTTCTGATGGTGCTTTGACTTTGTGTTCCCGAATTTGACTTATTTAAGCTATTTTTCTTCTATAGAAGATCATGTCTGGAAATGTTTTATGGTACTTATGTGGATCACAACAAAATGTAAATAATTTGTATACCATTGAAGACACATAACACTACACTGAAAATAAGTAGGTGTAAGTAAACACTTTAATGGTATTGAATGAGCCTACTAAGTTTTTGAGTACATTTTCACTCAATATTGACAATTTAACTCATGCAATATTACCAATATTGTCACATAGAAATTAATTTTGGTAATTTAGTGTGGACATAACATTGAGGTATTACTGAACACATTTTACTCAATTCTTTTACAGTTTTGTATACCTAAAGCATTCTTTTAGTTCCTTATAAATTACTTAAACTTTGAAATAAGTTTCAAAAATATATCAAAATTATTTATATTGATCTCGAGAATAGAAAGTTATTGAACATGTTTGTATAACATAGTCGTCAGTGTAAAGAAATGGCGTAACTAAAATAATGAAAACTTGAGATAAAGCTCCTTCTTTAATTTATACTAGATCATTAAGCACTTTGGTTTAATTATTTTTCATTTTCATCCATACCTATATTTGTTGAACCTACCCATGTGATGATTTATTGTAAAAAATTAATGTTGTTTTTCAATGGCACCTCACAATTCTCTGAGAATTTTCTTGCAAATTTACCTAGGTACTTATAATTTATGTGCAATATATATGAGTACATCTTTTAACACTAAGACATAATACCTTTAATTCTGTATTTAAGAAAATAATCTAGATTGTATAATATAAAATGTTATTTTAGCGAATAGACCTGCACTATATGCTCGTATAATTTCTGACATAAATCAGGGTCTCTGAAATAAAGTTATTTTGAGTGCGTTAACCTAGTCATTTCCAAATTGAGTACAAATCTTTGTTATTAAAGAGAAATAAAAAATATTAATAATAATAATAATAAATTTATTCATTCTTTCTGCCAATAATTACAATTGGATAGAATAAGTCAAAAAAGATCAAAATAGGTAATAACCAGATATGCTAAAAGTATAAAAACACAATATAGATACGATACAAAACAATAACAAAGTAAAATCAAAGCGTGTAATATTCATTTCGGAAATAAAAGCTATGACTACATAAAAAGTCTCTCATATTTCTAAGTTTAATAGGTAATTTATTAAACAATTGACTACCGACACAGATCGGCGACTTGGTGTAAAAACTCAAATTATATTTATCAATGTAAATATAGTTCCTACCGCGAGTTAGGTGCGTATGTTTATTGGCATGAAGATGAAGTGTGTTCTTAATGGAGTGTATATAGACAATGTTGCCATTGAATTGAAATCCTGATGTAACTGTAAGAACGAAATAAGAGTTACTTATACATACCTATTTGTTAAGAAAACATTACGGTAATTATCTCCTAGTTTTATAATCAGACAAAAGTCATTTATTTATGTAAACTTCGTTAATTGCCACGTATTGTTATGAATATTTTAAAGCGCATTTCAATTTTCTCTTTGGTTCATTTTTTCTGCTATTTTATGTCTAATCTTGCACAATACCTACAGGTTTAGGTATGTTCCTTTTCCAAATATTATATTTTACTTTACAATAATATGGGAAAAGTGAAATATCAATATTACCTACGTATAAATATATTTTTTCTATCTCAGATTTTTTAAATATTGATATTTTGCAAAAAATTTGAAACGTAAAATAATTTATAATCGCTTTTCTGAAAAATCTGGACCTACAAGTAAGATGCCTCAGTTTTTGATACTGTCAATACTTACTGAATGAATTGTAAAATGTAATAATTACAATAAGACATGTATCCGTTTGTTGATGTTGAGATAACGTAGGAATGAAGGTATGAGGGGTGTAAAATAAAAATCTACAGGACCAATAATAGTGGTTCATACTTAAGTAGGGTCGGTGCACTAAGACTACCCACTTAATATTTAATTAGACATCAACATTTATTTATTTATATATATGCACTTAACATGGCAATAACATTACACTGTTCTTAAGCCTCAATAGCTTTTTTAGTCTAATTAGAAAACAATATTACATTTTTTATAACTTTGAATACACGTTCTTAAGAGTACGCATATGTGGTTTTACAAATACACAGAAATTAAGTACCACGAAAAGTGATAAAAATGACATAACACATTAGGTCTTCAGTAAATTTGAGTTGCCTTTCACTCAATCTTTCATATTTTCTTTTGTAATTAACTGCAAATTAAAAACGGATAATGTAGGTACCTACACGCAGTTACCAAAAAGTGCTCAGGGTATAAAAGAGCATCCATGCGTATTCCTTGGATGCGTACTCTTGTGTTGCTAAACCATAAAATGAATAACAGACCAGTGTCAAATGTCAAATATCCACATGCGTTCTGAAGAAGGTCCGATTCTGCCCAATATTATCCGCTCACTAAAATTAAATTAAAATGCATCTAGCATTATATTTTTTAAATGCATAGGTAGGTATATGTTAGGGCCGTGGTTAGAAGTTACCATTAAACTCCAAAGCTCGCTTATAGTTCTTTTTCTTCCATGTCATGTTACTAAAGTTTCCAAAATATCCGAAAAGATCAGCAGCATGATAGTATCCGAAAAAGCTCCGAAGTATAAAAAAGTAAAAAAAATCGGACTTCTATCCGCCAATTAACAACACTGTAGCAGACCTATGTTGCAGCCGTCACACAACCTCCAATACATGATTTGAAAGGTTAACTATAGAGTACATTATTTATTGAACAACAACTAAGTTGTTAACAACTTCCCAGCAATGCGAAAATATTATCATAAAAAATATTTTTACTGCCATAGGGTGTGGAAACATCCAACACACCTTGTATTTAATTGGTCAATACTTTTTAAATTTTACTCCTCATACCTATCAGAAATTTCTCATATATTGTTCTATGTCATTCTGGTATGTTTTCAGTTTATTATCAAGATAAACAAACTCAATGAACAGACAAAAAATCCAATTAACAGAATGAAAATATAAACAACTTCAGTTGATCCTTCAATTAACAAACAAACTTTGTGTTGGTTTAGTTTTATAATGTTAAAGACCTTTAAAGATTCTTGCATAACTTAATTTACTCCGACGTAATCAACAATCTTAATGCAGCAAAAAAGTCATATATACATTCCAGAAGTTCTTGTTGAATTATATTGCAGAATTGTTGACTGCATATATAAGACCTAGTAACTATATCTAAATATCTATAGTAACTAGACATTGACCAGTACTTAACGTATATTTTTTGCAGATAAATAATTTCCATACGTCCTTACAGTACTTATTTAATTAAATACTGGCAATAGCCATAGAATTAATATATAATTAAGCATTAAATGAAACTTGTATTATTTTATTGCACATTGCAGCGGGTACAAGGAAACATTTAAATGTAGCAGGTATTATAAAACAGTTGAGTAGGATTTTAGTGTAATTTTACTCATAAATTCCATAATGTTTAAACTTCTGTCTACCCTAATTTAAATTCAGTTTTTACTGTGTTGATATGAGTAAAACTACAACTTATGTGTTACTACTAAGTGATTTTTAAATTATAGATTCTGATCATGTACAGGGTGCTGTAACTATGTACAAATATTTTAAGAAGGGGTAGAGAAATAATAATTAATGGAATCAAAAACATCCAAACATTTATTTATAAAGCGAAAGAAAAATTTTTGTTTTGTCGAAACTATATTAAATCCCTATTTTCGCCGACTAAGGGGACCCATCCGCCGGGTTATTTATTTTGCACGTTTGACGTTTAGAAAGTAAGGCAACCAGCAACACTAAATGATCAAATTCATTATCAAACTTGGAATCCAGTATGTTCATGTTGTGATTTTGTGTTTTCTTCAGTTTTTAATGTCTTTTTAAATTTTAAACGTTTTATAGTAATTGAATAAAGGGAATTGTGTCGGATACAGATATTTTCCTAGTCAGTTTGTTTTTCTAGGTTATCGGACTCTCGCGGGTGCATTCAAAGTTTTATATTATAGGTATTTATTGGTATTTCTTTTGTTCGATTTTCTTAGATCATATGGGCATTTTATTTAACTGTACGCGAAGTGAGTTTTATTGTTAAGTAGTGGTTAATCATGACCAACTTGTAATGAGTGAAAATGTAGTTTTGATAGTTTGGAACAAAAGAACAATAAACGAATGCAAAATATTGCAGCTAACCGGATTAACTGTTTCCCATCAGGTGTTATTATTACCCAATAAAAATGTTCATCGCTTTTACATTTGGAAATGCTGTAAAACGATCGCATGGTAGTTGGCAGATCTAGGCCATCTCAGACGATGCTATCATAGGCGCCAATTTTCTGGAAAGAACTTGAGTTTTACCCCAAGTCTTAAATATCGAGCTAGAATTTCAAAATAATTCTTTTATTGTCTTTTGGGCCTCCCAGAGCACGTGGTTAAAAGTTTCTACTTAGTGATAGTTAACTCTGTATCTGAGCAATTTAGTTTTTCTTTAATATCATTTATGTAACTACCTATTAGAAAATTAATTGGAGGCTATAATAATCTATTTATTTTTTTCACTCAAATATTCAACAAAAAGAATTAGATTATATTCTTAAACAGGTATATCAAATAATTTTTATTCTTGTTTCAAAATGACCCTTTTTGTATTCTATACCTATTAACGTATATATCAATAACCTAGCTTTTTAATTTTAAATGTATCTCCTTACTAAATCAATTTATGTCTAGGTAGATAAAAAAGAAACTGGCAAGATTAATTGGAAGGGAGTTGACGCCCTGAAATTTGTTTATTTATCTGTCACTATTTATTTTATAAACATATGTTTATTTTATTTTAAGAATCAAAGAAACGCACCTAGGTATTGGATACAATAGGTATATGTAGGTATTGCAAAACTTAATATTTTCTGTACCTACATATCCAGTATTCTTAGGTATTTACAATTTGTTTTGTTAGCTACTAAATTCAATTAATTTTTGTAGGTGTACGCCTACTGGGTCTGGGAAATACAAAACACTAACTTTAGTCAACATTTAAATTTAGTGGTATTGTAAGTCTTAGGCAATTTACCTATTTGGTTCATTAACTTGAATAAACAAATAAGGTCGTCTGTGGGTTTCTAAAATATGCATTATTTAGTAATTCATGTCTAAATCCTGAAAAAAGTCAATATAGTTGAAGTTTTGTAAGAATAAAATCTATATGAACGAAATAAATTTGTTACCGACGGTCAAATATATGGGTAGCATATTAATTTTGTATGGATATTAGTTTATGTTTGTTATGTGGAGTTCCTGATTATTAGCAACTTAGAAAATGAGATGTTTAAAAAAATGTATTATGGTCTTATTGAGACTTGGGTTTGTCATTACTTGTCTTATTACTACTTATTTTTTAAATAAAAAACAAAATTTTTAATAATTAAAAATTAAATGAGATTCATAAAGTAGGCTTATGAATATCTACTTTTAATATTACTGAACTTCTATACAATATGTGTAAAATTTTAAAGAAATTATTTACCCATATTTACATAATATTTTCCATATTAGTTATGGTAATTTATAATGCAGTTTTAAAAATATTAAAGAAATTTACAATAATAAATCGTGTAATAGTTCTACTTCAGTTTATAATTTTAGCAGTAAATCGTGCAGAATGCTGTAAATTTAATAAAAATTGTCAATATTATGTATTTTTACAGCAATAATTATGATCAACTCACTTCAATGCATGCGCCTACTGCGTTCCGATCCAGTAATGGTCGGCGTGTCTATACAATCATGTGCGTTATAGATTTTTGTAATGCAATTGAAATTGAAGTGGTACGAGACATTTCAAGTGTGTATATTATATGCTTTAATAATTTCTATATCTATTTAATTGCATTACAATTTTACAGATCCATTAGTAATTTTACAAATCATAAGCAAAAATACCATGAAATACCATTATAGGCATAAAAAATCCAATGGTAACTTACATAAATCTTTTTTTTGTATTAATTATAGATCTGCTCTGGGGAAAAAATTATATTATGGACCTAAATGCATCTAGTTGCTTTTAGGTATATAAACTAGGGACGTATGGATATACTGTAGCTTAATAATTATATTTAAGACTGTTGTTAATATACATATTACTTTTTTAATATGTGCTAGGAATTTTTGTGTTCATGCTACGCTTATATGGCTTGACATTCTTTAAAAACATAATGTGTTTTCAAATAATCAAATCGATTAAAAATTACATGTTTAGCACACATTGGATTCTTTCAAAAATAAAGGGTCCAATCTGCTGAAAAATTTGTGGTTTTAGCAGCATCTTGCAATTCGTCTTCGCAACAATAGTCAAACTGAAATTATATCTTTTACGCAAAGGTTAAACAGCGTACGATGCTCGTGCATTTTTTATTCAATTACGTAAAAAATGTATCATCAGCTAAATATCTATTACCTACATAAATTACAGTTACTTTTTTATCTGCAACATTGATATGTAGGTACTCAGTATTTTGTAAAAAATGTCCAATTATTTGCCCTCAAAAAATTTGTGGCTTACGGTTCTTGACCTACTTTTTTATAATACCCTGTACTTATTTACTTTAGCAGTTTCTTATGTACGCTTATGTACTTTTTTAAACTACTATAAATATTTTAACATACCTCTACACTCTACAATTCTATTAGTACAAAGAAAATTTATTCCAGTATTGTAAATGTAGGTACTAGGAATCATACTGCTAAGCTGAGTTAAAAGCTGATGTAACACAATGCCGTTAGTTGCAACAGTAAGATTATTTATGGATAAATTTTAGTCTCAAATAAGCGATTTCCATTTGTAGAACAATGTTACGACTGTGCTAGACCATATTTTTGGACTGAATTCGTACCGTGTCATTGTATTTGGCTTTAACTTATTGAATTGTAGGTACTGTCGTTGTTTGTAGATTGTGTTTACTAAATGCTTCTCAAATGCTCATTTAGCTCTGTGTTTCTTTTATTTTAATTCCAGTTCTAATACAACAAAATATTTACACATGCCAACACCATAAAGTAAAACAGTAGTATAGCTTGGAAAAGATCCATAACAAGAACCTTAAGGGCGCCGTATTCCTGAAAAAGTGTTTTCTACAAATATAAATAATTTTAGACATTTAAGAACTGAATAATATAGAGTTTAGCAAATAACAAGGATGTTATTTCATGCCACCTGCAAATATTCAAAGGTACCGAAGTAAAATCAATATTTAACATCAGAAAGCGATTTATCCAATGAATTTTTAGGTACTGAAATCTTTCAAAATACGTGTTTTTTAAATTGAACTATAGATGTAAACATTGTTATAACATAAACTTACATAGTTCTGCATATAAGATTGTTCACTTTTGTTTATAAGTATGTGAAAATAATTATTAAAATGTGGGGTTAGACCATAGGACTGAATTATGTGTGTCATATAAATGCATTTTAAAAGTTATTACATTATTTGAGTGCTCATTTAGCTCTGTGTTTCTTTTATTTTAATTCCAGTTCTAATACAACAAAATATTTACACATGCCAACACCATAAAGTAAAACAGTAGTATAGCTTGGAAAAGATCCATAACAAGAACCTTAAGGGCACCGTATTTTTGAAATAGTGTTTTCTACAAATACAACTAATTTTAGACATTTAAACTGACTAATATAGAGCTTAGCAAATAACAGTAATGTTATCTCATGCTACCTGCGAATATTTAAAGTTACATATATTTAAGTACAGAAATATTTCAAAATACGTATTTTTGTTTAATTTTTTGTAAATGAAAATATTGTTATAACATAAAGTTTCATAGTTCTGCATATATCTAAGATTGTTCGCTTTTATTCATATGTAAGTAAAAAATATCAAATATTGGTATAATAATGTGTCTTACAAACGCTTGCTAAGTTGTTTATTTTATTTGAAGAGAATACAAAAGCAAAAGTGGATACCTAAACAAAATATCAAGAATTATTATTTTTGACATTACTTTTGTTCTATGTGTGATACGAACAACAAACTCCCCAATAGTTTTGGGGGTACCAATATAAATAAATAAAATAACGAAATTTTACAAGTAAAAATATTTGGTTTTTGTTGACATCTAGCCTGAGTTGATAATAAAGTTATCTGAATAAGGAAAGAATAAGTATTTGTGAAGGTATTTGATTGATATTGAGGGAACGTGGTTTCATAATATGTATAGGTAAAAAGGCAAAAATTTACCGAACTGATAAATACTTATAAACTTGTCAACCAGTGGCAGTAACACTGGAAAGCACTATCACTGAGAACCCCAAAAAGTTGAACAGCACTGAGTGTTTCAGAAATTTAATTAATTCAAGTCCCTATATTTAAATATATTTTTTAACACCTTTGCACCATTGGATGCACTTTTTTGAAAAACCCTTAACTTTAGATTTTTTGTTTATAAGTTTTTTTAATTAAAATGGCTCACAAACCAACTTGATTAAGTTATAAGAGGAAGCATCCTGAATAGTAATTATTTTATGTCGACCTACAGAAATATTTGTGGTACCTAATAGGTATTTATTTTGCAAGATTTTGACTCCTCTTAGGAGGAAGGTAGGAAAAATATTTCATGGATTTCAAAAATATATATTCAAGGATTTTATTACCGTCGCACCGCTGCGGTTCTTTGTTGTGTATAAAATCACACTGTTATATTTGTTTTAATATTTGAACATACAATTAGGTAAAATAAGTACAAGATTTTCAAGAAATGCCTACTAAGTATCAAAATTATATGTAATTATTGTCGATGTATATAAATTTCATACTTGTGTGTAATTCATAATAATTTTAACGACTTACCGCAAATTTGATGTTACTTTACATATTGCGGTCGAATTACGATTTTATCCGTTATTTAAGTGCAATTAGCAGGTGTATTCACTTCAGAATAATTTTTAAAAATGTATCTTGCTTGCAATATAGGTATCTTCAATGATATAGTATAAATATGAAGAAATAATTTATCAGTGACAATTTAAATGATGAATTACACAACTAAAGATGAAGTGAATTAACTAGCGCACTAATCTAAATTCAAATTTAATTTTTAAAAGTAAGGAATCGAATTTTAGCTTAGGATTTAGTTTTTTTTTATAACAATTTATTTCGAATTTGTTGGTGCGGAAATGGATGCCTTTATTTTCTTCGATATTATTTTACGTATGATTTTTCAGTTCTGTTTACAACATTTCTAGAGTAAAATTTATATTAATGTGAAGTTTATCTAGCCAGCCAGCCTCTGTAATGAAAAACTTAGCAGTTGACCCACATCAAAGATAGAAACACCAAAACGAAGAAAAATATCTAATAAAAAAATATTTTTTTATTAGATATTTTTCTTCGTTATTGATGTTTCTATCTTTTCAATTTTCAACGAATTCACATCGTTTCTTTTTGCAATAGACTGTAGCAATACTTTTCCTAAAATTCTGACCTGCAGTTTGTTTTACAGTCGTCAATTCGCAGTTGCAATAGGAGTGATACCAACACTTCAACCCAAATGCACACTAAAAACAAAACTGTTTATCCAAATTTGATAAATAACAATAACAAACAGCATAACATGTCAGATAAAGGTTTTAGTTAATATATTTTGCAAGCTCAACAATCAGGAATTTTTGCGTATATTGGTAACCATACAAATCACAAAATTATTTCCTAGAATTGCATAAAACCTGCAATAAAAATCAAGTAAGACTTATATTTTAAGTGTAATAGTCTTTCAGATATGACGGCTTTTACAATACGCTATACTGTTCAGTGCGCATGCCTATGTGCAAGAGACTTGCAACTTGAAGAAGGAATTGCAGCAGGTAAAGCGACTTTAAGCAAGTTCGAAACAATGAGACAATGATGGAAACTATGAATTCATTAGAAATATTGTCTTTTCCGATGAAGAATATTGATGATGATGAAACCGCCAATTCACATTAATTGAGGCGAATACAGAATATTTCCAAAAGGAGTGGGTTGATAACAGAATTAAGAAGGACTATTAGAATCTGATTTTAAATATATACGTTTGTACTATACTCTATTTTTAAACTAAGAGGAGTAAATGAAGAAGTCAAATATACACAGGGAAAAGTAACTAGAAAATATAACTAGATCATTTTGGCGGTAAATTTGAAAAAAAAGAGAAAATAGACAAAAAGCAATACAATTCGTTGCTGAGTTATGAACAGAACTATTTCATTTGATTTAGGATTAACTAGGAGGGAGAATAAACACAAAATAATCAATGAAGTGGCAATGTTAATCTTAGCCAAATATAACTGACATTTTAAATGTTAGTAGCTGACAGTATTGACATTGACAATAAACATGAATTTATGTGAAGCTGTGTAAACTTGGCGACAAATTAACCAATAACAAGCTAGTGTTTAAGCGCGAGAAATTTAAATCACTCCTCTTAGTTTAAAAATAAGGTATAGTAGGTCGAAACTGGACTCGTTCGCATCGCAATCCGCCGAAAACTTTTTGAAGAGTTAAATAAAGGAGTTGTAGTTGGAGATTTATTGAATAGTCATCAAGATCGTCGGCTTTAACTTTGTTAACCTATTTTTTGATACCATTTAAATAGTAAGTAATGTTTATTTTAATAGACCTGAAAGTAATGAGGATTCAATCTTCAACAAACATTTTTCTCTAGACTTTTGCATTGCCATACATTCATTTCATCTTGTGGTTTTCTATTTTTCCAAAATAGATTTTTTAATTTTTATTCTGTATTTCTCAATTTCTCGAAATTCATCGCAACGTATAGGTACTGAGAAACAGTAACTGTTTCTATCTACTCATTGCCAGCCAAGCAAAAGAACCCCGCTTTTAAGAAGAATGATGTATTTGTTATTAAAAAAGTTTAACCTAAGATTTATTATGAACATTAATAATATATTTTTTACAATAATTAGAAATTTATATATCAGAAGTAGCTGTTTAAGTTCAAATTTCCAGTCATATAAAAAAAAAAAAAAAAAAAAAAAAAAAAGAAAGAAAAAAAAAAAAAAAAGAAAAAAAACAAAAAAAATTTTTTTTCCGTGATCTGCCCCATGATACTATTTGTTATCCGTTTTTTAGTCTCTAAAGAATTCTCAACATAGCCTTCCGTCGTAGAATTAAATTTCCAGCCCCCATGACGTTTTAACATCTGCATATCTGCACTGCCATCAACCAGAATGGTAGACCTTCTAAAAAAATGTCCAGTGTACTCGTCGGGATTCCAGTCCAATCCAACCTTTGTTGCAATCTTTTTTGTAATGCAAAAGTACCAACTCTGGCAAGCTGGAAGGTACATTTTCCTTGTCTCTCACCGCTTGTGAGTTACCTATCTGCCACCTTTCCTTCTGGTATAGCAAATTCTTAGACAATTTTTGTCTTCGTGCATGGAATCACAATTTGTATAAAAATGTAATTTTATTGAATATGATCCAACATTAGATTAGTGAATTCTTCGCGACGACAGGCCCAAAAATACCGATATCTGCAACCTATCTTTGTAAAAATTCTGAACTTTTTGGCGTTGTATCCCTCTGAACTTCTTTTCAAAAGTGCGATTAATTGAGAAAATCTGCTTATATCTTGATGTTTCTTAACTAGTTCTCACATTGAGTGACCCCATAGTGTAGATGGTTGGTTTGCGGAAAAGTAAACTAGAAGGATTTTCTTCCATCAATCTTCAAACTTTTGGTAGTACAACTCATACTGCGCCTTGTATTTTGTCGAAACTAGACTTGAAATCGCTCTATTTGCCGCTGTTTCTATATCAGAGAGTAAACTTCCATCAAATTCGCTTAATTTGAAAATCCCTTTTTATATTTATGGGTTTGTTTGACAGTAACCATGCGAAAGGTAGCATAAGAAAACTTGATCCGTAAACTTAATAGCAGGTATCTCTTTATGTTTATGGAAAATATACTAGCTTCTTGTCACGTCATTTGACACGTTTTGCCAAATATATTTGTTTTCGTGTTATTAAATGAAAGTATACTCCATGTTTTATACTTTAATCTCGTGCTTGTAATATGAATCTTTACAACACTTGCATTGTAAATGGCTATTACAATACAGTAAAAGATACTGTAACATTATAATTTTTCAATTGTTTCAAGACATTATAAGTATACCTACGTATTCTTTTAAAGGTATATTTGAAAATTGCTGACTTTTTTCAGTTACTTAAGTAATATCATGTAACATTATTTCTCTTAAGATTGAGATTGTTAGATTAATCTATAATTATTAATCCCTACTCCACACTTTCACTTTTAAAATTCTACGAATTTTGCTAGTTAACGTTATTGTGCTAAGATACCTTAAAGAGTCAGACTTTTTCATTAATTGAAATGACTGGAGAAGTGATTATTTAAATATTTACTGTACACTCTTCTTTCAAGTCTCATTGCTTTCATTAGTTTCCTATACGTTTGGTAATATATAGTTTTAACAAAATTAGATTTTGAACTATATCACTTCTTTCATTTCCAGAAAATTTGACAAGAATATGATCTATATATATTTTCTATACTTTTATGTAACAGGAAGAGTAAAACTCTGATTTAAGTAGGAATATATAAAGTAGGCACGTAAATATATTTTAAGAAACGCGTAATATGATCCCTGTAAATTATAGAAATTAGTTTAATTTCATGTCTAGTATCTCTGGCATTAGCTCATAGTACTACTTTTGTCGAACATAATGAGGAAGTAACAAACACAATAAATTTAAAGGCGCGTGCAGATGAATGCGGTAGGTTGAAATAGACTTACAAATTACTTCTTAAGTTGGTGTAATTTAGAGTTATGGAGGCCCATAAATTTTACCAAAACGTAAGGCTTGCTTCTGTCTGAAACTCTATACCTTCAGTGTAACTGGAGACAGACTAATCTTTTAGAAATCCTGTTAATTTTTATTGCTGCCATTAACATTATCACCTGGAAGGAATGTTGTTCGGACACGTGTTTAATATTATGAGTTTTTGTTTTCCACCGCCCATATAGAGAAATGGATAAGTTATTACTTATAGTATATAGATAATATTTGTTTTCAACATATATTTTATCATATTTATTTTCTGAAGTGTTTATGAAAATCATAAAGTACGTAGATTTAAGCCTATTTTAATTACCTAATTTGATCCTATTTTATATTATACCTAAATATTTTATAAATAGGTATAGATAGATTTTACAGAATACACCAGTATTCTTAGACGCTCAATATTAATTACTATTATTTCAATTTAATTTCTATTTTAATTTCCGAAAAATAAATGCTTATTGAAAATAGTTTAAAACATGACAAGCTAAAACTGACTTAATTCCATTTTTAAAAATATATACCAACTATATCTGTTAATGCTTACTTCCAATCTCTAGCGATCAAAATAAGCGAAATTTTGTGAAATTTGTACAACGAAATACCATTTTTTTAAAATATTACCCGTAAATACCTTATTTTCCCAAAAAAATACCTCATCAAATAAGCAAATACCTCAAAAATACCCAAAAACCACGAATTATCCTCAAGTGCCCAAAGAATACCTATGACTCTTACCCAATAATATCTTTAAGTACCTAAAAATCCCGTTAAGTACCCAAAAACACCGAATAGTACCCAAAAATACCCTTAAATACCCAAATATCTAAGAAACGAAAGATACATTAATTGACCCACCATTTTACTTAATACGAGTATACCTTTAATTTTCCAAAACTGTCTTTAATTTCCTTATAAATTATGCTAGTCACAGATCTACGTATATAATTTTTTTTAAGGGCTTCTTTGACTCGATCTGAATACATCTGGAATTAACATTTTGGATTACATAAAATGTAACATAAACTCATTGGTGCACCCAAGAAGGGTGTTAATACCTACACCATACCCCCTTCAAGCTAACTAAAAACAAACTTCTTATTCGTCTATGAAATCATAATATTCGGTCTATATAGGTCCCTAAAATTATTATCCCAAATACTCATTGGGTATCATAGGTGTCTCCAGTACAACCAAAATATTTTATTAGCAAGTGTAAATACATGGGTATCGAGGAAGAATTCAATTTTAGCCTGAACTTGCTTTCCGTCATGTATGATTAGAATTAGATAATTGGCAGTTGTTTAATGTGATAGGAAGACCTAATATAGCAATATTTTAATTTTTATTATAGACTTTTATTCACTTTTTATTACATATTTTTCATCAATAGAATATGTCGGAGAAGTTTGACCAAACTTATCGTTAACACCTTGTATCGGATAATAATGTAATATATTGATTTAAAGATAACGGTTAAGAAATTATACCATACTAAAATATGTTAACAGAAGAGGGGAATGTGCTAGTACATTCATTTAATACTTGTTTATATGGTACTGTACTGTACAATCTATTACAATAATAATGGCACTGTTTAGTTGAATTTGGTTATTTATTTCGAACTGCTGAGATATTCGTAATGAAATCTACTTTCAATGTTAAACATTAGTTCTTAGTTGTTCCACTCACCCACAGAAATCTATTAAAATTTCTACACAGAACATCCAGTAATCAAAATACTGATTTGAGGAAGTGTCATTATTTTTGCAATAGAATGTATCTAATTCAAATCACCTTATATTATTTTCTAAACTAAAGGCTTATGAAGACAATAAAAGGCCATATATTTTACAGAAAATATTTTTGCATCTATTTTTAATCATTTTTATATATGTCATTGCGTTGGTCAGTTGTCTACTTATATTTAAACTGTGCCATCGGGATAACACATGCGCGATCGCCATTGTATTTCAAAATTGGGGGGGAAAATACCAGTTTTCTCTTAAAATACCCATTAATTATCTTCGTAATATCCATTAAATACCCAGTAAATACCCATTATTACTTTGATAGTACCCAAAAATACACGAAGTACCTAAAAATACCTATAAATACACACAAATACCCAAAAAATGCAAAAAGTACCTTTAATTACCTACAGCTTGTACAGCAAAATACCTCAGTGGTTTCCCCCTCGGAAAATGTAATTTATTTTTTCAATTTTGACACACTATATCAGTGTTATTATTGATTTTGGTGGATTTTTTTAGGATAAGCTAAAGTAAATCGACTTATTTTGGTCGTAGTATTATGCTATTACAGTACCTTTAGCCCATTACTTACGCAACAATTTGACTTTACTTTTAGATAAATTGCGTGCATCATAAGATTTAGATGCGTTGCAACCATTGCTTCTAGCGACATCAACAAGGTGTACCTTTTTTAACTAGAAAAGATAGGGACGAAAATTTTTCCAGTCCAAAATGAGATATAATGTAGCATAAAAAAGTCGTAGCGATTTAAAAAGGCCCAAACCATCGTTGGTGGCGCCCTCTGGCGGATATACCAAAATCATCGACATATTCGAGTTTCTAGTACCAAGAAACCCCCCTAACCCAAATTTCATAAAATACGGTCCATGCGATCGAAAAATAATAAAGAAAATGTGATTTATTTTTTCAACTTTGACACTCTGAAGCTCCGTTAGTATCAACTTTTGGATTAAGGTAAGTTGAGTTAATTCAGCTTATTTTTATCCAAACTATCTACACCTGAAGCTTGGCCTATTCTTTACTGAACGGAAGTACGGAATAAAATTCATATCTTTTGAATGAGTTATTTTTTTTAATCGCCGAAACACGTTAACTGATCTTGATTTTTTACCATTTTAAATAAAAATGAATCAGGAAGAACTTCCGCAAGAAATTATAGTTCAGGCATTGAAAATTTACCGGAAAAATCTTGTGGCGTTTACTATAAGGAGTTTAAGGCGTTTGAAGACTAGATGAAAGTTAAGCATGTTAAATGTTTAAATAAAAGTGTTTTGTTTGGTTATTTCTTGAACTGCACAAGAAGTTTGTTGCGTCATCGTTATGGACCAAGTATTAAATGTTCAAGTCAACTCCCTAGCTTTGTAAAAACAGTGATATTTCCAATTTTTCGAAACTTATAAGCTTTTTGAAAACCAAGACAAAAGAGCACAAGCCAAACATTCAAAACTATTGAGCGCAGTGCTTCTAACAAGTTTTTGAAAAAGGCATCTGAAGGTAAATTTTTCCTCATGGAAACAGCTTTAATTATAAGAACTGCGGGATATTGCATGTGATAAACTAACTAATTTGAATGAGAAAAATATTCAAAACTAGGATGTATGTAATTATGCCTGATACAAAGGCAAACAATTCTTGTAGTTTCACAATAAGGCAGAAAGGATTTCCAATCAATTCTGTAGAATGCAAAAATACGTATTATTAAGACCAAAATATGCCACCCAAAGATTTTTTGTATTTTATAAAAATGCAAATGCACAAACATTACTTCGTACTTGGGTCTACAACATCCTGAGTTATACGCGCCAGGTCACTCTATGAAAAGATCATCTGCTACGTTATTGGCAAAATGCAGGGGCGAACATCACAGCATTATAACGATATGGAGGAACAATATATCGTGGAAGGATATACAGAACCATTCGTCAAAAATAAAATTGAGATTGCAAAAAAATCCAGGGTTCTGGGAAGCTTAGAAGATTTTATCACTTCTGTATCCTCAGATTGCATTCCATTCTCATTTAATATTACCGTTACTTTACAAATAGAGCTTTAGTGTTTCTAGTAAAATAAGCGTTATAACTCATCGTAACACACCACTGAATTATAACTTATGAGTTTCGTGTGTGTGCTATTCTTCCCTTTATGTTTATGTATGCATGCGAGCAATGACTATACAAGTAGTGGCTCTTGGAGAAAAAAATCAGCATGACAACATTTGTGTCTTTTTGTAAGCATGGCAACAGCATCGGTCGAGTTTCTTCCAATCTAAGAACAGGAAAGATACTTCGCAACTTTCCGAGAAAACTAGAATACATCCATATATGTTTCTTATTGTCTTTAGCCGTAATACAAGAAAAAAGAAACAAAAGTGACAGTTCAGAAGTTTGGTTGGAATCTTATATAAATTTGCTCTATGAAATCTTCAATTCCACATTATTGAATTTCTACAAGAGTGGAATAGGAAATTTGCCATCATATATAGGTAATAGAGGAAAACATATTATTGAGTGCAGGTGCAGAGTTGTTTCCTGCAGTATCATTTACATATCTTTGATTAGTTCGTTGGTTTTATTAACTAAATAGATGGTTCGCATATTTTGTGAATTGAATAAATATGCCTAAATCGATCTAGTTAAAAAACAAAATTAAACCAAAGATGATAATAAATGTATACTGTTATAGACACTACACACATTTTTTCATGAGTTCTTTTAATCTTGATTCTGATAACATTATTTTTACTTTATTAAAAGTAATATAATAATAATTGAAAGACCAAGGTCTCTCAATTGTTATTATATTGCTAATATATTGCAATTACTGTTGTAACTGGTTGAAAGATGAGCTGCGTCCTTTCTGTTGTAATTTTAGTCCAAGGTGGCTATATAGCTCCCACGTTCTTTGTTTCATTATAATAAAATAAAAAAAACTAGGGCAACTAGGATATCATTTCCATATGATTGTCTGATATCAGGGAACATATCGTATCTCTAGACAATGAACGGATTTGAACACATTTGTATATTAATGATAAGAAAATAATTATACATAAAATTGCACTAGTTTGCTTTGATAATAGGTAACGTTTATGCAATTTTATTTAGATTGTATCTAAGCTTTAAACCACTGTTGTCTTATGATGCACTAAATCTATTAAGATTAATATGGAATGGCAGTTACTAATAGGTAAAAGAATCGAATAAATTTGAATTTCGCGTACTGAAAATAATTTTTATAGATTTTGCAGGAAGGTACCAGTGATAAGCACGTTATCTACTATTAACTAATTATAAAAATATTTTCAATTCATTTTGGTATATCTCATACTTGAACATTATTCTTTGTTAATAGTAAAGTATTTTTTTCAATACACTATTTTATTACTATTGGTAAAAACATAAAAACATTTATTTATGAAAAAACAGAAGTATAAGTAGTGCTGAATATTTTTTTTAGTTTTAATATTTTGATATTGTTTTCAGACGAAATATCAAAAACAGAACTTCGAAAATCAAATCCAAAAGTCGGAAGAAGTATGAATGTAATGTATGTAGGGTAAGTGCGGGATGGATGGCCATAAAGAAATATTACGGTAATTGACGGTAGCTCAAATTTAAATATCATAACGAGAAATATGTTCTGTTACATGTTTTAGCTTATATCTTGCTTATAAAATACACTGAATACAATGACTGTATAAATAAGTATTACAACAATTCTGAAAAATATAAAATAGTTCTCTCACGTAGAGTGGGATAGATGGCCATTATCACTATAGGATAGTTGAGATAAGATAAATAAAACAATGCTTTGCAAACTAGCTAACATTTTTATTAAATACATATAAGTCTAAGCATCACTAAATATTTATTTCAGTTTTTAATCGCCTATCCAAAGTTCTTCTTGTCAGATCCACTTACAACAGAGGCATCATTTTTCACAGTCTCGACGGCACGGAGAAGATTTTCCTGCCCCCATGAACCTCGAGAATACTCCAGGATTATTTATGTATTTGTTTTGCATCGGAAGAAATAATATAGATTGCTTGACAATCACATCCAAAATTAATATACCGTCTCACCCGATTTGGCAGGGAGAGATGGCCATTATCTGCAAACTACTTCACTTACCTTGATTTACTGTCCGCACGATATTGCAGTAAAAAAGAATACAATACCTTTTTGTGTTATTATATCAAATGTGTGGATGTGCAGCTACCCATATTATGATGTTAAGTATGGTCATCTTTCCTAGTATGGCGATCTATTCCGGACTTACGATACATTAGCCAATTGTGAACATCGGATTGCATTTGCATTTGCTTACTTTATTCTAGATTCAGAAAAATTTCTTTTCAATTCTTATGACATGCAATTATGTACCAAATATCTAGGTATATATACTAAACAAATTCTACAGTAAAAAGATTGAAATCTACAGGATGATTTTTAAGTAGATGTCAAAAATCCAGGGGTGTATTCTGAAGCCAAAAATATGGATTTTTTGTTATATATGTATGTATATGTGGGGTCTTAGGACAGCCATTGCCCAACTATAGTGTATCAAAAATAAAAAAAAAACAGGTTTTGGCTTCTAAACCGCTTGAAATAATTTAACCAAATTCGGTGAGCATATTTAGTATGAATAAAAAAATTACCAGCTTTAGAAACTTGCCAGTGGCGGAGCTGTGGTTGATCCTTGTTTCTTTGCAATTTTTTGTATAACCGATTAGTATATTTTTATAGTTACTTAAATTACTTAAACATGGTTAGGGCCATCCAAAAAAGAAATAATAAGAAGCCTTTATCTTATTTAATATGGTGTCATTGTCATTGTTAAATTAAGCTTATGTTTTAAAAAGTTAAGTTTTTCTAATGGCTTATGTATATTCAAATGCTGAGATGGCCTATAGGGTTTACATTTATGGCCATGCAGATGAAAATGGTACTGAAGCTAGGCGAATTTATAAGGAAAGATTTCTAAATCATCCAACTACAAATCTAAGAACGTCGAGAAATGTCAAAAGACGATGATGACCTATTTTATTTGCAATATTATACAGGATGTATTTTAATATATATAGACTAATAGACATATAGATAAGTAATAAATTTCACAAATAAAGTTTGGAATATATATTTAAATGATAATGTCAGAAGCGTATGTTTAATCTAAATTAATACGAATCAAATCCATTCACCTATTTGGTTTGTTTTTAATATACCTAATTCATCATCTGATAATTTATTATTGATTTCGTTTTTAGCATACCTTAACACTTCATATCAAAGGACTTAGTTTCATGTAATATGAATTGTAGAGAAATTAATAATATAAAACCTATAAAATAAAGGAAAATCTACAAAATCTAATAACAGAAAACATGTAGGTGAGACATTGTGGGTGTATGTAGTCCTGTGCTGATAGGTGTATTAATCAGCAGAGTTTGTTCCCATAATGTCATCAATACCTACCTAGTAAAAATGAATAATTTTCGTAAATAGATACTCAGTGGATCTACTGGCTGTGTAGAATTATTCATATCTATAATCATTTTCGTTATTAATTTTATTTTTAAGATCATGTTACTTAAGATCGCCGTATTTCTCGCCTAAAATTTGTGGATTTTTTTAGGCCTACAGAAATCTCGAATAATAAAACACGTAGAGCAAAAGTAAAATCAAAAATAAAATTTTGTTTATGTTTATTTTTTGAAATGTTTTGTTTATCCACTTTTACTATTTAAATTATCCTCAAATAACATAATAACTTTTAAAATGTATTTGTATGACATATTATTTTGCTATTCTAACTCCACATTCTAATAATTATTTTCACATGCTTATAAACAAAAGTAAACAGTCTTATGTGCAGAACTATGCAAGTTTATGTTATAACAATATTTACATCTACAGTTGAATTTAAAAAAAAAATCGTTTTTTGTCAATACCTAAAAATTTGTTGGTAATACCGCTTTCTGTCGTAAATTGTTCGTTTTACTTCGATACCTTTGAATGGTCGCCGGTGGCATGAGATAACATGCCTCTTATTTGCTAAACCTATATTATTCAGTTCTTAAATGTCTAAAATTACTTGTATTTTTAGAAACAACTTTCAGAAGTATACGGTGCCCTTAGCAGACCGTATATTAAAAATTTGTGTGTAAATTTCAAAAGCAACGGTTGTTAAAACACACATGTATCCACACCTATGATTTAATAATAATACAGTTCGTTGACTCAGTTATATTCTAGTTAATAGGTATATTTTTTTATAAATAACTTTGAGTTAACTTAGATATCAGACTACGTATTATTACAAACGCAAAATTTAGTTAAGTTGTATATTTCGATTGTTTTATATACAAATATTTTAATATTTGCTGAGCAATACCAGAATAGACGAGATGGTAACCAATAAAACTAAAAATAATAGTATACTGAAATAAGTAACTTTTCAGACTTGATAAAAATTATTTAGGGCATGTGCAGTGTTGTATAGATTTAATGTCGAGCATAGGAGAGATCTAATTATTTAAAAAAATACGTAAAAGCAGATGCTTACTAAAATTATAAAGTTATAATCGTCAACATCCTAAGTAACAAATGTAACATAACAAACCGACATCAATCAAAGCCTACAATTGGATTTTCCAAATTGTTTTTCAGTCAAAACATTCACCTTAATTTACTGCTACTTGCTCTCTCCACAAAGTACCTATTCTTATGTTTAATAATGGTTTATGTTGTGTACTTCATTTTCTATGAATCACTTTGAAATTTGATTTAGTAATATCTACTAATTACATATAAACCTAACCTAATCGCGGTCATTGCCCTCAAACATGGTTTAAAAGCAACACATACTCGTAGATAGTGTACCTGACAATACAATTTTGGATATCTAAACCTGCTTACTTAAAATTAAATAAGCTGTGATATATTCATAGTTTTAGGTATACTTACTTCCAAATGGTGTTGTGAACATAGTTTTGTCTTTTAAAAGCAAATAGGCGTTGTTGCAATCTTTTTGTGAATTATTTGTTTTCTAATTATGTATAGATAACTTCACATCCTACATTTTAAGAATGTAGTTCATAATATTTTTTCTGTTTTTTGGGTATTTTACAAGATTTTGAAAAAAAGCAAATTTTGCACTAAATAAATATTCGAGCTCTTTTCATGAAATTACCTATATATTTTATTACACATAAATCCCATAGTGAAACAAATATAACAAAATTAAAGATCGTGATCGAAAGTTTCACATATCCACCTATTTCGATTTTCAAAATTGTAAACCAGATATCTTATAGATATTCTCTACCTATATAGGTAAGTTTCATTGTTTGTCGTTTATTCCTATCTTTATTACTTGTTTGTCTGCATTTTCAAGGTGAGATTTCTGATTATGTTAAATGAATTTAATTTTTTTGTGCGATAAAATCCTCAAAGAAACGGAGAAATAAAACTATGTCACAGATACATAATTTCAGAGAATGTTTTTCTACCCAAAAGAACAATGGGTTATCTAGTTAGAAAATATTTATTAAATTATTTAAAAAATATTGCTTTGACATAGAATGACGCTCTTAAAATAAACTGTAATAATTATGTTTCATAAAAAATATTGCCTTCAAGCAATAACCTTTCTATAAAAAGTACCTTGGATCTTAACTAGAATGAAATCAATTTAACATAAATACGTGGTAGTCTAAATATATGATTTTAAATGACTTCTAAGTATCTGCGGGTTAATGGCCTACGGACGAGACCGTTTGTATTGTTTGTTGGTCAGAATAAAATTGGTAATAAACTTATTCTTTTAGCATTGCCTAAAATTATATGTTGGCCGCAAACATATAAATGAAATTTTCTTTGACCGCTATAAAAATAGCAAAGAAACTTGCAAAAAATGAGTGTTTTGTAGATTTGTTTCTGTTATTTAATTAAATGCGCATGCCTTAAGTATATCCACTCATATTTCATAACTTGACGCTATATTTACTTTGAGTATATTAATTTTGTGCGTATATACTAAAGATGAGTGTACCTCTAATATAAGAGAGTGGGATGACCAATCTAGTAGGTAAAATGATAAATTGGAAAATTTTTCAAAATTGCTGTAGATGATGCAACCTTCTGAATTTGTTTAATGTAACACCATCGTATCTTGACAATCTATGGCTAACCAAAATGCTTTGGTGATGGTGATGCTGTTAGTATTTGGTGCATTTGTGGTTGTGAAATTAATAACGATAATAGCAACTGCAACGAATTGAATTTTCCCAAATTAAGCTTTATATCATTACTAAACCATCATTATTACTAAATCATCAATAAACTAGAAAATACAACTATTAATACAAAATATGACTTAATTCAACACTTGTATTTCTTTTAATGACAGATATTTAATATGTACCTAAAGAATAATATTTTCTCAAAATATGAATAAAATAGTATTAATTATAGATTCCTAATCCTGAAATTATAGATTTATAGATTTACACGAATTAAAATTATTAATATTTTGCAATAAATGTCATACTGTAAAATTTAAAATGCGGCTATAGTGCAAAATAATAATATTTATATATGATATTTATACAACACTTGTGGTGATCATTACCTACCAAAACTGTAAAGACACAATTGTAGCTATATGTTGCATGACGTCTACTCAGGTTCTGTCAAATAGGTAGATTGTTGCCTCGCCTCCTATGGCATACTAAGAAGAACTAATAAGTTTAAAAGCGGCATATGTCTGGTTTGCTGCTATTGAAGACATTTTGCTATGTATTCCTTTCCTTATATAAATAATTAAATACTACTGAGAGTAGTATTTGATTATTATAATTATTTATAGAAAATGGATGGAGTAGTAACTACTCTAGAAAAGAATAAAATATAGCAAGAATGCTGAAATACTAATTATGTAGGTATTTCAGTTTTATTCTTAATGCAATGATAGATATTATTTACTTTATTTAAAATTAAATAATATTACCTCCAATATTTACAGTTAGTAGTTATTTCAAACCACTTTTAAACTCAAAATAAAAAAAAAACAAAACAATTTTTTGAACAAATATAATTTTTTCTTTATATTAAGTAGATATAGCAGTTTTCTTGATTTCAAGTATTTTTTATTCTTAAATGAAGAATATATAATCTTATTATACCTACAAGAATAAGTTAATCTTTCAATAAAGTATTACTATCTATACTTAAGGAATAATGAAACTAAGCTAGCGTTGGAATAATTGTATTAAGTGTGATATTAGTATAGGTTTATTTCCGTGTAGACTGCACTTAAACTCATGAATACACACAAAAATTTGCTAAAAAATATTCATCGATATCATATGATACAAATTATTTTTTTCATTATTGATACAAATTATAGAAATTTGTACGTATCTATTATACTTAGGCCTTGTTTTAGTAATATTAAAGACAAGAGTGTATCTACCGATTACCTACCTGTGTACCTAGTTAACTTTGATAAGCAGAAAAAAAACGTAAAATATTTACATTTATCATTTTTACTAGAAACTTAAAACAGCACTTTAAATAAATTACCCACTCTTCGAATAGTTACAATATGTAAACGTGCATTCCATATATTTCAACATAGACTGATAACGAGATACACGTAGGTATACGTAAAAATAAAATAACATTTTACATATTTAATGGTGCCTACTTAACTACTACCAAAAGGCTGGTTCTTCAAAAAACTTAAAACGGTTTTAAGCATCTAATTCTATCCAAAATTTCTAAACAGTTAAATGTACTATTATTTGTGTGACTTCAACTGCCAATTACAAATCGTAAGTAAATTTTCCATGATAGTTACGGGCATTAAAAACGATAATATGGTAGGTTCACATAAATTATTTTTTAGTGTATCCAAATAGGTAGTTATTTAAACTAGTACAGCTTCCCGGGTTTACCGACCTAAACAACTGGTGGCCGGTAAAAATTTAATATTCACTTCCATAGACGTAGTTGGAAACCCTGCCCCTGTTGGTCTTGGGCTAGGCTATATGAGCGCGGATCCGCTATCTTATTGTTGGTATTAGAGCTGCTATAATCGGAATCGCTCCTCCGATATCGGTAGTCATCCTATGTTTCCAAGCGTTTAACTACTCTTTACTGTCGACATATTTAATGGTGGTTCCGTAGAAGCTTCGCCACGACCAGGTATTTTGGCCAAGGCATAATAACTCGAAATACCATAGCAGATTAAATTACAGCACGGACCGCAGTCTTGCAACCACTCCCTAAGCACTTAGTAGTATTGATAAAGCATCGCCAAAAGTTTGAAGCAACAAGAGATGAATTCTGTATAGATATATTTTTTTATTTCAACTGAACCTTTACGTAGCAATAAAAGATACATAGCTACGAATAAAAACGACATTACAAGTTTACTAAGGTTAACAGGAAAATTTTTACAATAAGTACATGAATATTCCAGACCCTTATTGTCGCTACACAAAATCATTGTGGCAATATCACTAAATATGTACTAGATCTAAATTTTGACTTGATCTTCTGCGCAATTAATAAAAAATAAACATTTAATAAGTGATACTTCTGGTTATTATATAGGGTAAAGTCGGTGATAGATGGCCATGAAGATACATTTTTTAGAGTAGTTTGAATGTAAGTATCATAACTAGACAAACATTCTGTTCATTTTTTAGGTTATGTCTTGTCTATAAATACACCGAATATAATGAAATGCACTTTGGTCATATCTCCCACATATCGCAAAGAGATGGTCACATCACTGTGGGATAATTGGTCATAGTAATGTATTATATGTTTAAAGGAATAACAAATAAGTAAAAATAATTTTTATTATGCATCCATAATGTGTGTATACATCTTCACAAAATACTTCAGGTTCTAATAAATTAATACAGATTATTATGGCAATCTCATCCAAAATAAAATGGCCATCTTCTGATTTGCCAGGGACATATGGCCATAGGTATCTCACGGAATTGCAGCAACAAAAAAAACAATACAATTATTTTTGTATTATTACAACAGAAGTGTGGATGTATAACCGACCATATTATCGCATTTATCGTTAAATTAATGAAGTAGTAAGTATAGTCATCTCTCTTATTGTGGTCAGCTATCCCGGACTTAACTTAAGTATTCTGCAAACAAATGCTTCTCGTTGGACACCCTGTGTATAAAGTCAAGAAAAGACATCTTAGGAGTATGAAAACGAATAGCACATTTTAAGTTTATTTGCCACTTACATTATTATATGGTATTAAACATAAACTAGATTGTCAAACTATCGTAACAATGTAATAATTTATTTGTACCTAATTACATTCAACTCTAAAAAAAAAACAGTTTTCTACATCGTAATAATAACTATTTTCATCTTTCCAGTTTGGAATTCGCATGAATTATCAGCTAATAGAAGTAAGTTTTTTTTATATTTATAACCTTCAATTGTTCGAGAGTTTTATGTCAAAGGTTTTCTATCGTATAATAGATCTGACATATTCGCTCATGCATGAATTAGTCGATATTGAAAACAATTTAACTATTATAATTATTTTAATATATTCATTGATAAATATTCAATAGAAAATATTTGACATAACGCTGGACTATATTTATAATACACAAATGAAGATGTTTCAGTGATACCGTTATGGGCTAAACTATTAACTGAATTTAAAGTAGATTTAAAAAATGTGTAGCACTAGACTTTTATACTGTTCTTTGAAGCAACTCAGGACTGATATAGATTATAGTTCACTGCAAGTTAACTACCGGTCAGACTGCAGTTTGAGTATTATTATAAATTTCAACCGAATATTGTAGGTGGTCGGTTCTACAACGTTTCACTCAACCAACAGTGATAGTACAGTTTGAACGTTAAAACAATTGGTTGCAAAAATGATTTAGAAACTGCATATATCTACATGAATAAATGTTTAAGAATATACCTAAGCAAAAAAAGAGGCGACTATATTAGATACATTTGCTTTAAATATATCTTTGGTAGTTGATAGTCATGAACTTAAAAATAGTAAATACAACAAAATCTAATCTGTGCATGTGCAGTACTTCATAATGTAGCACTTGGCATTTTGATGAGTAAGATCCCATTTAATTTATAACTCAAGTTTACATGTTGGCATTGAAGAAGTTATTCATAATAATGACAATTGTAGGGAACAATTTATGTTATATTTTTTAAAGCTAGGTAAGTTTCATTTGTAGTTGTTTTGACCTGATCATAGAACTAAATAAAATATATTTTTCTTATGCCCCTGTAATTGTAGATATGTTATAGAATAGGTACATACAATTATAGGTACCTGTAGTTTCCTTCCAAGTAGCATTCTGCATGGGCAGGTAAATATTCTGACATTTCATTGGCTAAAATTAAAAGACAGTATGGTGAATATTCAGAAACATCCATCTCTCTACGTCAGGTTGATGGACTATAACATGAAACAGTGTTATAATTATAGACTTATAAACAAAGGGAGACGTTTCCTTATACATTGCCAATTGTTTTATATCAAATATTGCTCATATTATGTTTGATCAACAAAGCAGGGAACATGTTGATTATTCGAATTGATTCGACTTGCCTCGATTTTCCACACATTTGCTTAACAATTCCAATAAAACTTTCATTTAAACGAAAGAAAGAAGAAGCTTCGCTGTTAGCTATTCTAGTGGATAAAGATTAAACCACAATAGTAAATTATAATAATACTTATGATATTCTAGTTGCAGCTATTTGTAGATTTAGAAAATACAGCTCTAGGCAACCTTCTATTACGTACAGGACTGTTGGATATTTCTATGATACTTTCTATTAATAATTCAGTGTGTCGTGTGACATTTTTAATAGGTAGTTTGAGTGAACTTTGCGGTCAAATGGTGCTAAGAGAGCGAATCAGTCCGTTATACCGCTGCAGATGTGTAGTTATATTAACTAACATGGGCAGCATTTGATCGCCATCACCACCGTGTCCGTTACCGCTACCGCTCCAAAGTCATATCACGACGCCGTATTCCAATCTGTGAAGTTATTAAATTTTTGGTGTACTTTTTTACCTAAATCTCAAAAAATAAAACCAGTAGAACAAAATCAGCACAAACATAATATAATTCTTGATGTCCTGTTCACTCATTGTTACATCTACAATTTATTTTTTTTTGCTCAAAAAAATAATAACTTTTAAAAGCGTCTGTAAGATGTAATGTTCTCCTTACTACTCGCTACATTTTATAAATTATTTTCACATAGTTATAAATACTTATCTAATAGTAAAATATTTTATATTTAGTTATGTTATTTACGGTTAATATTTAACATAGTAGGTATTTTCGACAATTTCAGTACCTAAAACTTTATTGGTTAGACCGCTTTGAAACTACTTTTCAAAATTTAATAATTTCCAGTAATATATCTAGATATGCTACAATGTCACCATATAAAATATTAGACCATTGGTCTGACCATAAAAAACAGTGTCACTAAATAAATAAAATTTACACCAAATATATCCCCATAAAATAACGCATTTAGTGCGTAATAAATATTAGTGAACTAAAATATTGAAGCTCTGCAAGTATAAAATATCATGTATTTGATTTCTTAAACTGTTGTTAAAATGTGGTAGAAAGTCGTAATAATTTGTTTCACTCTTAAAATACGATTATAACTCGCAAAGGATGACATCGTTTTATTTAATATTAGTTTTTAAAAAATTAAAAAAAAATTATCATGCGCGTATGTAGGTGTTCTTTTTTAGGACCATATTTTATTTTTTAAGAATTATATTATGTGAACGAGTTCGAACCCTACAAGGCTGCAGGGCCAGACGGAGTTTTTCCTTCGCTGTTACAGAAGGGCCAGAATATTGTCTTACCAAGCATGGGCCAGTCTGGCGATGGGATATGTTCCACTGGCATGGAGGGCAGCCAAGGTAATCTTCATCCCAAAAGCTGGAAAGGAAGACTACACAACGGCAAAGGCGTTTTAGAGCAATCAGTCAGCAATCTTTCCTATTCAAATCGATGGAAAGGATTGTGGACAGGTACCTCGTGTTGGGTTAGGGTGTTGATCAGAGACCCGATCCATGTGAACCAGCACGCTTATAACCGAGGCAGGTCCACGGAGACAGAGCTACATAGTATTGTACATAAGGTAGAAAAGGCCCTTCAGTACAAGGAGGTCGCATTGGCCATGTTCTTTGACATTGAGGGTGCCTTTGATAAGACAAGAACAAAGACTATATGCGACTCACTTCAGGACCGAGGCACACCGCGTGCTATGGTCAGATGGGTGATATCCCCATTGGAGGAGAAAAGAGTCAGTGCAACTATGGGAGACTGCCACAGGCACCTGGGAGTGAGGGGTGGCTGCCCGCAAGGTAGTTGCCTTTCGCCACACCTATGGTGCCTGGTGATGGACGGTCTCCGAAATTGCCTTCCTCATACAGGGACACTCAAGCCTACACCGACGATGGCGTGGTTGATGAGAGTTTCTTTTCACAAGAAGGAGGAAGATAAAAGATTTCAAGGCCCCAACTATGTATGGGAAGACCCTTACTCTAGGTAAGGAGGTAAAATACTTGGGTGAATCTTGGAGTAAGTTGTCTTGGGGGCCACAGATTGAACGGGTTACCCGGAAATCAATTGCAACCTTTTGGCAATTGAGGAAAGTAGTAGGCAAAAACTGGGGACTCAACCCAAGGGTACTTCACTGGGTGTACAGGGCAGTGATCAGGTCGAGGCTACAATATGGGGCCTTGGTCTGGTGGCCGAGTGTGGGTCGGGTGACTGTGGCCAATGTGTTGTCGAGGATCCAAAGGTTGGCTTGCTTAAGTATTACAGGGGCGATGAGGACAACCTCAACTGCCGCCCTATAAGTTTTGTTGGGGTTGCCACCCCTCCCAACATGGATTGTAAAGGAGGCGATGGCGACCTCCCTGAGAACAAGGGATGCAGGCTGTTGGAAGGCAGAAGGTCATGTGGAGGGTCACGCTGCTATAGGCTTAAGGGCGGAGAATGAGATTCCAGTATCCGCTTTGAGGGTTATTGAAGCAAAGGATAAACTAAGGTTGGGAAGGAGGTATAGCACTGTTTTCCTTTCGAGAGAACAGTGGGAGAGGGCAGAGAACATATTTCTCCCAGGATCTCTGATATGCTATACAGATGGATCCCGGGTAGGGGATAAGTTTTCTGGGGCAGGAATATATCTGGAAAACCTGGACATCTGGCAGAGCTTTTCGCTGGGCACCCACTCCACGGTTTTCCAGGCGGAGGTTTTTGCCATTTTGATGGTAGCAGGCACGGAAGAAGTAAGGAATTGTGTGGAGGAGAAAATCTTCATCTGCTCTGATAGTCAGGCTGCACTCAGGGCTCTTAGCTCTCCGATGACGAGATCTAGTCTTATTCAAGAGTGTGGAGATGCCCTGGAGTCTCTGGCCAGACAAAGGGAGGTGGAGTTGGTCTGGGTTCTTGGCCATAAGGAAATCCCCAGCAATGAGACGGCTGACTTGCTAGCTCGTCTCGGATCTGGGGCACCTTGCCAGGGACCCGAACCTTTTTTGAGAATTACGCGAGGTAGTATGAATAGTGCCCTTAATAAATGGGCCTATCAAACACTAGGAGGGAATTGGAGAAGGAACGGGGGATGTAGACAGGCCCACGACTTCTTCAATAAACCTAATAAATCTAGAACGAAGTGGCTGCTGAGCCTTAGTCGAAGGTCCCTGAACCAAATGGTGGGGGTCCTGACAGGCCACTGCAGACTCAGAAGGCATTTGAATTTGATAGGCATAGAGGATAGTCCCTTATGTCCGGAATGCGGAGAGGGGGAGGAGACCCCTATCCATTTCCTAGGATATTGTGCGGCTATTGGAAGACTAAGATATAGGATCTTTGGCACCGAGGAGCTGCAAAGGGAAGAGATGAGGGGCCTACCATAAACCAAGATCCTGGCGTTCATTAGGGCGTCGGGTAGGTTCGAGGAAGGTCGAGGGGTGATGGGATGCCAGAGTAGGAAAAAGGGCCCATGTGTGGGTAAAGTAGTATTTTGGATTTGGAATAAACTATACTGTAGGTAGTTATTTCTATTGCCTCAGTAAGAATAAATTTACTACACTTCACAAAATAATTGTCAATCTTTATTTGCCAATAAAACATCTATTTTGAAATCAAAGACACTTTTTCGGATTTCAATTATTTTCTACAACACATTTAGGTATAATTTCAACATACTTAGTGAACGCAAGTAAATAGAATTTTTTGGCATAATTTTGGTAGTCGGTTAAATACGAGCCATATTATATATATTGTAAATGTAAATATGGACACGTTTATTTTTAAGATTTTCAGCAATATCTTAGAAACTTATATTAATTGTATACCAAACGCTTCTGTGAGATATTTATTTCCTCTTTTTTAAATCAAAAAGTAAAGCAGAAAAGTGTAAGTAATTAATCGATGAAATTGAGGAAAACGTTTCGTATTATTTACTTGTCCAATTTTTATTTAATAGCAAATTTATCATTAAAGACCTGAAACTAAGACAACTGCTCACTTCGTATCAGTAGTGCCCCATTCCCGTATAACTAATTTTCATTAATTCGTTTTTATATCCTAGAGCTATTCTTTCGACTTAAATTATTAAAGGCTGTCTTCATGCAATTTCAAAGGGATTAGCATTGTTGCCCATGGAATCGTTTATATTTATTGTTATTGCAGTCAATTTATTCTTGATATAAGATGTATTATATAAATAAAATATAATCTAATAATAAAATAATAATAATATAATAGTATAGTTAAAGAAGAAATTAATTTATCAACGCATTCCATATTTCCAAAAATGAGGAAGGAAAGTTTCCAATTAAAGTACAATGTGTAAACTTCTTTCGAATCACTTGGTATATATCCGAAATAACATAGCCGTTACATTTGTTTTTATTACATAATAGGTGACTGCCTGCTATTGTAACTGACATTAAGAAGGACAATTCTTTGTAAATGTAGTACCGCCATTTTGAAAAGAATTTACGGCAGGCTGTGAACTTTTATTGATTAATTTTCTAAAACAAAGGAAACAATTAACTTTCATTTACTAATGTCCGGGCGACAATCATGTACACGCAAACTGTTTATAAAGCTCTGATATACATATGGCAAGGGCACGTTTCCTCGTAATTACAGTCGCTAGGTAAAACAGCAATAATTTTTAAGTCACATTTATCTTGGGACTTGTATTTTGTAGGAGGATTATTTAAGGCGTTCTCTATAATTACAAAAATTAGTTTACATAATAAGAGTGTATGACTGTTGAGATTAAAAGGGTAATAATAAATGGTGTTGCAGTTGATTAGTTTCGTAATTCTTTTAATTAAGTGAAAACTATATTTGAAATTCAAGCAAAATAAAATGGAATATGTAGATTCTTTCATTATGTAAAATTTACAGAATAGTAACGCTTTTAACTACCATTTAGAAAAAATAGGAACTGCACTTTCTGTTACACGTTACCAAAATCTAGTGTTTGAAATGTTGCACTTTACTACAATTTTGTCAAATATGTTCACTATTTTACTAGAACTTATATAATTGTAACCAATCATATTGTATTAAAATCTCAAAATTTCATAATTTTCGTACAAAAGTTTCTACATAGTTACGTACGAAATTTCGGAAAACAATTAATGCCCGACCAGCATTGCATTACACCCAAAAAAAATCTATAGTAAAGACTCAGTCATTCGTCAGTTATTTCACTGCATGTTAGACTTGAAAAGCCACAGACAAGAAACGTTCTGCATTACAGTAGATGCCATTGAAAGCGATAATGATATTTGCAATTACTCTGGGGATTAGTTCTTTGACCAGCATTGAATTACACCCCAAAACCTATAACAAACAGCCAAACTCATTCGTCAGCAACCCCGAAATCTGTATATGTCTGATTTGCAATTATCATCATCGCCGAATCACGGTAAAGGTCGGACGCTTGCAACGGTACCTATCTACTGCAATGTAGAACGCTATTTGGTTGTGGCTTTTTCAGATCCAGAATGAAGTAGCCAGTGACCACTAGATGTGGCTTTGCTAGATTTCGCATACAACTCGAACGACATTAGAACCAGTTGTGCCGTTAACATAGAGAACGTTCTTAGGGAAGTAGGTACAGTACGAAAATAGTTTCTTCGTTACAGAGAGAATCATTTTGACCATCCGATTTTTATGTATATCATTTTGAGCTCGTTATCGTTTAGCTCGTCAGCAACATAAATTATTTTTTGTATGTCAAGGTGTTTATGTACAATGAATTGTTTCCTCAAACTCCATCGTCTTCAACCCCCAAAATGAAGAAATAAACCAAAGTAGACACCATCGAGTGATTTTGCAGTATAATGGTATCATATTGCCAAAGGCGTCTACAGACGTGAAGCTTCAGAAGTGCTAAATATTTGGCTACTGGCAAACTATTTATTCCGCTATTCGTAAAGTTCCGAACGCACATCTACAGACATGTCAAATTATTTGTAAAAATTGGGATGTTAAAATATAGATCTACATTTGTTCGCCAACATGGATGTAGAAACTTCTTCTCTTGTCATAAGTAGTGCCTATTTGTTACTAAAGAAAAAAAAGAGAGCACTGAGAAGATGATTGTATAGTGTTACTTTCCAGAATCAAAGAGTAAGGTTGTAAAATTAACAAATAGTTGATAATGTGCCGTTTTAACTTGTAGATACAGTGGTAGTAACTTTTTTACTGATTTGTTAAAATAACCATCAAGTCTTTTGAAAACTTTTGTAGGATGTCGTTAGAAGTTTTAAACAACGAAATGCGAGGGCGCTGGCTGACGGGTGCGATTCAAAGTCGTACCAGTTTGTACCCTTGTGTGTGTATCTGGAACAAATTCACAGTATCTCAAATATTTGACTTCTACACATTTGATTATTTCTCACACTTTAAAATTTCTTCAGTTCCAAACTTCCAAACTACTGCATTTCTTCAGAACTGAAATAGAAAATATGACAGGTTTAGCTACATCTTTAGAAAATGACTTCCATCAACTCAATACCACAAATAATTATACATATAAAATGTAGTTAAATACATACAATCAGATAAATATAGTGCTATAGAAAAAATTGAGTAAATTTTACTCACAACACAATTGGTTGTTAAAACGAGTGCACAGCCGATTTTGTTGAAGTAATAGGTAACACAATTCGTTGAGAATGGTTCACTCAATTATTTGCTAGCTAAATAAATCTTTTATATGTGATATTGAAAAACTTGAGTTAGCTAAGTAAAACATATCAAACACAAAATAGAGTTATGTTATCACTATATTCTGTTGTATTTTTTTCCAAATCAACTTTCTAACTAAATATTGTGTTTCGTAAATTCATTTGTTTGTTACCTTAATCAAAACTCATGTAATTTTTTTACTGTGTAGAAACATTTCAAATCAATGCAAACAGTTGGTAGGTACCTATATAAATTTAGTAAATGAATTAAATAAAAAAAAAATTTAAATGATTGTTAACGTTGTATGACTTCTTATAACATATAAATAAATAAATAAATAAAAATTGGACTGAGTACGTTCGTCGCAACATAAAGGTTTCCACCCTGAATCAGTATCAGATTTTGTTTAAGTTATGACGACGTAACCGCTTTTCTATTATGTATGTCTGATACTAAATTACTTGTAATTTATGTAAATCCAATTTTACATATAATAATATTATCTACATGCCTTTGCAATAATAATAACACTACCTCAAAATAGTTTTTGAACTTCTGGAAGTTCTGAGTATAAATTTCATTAAATCTATATTGGTGAAACAATTAAGAATTAAAGTTAAAAGCTGAAAGTAGATTTCGTTACGAATACGTCAGCGGTTAAAAAGAAATCAGAAAATTCACTTTAAAGAGTGCCAATATTGTACACTTAAAAATTAGCTTGTTAGTTATGAAATTTAAATTTCTCGATATTTTAAAGTTATGTTATGTTCTACAAAACTAGTTCTGTAATTTAATGATTAAAAATAAGAATCTTTGTTGATTTTTATGCAAAAAATGTAAATTTTTATTCACATTAATTTATCTGTAACACTGTGTAACTACATAATACCGGGTATCCCAACGAAAATTTGACCCCCCCTATAATTGGAAAACCAAATAATATTTCAAAATTCGCCGAGACCCGTAGATTTTTGTTCTTGGGAGGAGCTTTTTTGACAGTCAAGCCAACTCGATATGTTCATCCCCCTAATGCCTAGCAACCCCAACTTAAAAATTTCAAATGCTACTACCCCACTTGTGGCACATCACTTTAAAGCCCTTTTCACTGCGAATACAGTGACGTACCGTTTTTAGAAATCGGTTGAGATTTGACAGAATTATTGGTTACAAATGAAAAGATGACAAACCAACTTACGCGTAGTAATTTCTACACAAATGCCCACCACTAATAAGTTTTTCATCGACTACACGTGACCGCATTACCTAATTGTTATTGATGTGTCTATCAGTTTACAAAAAAGTCAGAAATGAAATAAAAAGCTGAAGAAAATAAAACTAGATACTAAAATAGTTATTAGTAGAAGATACTTAAGTTTATAGAGTACTACAAAAAAAAGTCGGTGTTTTTGCTTGTGACCAAGAAATCGTTAGTTTCAGCCGTTATTGAAAGTATTAACGTGTGTTCGAAATGGTTTATTCTATCGCGGAAAGAGTAGAAATTGTTGCAATTTATTATCGAAATCACGATTGCGCTAAAGCTACAGCACGAATTTTTAATGCCAATCATCCTGAAAAAAATGTAAACCACCAGTACGTTAAACACCTGATTGACAAATGTGTTGCAACAGGTTCGCTTTTAAACAAGAAACGTGAAGTAATTGGGCCAGTTTGAAATGAAGCAGTTGAAGTGGCAGTTTTGGGTCATGTACAGATGTATAATAAGCAATCGATTATAACTGTCTCAAGCTTCTGGCGTATCCCATTCCAATGTTCATCGAATTTTGAAAAAACACAAGTTTCATCCATTTAAGATGACGCTGGTTCAAGAGTTACATGAAGATGACTTTGATCGCCGTAACCAATTTTGCGAATACTTTAGTGAACAACTTCTACTGAATCCAAATCTTCTCTACAATACATGTTTCTCTAACGAATGCACATTTATGTTCAATGGCGAAGTGAATAGACACAATTGTCGTTATTGGAGTGATACTAATCCGCATTTAATCAGGGAATTTCATACTCAGACACCTCAAAAATTGAATGTTTGGGCAGGCATTTTGGGCGACCATCTTGTTGGACCATTTTCATCCAAGGTAATCTCGATGGAAACACCTATCTAGAATTATTGGAAAGTACAATTGATCCTAGGATAACAGAGATTTTAGAAAGTGACGACAATTTACTAGAAAATGAAATAACCTTCCAACAAGATGGTGCGCCCCGCACTATGTTGCTGCTGTGCAACAATTTTTGGATGACCATTTCCGGGGCATTGGATTGGCAGAAGCGGTCCGTCGAATGGCCACCAAGATCTCGGATCTGTTCCCCTTTGGACTTTTTTCTGTGGGGTCATTTAAAATCACGAGTGTACGCCACTCAGCCGGAAACATTGCAAGTGCTCCGTCAGAGAATTGTAGAAGAATGCCGATTAATAACTGCGGATGTCTTTAATAATCTTCGAACAGAATTTGAAAACAGACTGTATTATTGTTTGGAAGTTAACGGGGGTCATTTTGAGCAATTCATCAAATAAATCTGATTTATTATTTGCTTCAGCATTTTTATTTCATTTCTGATTTTTTTGTAAACTGATAGACACATCAATAACAATTAGGTAATGCGGTCATGTGTAGTAGATGAAAAACTTATTAGTGCTGGGCATTTGTGTAGAAATTACTACGCGTTAGTTGGTTTGTCATCTTTTCGTTTGTAATCAATAATTCTGCCAAATCTCAACCGATTTCTAAAAACGGTACGTCACTGTATTCGCAATGAAAAGGGCTTTAAAATGATGTGCCACAAGTGGGGTAGTTGCATTTGAAATTTTTAAGTTGGGGTTGCTAGGCATTAGGGGGATGAACATATAGAGTTGGCTTGACTGTCAAAAAAGCTCCCCCCAAGAACAATCAGTCAAATTTTTGTTGGAATACCCTGTATAAGGACGTATATAACAAGATAATAGTAGACAAAAATAAATTAAATTGTCAAAGACAAATATTTAGGTTTCAACTTAAAATAGCTAATAAATTAGGTACATCAATTACACCAGTTATCCCATATTGTAATATTACGGTAATTTTACAGTAATTTATGTAAGGAAAAATTTGTCATTTTACCATTTTTCACTAAGCATGACAAATACAATTATTGACACGTATTTAGACGACCTAATCTTTGATGCCTTCCAAAATTTCTTTTAATAGTCCATGGGCTCACCCTTTAATAGTGGTATACATATTATAAATAATATAATAACCCAAATTTTACCTACTAATTACCTATTATATAACAATTAGTGTTATTATGTATCTTTAGGAATAGGAGTTAGGAAGTTCAAATAATATAAATATTTGAATATTTTTTAAATTTTGTTTAAATAATTACAAGAGAAAAATTTCGATTTTTGGTAAATTTATGACCATTAGAACGCATCTTCGTATTTTTTTTAGTTCATTAGCCGAAGCCGGCCTAACCTACATAAAGCCATGAATTCTATTTCTGCTGTGTCATCATTTGTTCATATATTTTAAATTCTCGCTAGCCTCCGACACCAACTCAACAAGTTACAGAAGAACCAAGGAGCTGTATTTACTTAAGAGCTTATCAAAAGAAACAGATATCTACGATATTTGAATACGCCTAATTAGACGGTTAACAATAAAAATAAGTTTATTGTTAAACCTCGACCTTATATGTTACTAACAAACGGTCAGCCAGCGGAGGACAAACAATTTAGTCTCAGTCTGAGAACCGCGGCCGTCGGTAAAGACATACAAAGCAGGCTCAGTCTCCTGTTAGCAGCATTCTTATTGCCCAAATGATGATTGTGCACATTATTGACGTAAACAACAATTGCACCGACAGTCTAGGTTGTGGCAAGGTCAGTAACGATATTTGGTGTGGTCCAGGTTCTTGACGCTTTTCGGTCGCCACAAGGGACCTCCTGAAATTATTGAAATCTTAACTAATTCCCACCAGTCTTTCATTACCATCTGCCCTTTTTCTTCAAGAATAATAGCATAAAATGGATTATTATACTTTTATACATTTATTTAAGAATTATTTGCCTGTAAGTACTATTCAGGCCTCATTCAGAGTCGTAAGTTTTAGGTATATCGTACCTACATCATCTTGTATACAGGATGTTTTTAAATGAAGTAGCAAAAGTGAGACTACAGATTCAGAAAATAAATTGATTCTAACATACCTATATCCCAAGCCGCATAATAAAAAAGATACAGGGTGTCAAAGTTAAAATTCTATTTTCGATATCAATCAAATATTTACATAAAATTTGTAAATCTGGGGTTTTTGCAGACGAGAAATTCAAATTTGTTTCTAATTTTGACGTCACTAGTAGAGAGCGCCACTTTATGGCACATCATGTTTCTTTTAAATGACAGAACTTTTTTTCTACTTAGTGTATCTATCTGACTATTGAAGCAATCGATTGTTTCTTCATAAAGGATCGAAGTTTCCTATTTTGCATACATCCGGCAAATCCAATATCAGCATTTTTACTTGACATGCTAATAGCAAGCAACGTACAGTTTCTCCTGCGACTTGATGATGATAAAAAATAATAATTTTATTTATTTATTAAATTATTCTAGATAGACTAAATATTGTTACTGAACCTACCTTTGTAGTTTGTTAACTAATACATTTATTTTGACGTTTCCTAGGTTACATTCGATTTGGTTCTAGACGCGTTGTCGAAGACCTAGGAATCTTCGAGAACCCTAAAAATATATATAAGAGAAGTCAAACGTGAGTGACAGAAATGTCAAAGTAAAGATTTGACAGTTTGAATTGTTTGAAGTAGGTGTTTGTTGTGAATCAAGTAGAAATAATAATGACCGAAGACAACGCCTTGGAGAAAACCTGCAGCAATTTGAGGCAGATATGGCACGTATGGTAAAGACAGCTTCCAAAAGAAACAGAATCACACTGGTTCCACTTTTGTAGCAGGAGGAGGCCCATCCAGTGTTGGAATTATGGAGCTGAAGAGCATCTTAGAAATCTGCCCTAAGAATACATCTGGTCAGGACCAGGAAAGCACCTACTAGTCAGCTTTAGGGGACGACAGCTGGTTAGTGCTACTGAGCCCCACCAACTGTTAAGATCAAATCAACCCGTCTGCAAAATAATAGAGCGAGTTTGGTAATACCAGGGCGTATATGCGGACGGGACTATGAAATTGTCCTTGATGCTGGCTCTAGTCACAATATAGTAAGAATGAACGTAGCCGCCCACTGCAGAATGCAAAAGCCAAGCTGAAACTACATTTTGGAAACCACATATGGAGAAACCATAGCCATAAAAGGTATCCACCTAGCTAGGACAACCTTGGGTGCAACCACTTTCCAATAAAACGTCTTAGAAGCAGACATCACTGAAGAATCACTGCGTTTCAAATGAAACAATCTTTTGCATATTCTTGGAATGTTCTATAAATCGTCAAAATAAAGGTGTTCCAAAAATTATAAATTTTAAAGCATAATTACCAAGCTACAAAGGTAGGTAAGCATCCGTAACAATATGTTTTTGAGAACATGTGAAAAAGAAATATTATTAACAATACTGTCCAAGTGTAGTTTTATTTTCAATAAATTTAACTTCAATACATAATATAGTACCACAATTTACAATTATTTTAATATATAACAATACTATGTTATTTGTAAAACTCGCTAGTATTTGTGATTATACTGTGACACAATTTGTACTCTTGCTAAGTATGCTATGTGTCACTAAATTGTTAATAGTAATCACCAAACACTGTACTTTAATATAATCTATGAGTAGGTATTACCAATTTTTACAGAATATAAATTATTTCACTGAGAGTGGTGTCTTGAGAAGCCTTTGAGAAGTGGTTTCCCGATGTTCCCCGCACAACCCGATGTATCTACATTTACGTATCAATGTGTACCAGTATAATAGACAAGAAATAGGAAGTATCAGCATAAGTTCGATTTGATATTACCGTATTTTAAAATTTACAGTTTGAAATTTATTACAAAATGTGAAGAATTAGTTATTTAATTTCCTTTTTTAAAAATTCAAAACAATCCAATTATTACAATACCTAGTTTTGCATTTAGTGCTATAACGAACTTAGCCTAAAATATCTGCATTTAATTCTTATACAGAATTATAAGCACAAATTTGTCGCAACTGTTTTAGTGATAATTCTATATATTAGTAGAAAACGTGGCCTAAGAATATTTCTACATTATTTTGATCAGACTTTCATCTAGTAAAATAATATGACACCTACAACAGCTCTTAGTTATTACTATTATTGCTTTGATTTCGTTTAATAAATATTACTTTTATTCATTTTCAGTAATTGTATCCTCATACCACATAACCTATATTCAACTCTGAACTAGTAAACTGGACAAGCCATACTTTGTCATGTCTAAAAAGAATCTATATCAGTAAAAATTTAGCTACTGTCATCTCCGTAATTGTAATTTTTATCAAGAATTTTATATTATCATAGGTAATTGTCTTTTAGCTTAATTAAGTGCCACTGGCTATTTGAAATTAGGTATAATGAATTATTTAAATGTTTTTTATAACATGAAAAAGAACGACTGTTTTAATTAGAATAAAAAATGATAGTTCTTAAGCTATGGAAATAAGTACTAAAATTGTATTGTATAGTATTAAAATGTTTAAAAATTTATTTGTTTAAAATAAACTGCAAATAAAAACACAGAAACTAACGAGGCTAGTATCTGCAGAGAATTAGCGCTTTTGACGTCACATTGCGGAACGGACCACCAGCTGGCGCACAGTTTACTTTTACTTTACTCTTTTAACCAATGGCTGAGTCTCCGTAACTTTCTCTGGCAGAACTAAAATGTAATTTTGAAATAACTATAAAGTGCAAATAAAGTAGTCTAGTATCACAAATAAAAAAATTAGTAAAAAAATATAAAATTACAAGAATGGTTTCAAACGAAATTCTAAATTAATCATCAACATATACTAGTGATGTGGGATCGTTCACAATAAAACTCATCACTTAAACGTTTTCTGTGAATCTGCTTTGCAATTTTTAATGTAAATTGGTTTTATCTTTTGCAGAATAAGCGTCTATTTTTACACAATAATATTGTCATATAGATATAAAGTGCAAGCTTGAAAATTATAATAAAATGGTCAATGAGATACTAATATAATTTGCTTATAACTTTTTAGTATGATTTAGGTAAACACATTTTTAAATAAATCAACAATATATTAGTGTTATTTGCTATCTCGGACACTGAAAAATATTTTTACAAAACACAAATGTCTGCGATATAAGCCATTTATTTCTTATTATCTCTTTAAAGTTAGAGGAAAAACGAGTTGTTTTTTGAAAATTTAAAAAAAAAACTTTATTAACTACATTTATTAAAATTGGTCAGTGATTATGCAACTTTTTCCTGTATCCTTTTCTCCGACGTAGCAAAGATGTTAGGTACATTTAATTTTTGGGTTTTGTACTATATAGTACTTATTTGCATAGAACAATATTTACAGTTTAAGTTTTACATTGCTGCCTGATTTAAGTCTATAAATTTGGCTAAAATTACGGACACCATAATAATTACGTCCACAGTTGACAGATTATGTAACTCTGCCTGTTGAAATGAGATGTTGATATTTCTATTGGATTTTTCTCATACAACTAATTTTCCAATTATTGTAAAAAATTGCAGATGTGAATATAAGACTATTTTTAACCACTTTATAACGTTTTTTTTTTAACATTTTTTTTGTGAATATTCTTAATATACCATTCTCTAAGTATATGAACATCCTTATTATACCGTTCTCTAAATACATTTTCAGTAGACAGTATACAGCATGGATAAAAAAGCATGAAATACATGACGTACATTTTGAAATATGTAGTGTAATTTATAGAAAACAGGCAATATTAAATTTGTCATCAGTACAGTGGCGAATTGCTTAACATGAAAATCATTTATAAATGAATTAAATGAATATACTCGCGTCAAGAATTCAGACGTCTTACATCACGGCTGACGTTACACATTTGTTTATATTGTCAACGTAATTTTCGACCTTTGGTCGCGTTGAAAACAATAATGTTTTGCAATTTAGTGCAATATATAATGCAAACTTTTAGTGTACTATATAGTTTTATTACTATCAGTTGCAGTTTTTATAATATTTTGATGAAAATGTAATGAATTATTCATTTGTTCGTATGACGTAAGTCGTCTGAATTCTTGTCGCGAGTATATCTTTATATTTTCTTTCTTGAATATCGCAATACAACAATTTTGCTGGCCATTTTTCTATAAATATAATATACAGAATGTCCCAAAATAGAATACCATAACATTAACCACATATTCTTTTGACAAAAATAATGCGACTTTCTTTATGCCATTTTTTATTTGGGCGTCCCTATTTCCATAAATAGGGTATTAAAGTTACATTTTAAAAAACTATTTTTGCTGATAATTCCATTGTTTTTTAAATACACACTTGAAATTTTGCATGTATTTTTATCTTATTCCGGCATACTTATCATGTAATTTTGGTGAAAAAAATCGAAGGGCGAATGGAGGTAACTAACCCTTTATCTCCACGCCTATGCAGCTTTTTCTTGAAATATCAAACGTAGAATTTTCTTCTGATCATTTTATCTCTTTTGTAATTTTTTGAAGAAAAACGACATGTATTGATGGGTTACAAATGTCTTAGCGGCCCATGAATGTGACGAAAAGATATCTTTGAAAACAAATGTTCATCTTGTCAACATAATGACATTAGTTACTATTAATTACTTAAGTAATTAATGAGAATATTAACAAAAATAGTGTTTTTAAAATGTAACTTTAACACCCTGTATGTTGAAACAGGGACGCCCAAATAAATAATGGCATAAGGAAAGTCGCACTATTGTCCAAAGAATATGTGGTTAATGATATGGCCTTCTTTTTGGAATACCCTGTATAATGTCAGGAGATACTTGACGTAGTAAATATCTTTTATCTACAATGTACATATACAAATACAATTTGAACTAAGAAATATCTGCGTGTTTTATGTAATAAATGTGAAATCCAATAAAGTGCAATCGCATCAAACATATATAGTAATTATGGTAATGTAATGGTTCAAGGCACTGCATTTCATCTATATGCATAAGTCTTTGACTGGGCTAATTCTCATGATTAGAATGAGTGGTAGAGATATTATTTAAAGTCACGTGCCGCCATTGAGTTAATGTACACCTTAACTAATTGCAGTGTCTTATGTATAATTATTATCGTTGCATCAGAAGTTACGCATAAAAAATATTCTTTTCATTTTTGCATTGCATTAAGTACTATGTTAATAAAACACGCAATAGCTTTAATAAGATATAGTCTTACCATCTTATTACTGCAATTTAAGTTGCATTTACAGATAGTCCAGCTTATATTTATGCGCTAGAGAGGAATTATGCCGTTCGTTGTCCAAAGAGCAGCAAACATTAACTACGTCAATTCTAATTTGAGACTATTAGAAATTAAACGTAGTTAAATATGCAAATAAAAATAAATGTTGGAGCAAGAGTCTAGGTTTCTCCAATCAACTAGTAGTTTTCTTACATAGTTAAATGGTTCTAAAAGGTTCATTGATTTGAGTGTACGACGTAGTCAAACTAGCGTATTTTGATTCAAATTAGATTTTATAAAAGATATGAAAATATTTATTAAGTGGTGTTTATCCCATACTTATTAAGTGGTACATATTATCAATTCGATAAATAAGAGCATTTCATTTCGATAAAAATCGTGCATACTTATATGTTGTGCGAGATCTTTGAAGTAATCTTTATACTAATACTAACTTATTAATATCATCAGAATATATTCCTTTTGATATTTATATCCGCTGAACAGGGAGAACAGAGTAACTCAATGCCGGTACTTGTTTACTAAAATATTCCACACAATTTGATGTAAGACCGTTCGAAAAGGTACATTGTTTTGATTCATGTATTCCTGACACAAATTTTCATTACTTGTAATCAGTAATCTGATTCGTCAGGAACTCATGGATTTTTCTCCACAGCATGCATGAAGATATCAAACGTATTACAGTATACTGCAATGTTATTAGGCAATCACAATTACTTCTATCACAATAAGTTCACAACCTTGTACAGTTTCTTAATATGACCAATAATTACTTGCACATTAATTATTAAATATGGTTACAATAAACCAATATTATGCCGTGTTAGTTTGAGTACTTACCAACCTCACTTAATAATATCTTACAAATACAGATAGCAGGAGAGTATCTTGCAAACCTGAAAAAAAAAGGTTAATAATTAGAAGTGTGCATATTGGTTTAGTTGGACATGAACCTAGACTTAATAGACTTTCATTAAAAAAATTGTGTGTTGTATGTCCTGTGTTACGACTTCTTGTCGCAGCAATATTTCTTGTATTGTTTCACAAGACTTTTTTTAAAATCTTGTCATGCAATTGGATTGTCAAGGCTTGTCTTGGTCTTGTTTTACCTTGTCTTGCTAGATCAAGGCAAGATCAAGAGAAAGCAAGACAAGTTTACCAACACTAATTTAAGAACAGTAGAACCACTAATTAAATTTCTTATAAATATTTTTTAAAAAATTACCTAAATGTAACTGTAGGAAAAGTATAGTATAAAACACGTACGAAAAGCATTTTGCACACTCGTGGGACTTGGATTACTATCCCACTGCATGTGAAAAATGTCCTTTTCAGCACTTGTTATAAGTAAAAGCACCTGTAACGTAATTTGATTTTTGAATGAGTATTAATGAAGTAAACAATTGAAGTTTCCGCGAAACTCGTTAAAACTGTAACGTACGACAACAATGCAGTGTCAGGCTGCTCTTTGTAACCTAAAAGTAACACTAACAAGTAGGTACGTTCCTTCAGAGAGGTAGATCACGTGAAAATAAACAATTTTTTTAAAGCAGCCTGAAGACTAAAATGTCATATTTTAGTCATGTCATGCCATATAAACATTGCCAAATAAAAAAATTGCAATCCATAAGTCAATGGCAACACGCCACACAGAAGTATTTGACTGGTACCACCGCTCGTTTTTTCTTAGATGAAGTCTTCTATTTTATTTAACGTCTTTCTTGTCTAACATGCTTGGTTCACGATAGATTCAGTTCAGGTTCAGTCTTTAGGTGGTTGTTTGCACTGTTATAAGGTTCAGTGTTAAAAATTCACCTGCAAATAACAAATCTTAACACATTAAATCATATTTGCACTGCAATTTATCATATCTGCAAATTCTTGTCGTGAATGAGGTATTTTTATATTCCACACTATACACATACTGAACTTGCAACGTGTCTGTCTTCTAAACAATTGACTAAGTTAAGCAGAACTGACCTAAGTTAATTTCATAATTCACATGAGACTAGACAACAGATTGTTTAATAAAAATTGTTTTTTTAATTTTATTAATTACGTATATTATTATTTACAAGTCCAAACAGTGAAAATGGAAAGAAAGACGTTTTAAAATCAATTTCATTTAGTAATGTTTCGATAACATATTATAAGCCAGACCCATTTATCATGGTTTCATATATCAAAAATGTACATTACTTATTATAATAGGCGTGTCAAATAAGTTATTACAGTAATTTCTTGATTTTCTTGAGAACGGAAGAAGTCTAACTTCATTTGTTGAGTCTTCCGGCAGTACCAGTTAGTTATTTCATTTTTCGTGAAACTATAAGAGGTAAATAATTAATCATGTAACATGTTACTACAGTTATATTAAAATATACAGAATTAACGCAATATACATATAAATGTACAAATGAGAAAATAAAGTAAAATTTCCCATCAGAACTGTTATACCTACCTACACATAATTGAGTATAATATAAAAATTTCAATTAGTATCAATATCGATCTCATAATATTTGCAGTACTGTTAATACAACAAACCGGTAGAGGATAATTACGTAGGCCACGGCACTGTCCTATGAAAATATGACACAGAGCGCCGGTAGTTTTTAGAAAGTACCATCATTTCTTAGTCTATATATTATAATAAGAGCGGTTGGCTACTGATATAAAATATGTAGTCACAGTATCTGAATTGATCGCTACAGAGCCGTTCCCAGTAGAGCGCAATTTTCCGTACAAGTTATCGACTAAAAATTACGATGAGGAAATGAAAATTGTATTTACTCAGAAGGGACCATCCATGAGGACCATCGAGAAGTGGTATTTATTTGGCCTTTTTAATTTATTATAACCTGCGGTCAGGTTGACCGTCAGAAGTAGTAATGGAAAAACATATAAATTGTAAGAACAGCTATAACAGACAGGGGAAATACAAACATGCAATTAGCAGAAACCTTAAAAATTTCTGAATGAAGTATTGACAGCTGTGGGTACACGATTTGACTGAGTAACTTGCTGCCAAAAAATGCTGCAGAAATTTGAATTTGACAACAATGCTATAAGTTCAGGGCAAAGTGTGGGTATTTGAAGACTAAGATGAGCCAATTCTAGTGATAATCACTGTCGAAAAAATGTACAATCGTGCTTTTTTTGGAAAATGAGTTTAGTAGGAAATGTGGTATTGGATAAGCAAACAACAGTGACATCGCTGGTACTCAGATAACTGTTTGGCAGCGTTGAAAAATTTGAGACCAATATCGTCCATGCGCTCGTGGCATCTGCATATCAATAACGCACATACTTAGTTAACTCAGGTCTTTTTCAAACAATCTGAAATTCATATGTTGGATCATGCAGCTTATAATCCTGACGTGGCATCATGCTGTTAACTCACTGCTAAAAGGGCGGAAGTTTACATCCGATGAGGAATAAATGTCGTCCGAGGTAGGATTTACTTTGTACGTATCATAAAATTTATTCAGTGTGATAGAATTTGCTTTAATAAACAATATTTATGTTTTTCATACGGCAAAACTTATACTGTAACTTATGTATATCCGCAAAAACACTCTTTGAAAATTATATTTCATTTGAGTACTGTAAATCATATTACGCATATTATAAGCAAATCATATTCTTGACCAGCGGTCCTTAATCTTTTGTTTATAGAGTACTTCCTTTCAATATATGTTTTTTGTTGTTGCGGACTCCAAGTTACCTATTTAGATATAAGTTCCAATTTAAAGAGGTATGAAATATTAATTCTAAATTGCAGGAAGTTGGTGCTGCATTTCTCTGACAAGCCTTGTTATGTATAATTTAATATCTGAAATTTGCAATCTGAGTTCTGATTCCACGCTGGTTCAGATTAAACAATTCTGGAAAATGCTTTTTAAGCAAGCCCAAAAGTTTAGAAGTGTGGGTTTCTGATGCTGCAATTCCAAGAACTTTTTTCTTGTACAGTTTTGAGTTCTTGTAGTTCAGTCAATATTTGAGTATATTCACGAAAACTGTTTTGCAAATCTTGTAAATGTTGTGAAATAAGTAATATAATTTCTTCAGATAATAGTTCATAGATAGATTCAATTTTTTTCCAAATTTGGTAATGTCTCATAGCTTTTGTTTGATATCCGATGATGCCATAACGCATTTTAAACAAATTGCTTATCTATGAGAAATAATCTCACCCTATTCTTTAATTCCCATAAACGACATAACACTATCTCGTGATAACCAGCAAACTTCACAATGCAACAGAAGTTGAAGGTGTTGACTGTCCGTATCCTTGCAAAGCTGTTCAAAAAGTCTAAAATTAAGGGCATTACTTTTTATAAAGTTGACTAGTTTGACTGTTTCGTTTAAGATTTATTAGAGTTCTTTTGGTATTTTCTGAGCAGCTAGAGCTTCCCTATGTAAACAACAATAGCACTAAATCGCGAATGGTGCAATTCGCCTTATTCGAGTCTAGTCCAGTAACCTTTCTAAGTAAGTTTTCAATAATATTTTTCATTATCTGATATCTAATGAAATACATCAGTGTCGCTTTATTTTGTTACGCCAGTGCTTCCGTCCAGTTGTAGAGCAAAATAGGTAGGCTGCAGGTTGCAGCTTAATGTCGCTTGGCAAGCTGTTGATTAGTTTTTTTACAATGTCTTTTGACAAAGATACCAATGACAGATCAGTTGCAGGTCTTTCACCAATCAGAGTTGAAACCATAATTTTTGCAGCAAATGAAATAAGTTAATCGGCTTTCGTGTGCGATTTTCCACCTTTAGTTATTAGTTGAGGAACTTCAAATCAGGCAACATGTTCATTGTTATAACCAGATGGTCTTTGCTTTCGAGAAAGTCTACGCTCTTGGTAGTAATGGTAGTGGTCCTTTGTGTTTGGTATCCAAATATCGCCGAAGTTTGGAGGGCTTCATTGCTTTATTTGATAAAGCTTCATAACATAACACACATTGCGGTTGCTGCTTGTATTCTGGAAGGATACATGTAAAACTAATTGATCGGCATTTACTGTAACGACGAAATCTCTTATGATGACTGGAATAAGTTAATTTTTCCATGAATAAGACAATAACATTATCATGATAAGTACTTTTGCGTTTTAAATTTAGCCACTGGTCCATCTGAAGAGTTAAATAATTTTGACTGATACAACTAGAAATTTACTGAAATAGTTCAACGACTGCCGAAACCAGAACGTACGCAACATATGAGCAACTCAATAAAATAGAAGCCCATAAGAGGCTTTCTTTGTCTGCCTTCCACGGCATGCTGCATCTGTTACTGTGTCTTAACCGTCGTTATACACAGAAAAATGCAGAATATAGGCCATATAATTATAGAATTAAGGAACACGTGTAAGTGAGCAGCAAATATGGTAAATTTAAATGTAATATAACAATAAGTTACATTCTGACATAAGAAAATTGATTTTTTGTAAATTAGTTGCTATTAGTTATTAAATGTTTCTAAAAATCGTGAACCGCTTGGGAGAAGTTGGCGGAACTCGAGAGGTTTGCGAATCACAGTTTAAGAACCATTGCTCTAGAAGATACTTAGGTATGTAAGTAAGGAGAATTATCTTGTTACCAATATAGAGAATTATCTTGTTACCAATTTCTCCCAGTCTTTGGCATCAAAGTCATCTGTTGGAAAGATATGAATGCACAGTATCAAGTAATAATATATGGTATTCATCATATAGTACATTTGACGTTTATGTATTTCTAAATGACCAAAAGAGTGGTGTCTTTTAAAATTTATGTTACGTCCATTTCGTTCAAAAAGAGGCTTGTATGTAACACTAGTCACATTTACAACAACATTACTTTATGTACTTATAAAATCTTTTATCTGTACCAATTAGATAGGTACCTACCCTAAAGATATTTTTTTCAGATAAATATGTATAGCTGAGTATATACGACTTATGGCTTTCGTAAATTTTTCCCTGTATTTTACATGCCTTTGCCCGATGCGGTATTTCAAATAAAAAATAAAAATTTATTTTTTTGAAGTAAACGCTTATTGAAATAATGTGTAAATTTTATTCTATTAATAATTATAAGCATGCAAATTTATAATTATTGCAATACTGATATGGAATTTTTGTTACAGCAAATGGAGCTTTTGCGCCCGGCATGGAGCCAAAGAGACAACGAACCGCTTACACCCGTCATCAAATCTTAGAGTTGGAAAAAGAATTTCATTACAACAGATACTTAACCAGACGGCGACGTATAGAAATAGCGCACACTTTAGTGCTCTCAGAGAGACAAATTAAAATCTGGTTTCAAAATCGCAGAATGAAGTGGAAGAAAGATAACAAATTACCCAACACGAAGAACGTTAGGAGAAAAACGAATCCCGCTGGGGTCACCACCACGACCACATCAAATGCCAAGTCTGGGGGTAAAGTTCGAGGGAAAACACAGAACAGCACTCCCGCAAATAACAATGATAAACGGAAAAACAACAACAGAGAAATGGACGGACTTGGCGAAAATATGTTGGACATGTCCTTGTCTAGCCATCAGATCCCTTCTTCGATGGGAGGACATTCACACGCGCATCCTATGCCTCCCACGACCCTGCACCACGCAGGAATGTTGCATGGAGATCCCGGCATGCACATAGGATCCCTAGGCCCTACGCTCACCCCCCTCTCGTCCTCTCCAGGATGCGGGCCAGTCCAGAGCACGCCTCAACCGGTTATTAAGTCAGACTACGGACTCACGGCTCTATAAAAGTGAGTGCAGCTCAATGTGTAGAAAAAGTACAGTTTATATATTAATGAGAAATGAAACGCCGACAATATAAAGCATTACTCGCTATGTAAACGTGAACCGTGACACAGCAATGATTTATTTTAGTGTTAAATAGCGGGGAACTGTTACGGTTTTGATTTAAATCAGCGTCCAAATAGATACATTGTTGTTTTGAGTTCATCAGTCATTTGATGCCTAATTTACTTAGTCCATCATTTCCCGTCTTTTTACATTTTGTATATAAATAGAGCATTTTTAATATTGTAGATGGTTTAGATATGTTTGTTGGAAAAAGTGAAAACCAAAGTGTACGTATACTTTTTAAACAAAGTTCGTTATTCAGATGAGTTACTGTACCTATAGTTTCTAAACAGGTTGTCCTAGAAATACCGGGTTTCTTATTTATCTGTCTTAACATAGGTATTATTATAAAGGGTGTTCAGAACTTCCGTCTGAATATTTTCAGGAGCTAATCTTCATTATGTAAACACCAATAGAAATGTTATATGAGTGTACGTTTTAAAATACATGAATTAGAATTTCGATGTATAAGTTGCTGTCAATAAGAAACTATGGCCTTGATAAAAGAATAAATTCTTGTATAAAGTCACTAGACTAATATCTAAGAAAAAAGTTAGAAATGAAGTAATGTACTCACTGCTATTAGTTAATTCAATCATATTTATTAAATAAAGGCATCAACGCAGGCTAATGATGCACTGAGATAAATATTGTTTTAGCCATTGGTAGGAACTGATTATCCCCAGCAAAATATCTGCATCTGATAATTTCCAAAAAATCACGTTGCTATCATAACAAAAACCATTTTGGTATAGGAACCTACTAGCTTTTAAATAATTTTTTTAACATATTGCTGCAATTTCGTTTTCTTATTACAGTAGCTTTTGCAGTTTTTTACCGTAGCAAAACATTCTGTTGGAGCTGCTAGAATTTCATCTATTGCTCTAGAGCTATACTAGCAAATATTTCTTTTTATTTCAAATAACTAACGTTATAGTAACTACTAAATGATTTTCTTACCATTATCTTACTATGTGCTCTTAGCTTGGTTCAATTATCAACTTGGTGTTTAAATTTTTATGTTATATTTAAAAAGTTACAAGACTTTTTACTTTTTGAATATAAAACAAAAATTTTGATTAGCTAATATTGATAATTATTAATGAACATTACAGGCAGCGACACTCCAGGCTCCCTCGTGCATCGTGTATTCACTATTTTTTAAATTTTTTATACAGGGTGTAGCAAAAAAGCAGGTCATCCTATTAACCGTATATTTTGGCGACAAAATATGGTGATTCAACCCTATTTACCTATATACAAAATTAAAATTCCTTCCTTGAAAGGTACAAGGTGTTGAAGTTTTATTAAAATTGTATTTTTCGCAATAAATTTGTCAATTTGTCACGTACTAGTTTCAAATTTGATACAGTCTTTTTGTCGACTAAATCTTTAAGGGAGCAAAGACACCTAAAAAACAATCGTAGAAACTGGGGGAACGGGATACTTTGCCCCTTCCACTTTATTCTGATGTACGCACATGGATAATTTAATTCAATATCCTAGCTTTATAATTTATTTTGATTTTTTTTACTACTCTCGATAAATTTTTGTAAAACTTTTATTTTTCGATATAACTTCAATTTTTTATAAGCATGCAACCTTAGAGATAGCCTCATGGTATTGGGTTGAACTTATTAACATTTTTAAATTTCAAAGGAAACACCAAAGAAACAATATGTAGATAACTTACCGAGGTTTTAAATATCTGATAACTGTCTTTATACAGATTATTTCTTAACATAAGGCGCTAGTTTTACCGTTTCCACTTAAACAAATGTTCTTTAGCTATGTATTTTCGTTTACTAAGGAAAATTAATCAATAGTAGACAAACCGCAAGACAAACTATAATAAAAATTTATATGTTTTTGAATAAATCTAAAATAATCTTTTTTTGGAAAAATGATTGTGAAAATTTAAATTTCTTATACGATGTTAGGTATGTTTAAACTAAATGTTGTTCATGTTTTCTGGTTTTTTAAAAAATGTCTTTTACATTTTATTGTTTACTCTTTTATCATAAGAATATATACATTTTCTGAAGATGGGTATTATGAAATAAACCAGAAACGAACGTAAAATTCAAGTTTTCGTTGTTCTTTTGTTCAAATGACCTACTATCCCAGGATGTTGAATCTATAATAAGGAAAATTAAAACAGTATCTAAGAAACAGATTAGTTGAACACACATAGTAATTCCTACGCATATCCACTCGAGTTAGCAATGCATAAACGGCCTTTTTTAATTACAGAAAATCTAATGCTTTTGCCTAAATCTTTCAACATCAATTGTATATTGTACACTCAGGGAATTAAATGACTATTTTACATTATTTAAAATAGCTTTTAACTGAAAAATAAGTTTTGCAGTTTGATAGATGGAAGAGACGCGACTATTCAGTGGCCACCACACTCCCTTAATTTTACCCACTAGATTTCAGTCTAGTTTCGATGGAGAATATTAATCAATTAAAAAGGAGGTATGCAAAATGCGCTTAAATAAATTTAGCAAAAACGAGGCTATTCAAAATATTAGATTTTCAGTAATTAGAAAAAGTTGTTAATGCATTTCTTAGACAGGCGGATATGCAGAGTAATTAATAAACTAAAATATGGAATTAGTAAATTAAAATATTTACATATAAATATGTTTAACTAATGTGTTTCAATTTTAATTTTTTTTGGTTAACGAAATTATCTACATATTAGGTAAGAAAACATTTATTTGCGTAAAATTGACAAATCTTGTTAGTCTTAGGTGCAGAGACACTCTGTATAACATTTTGTAGGACATTTTACACATCGGAAAATTTTTTAGAAATTAAGTATTTCTTTGGGTATTTCTTTCGAAATTAAATTATTTTTCTGGGATTTTCTAACGTTGCATGATTTTAACAAATCGGATTTATTTAAAAAAATAAGAGGTTTAGGAAAAATTGTCAAGTAAGTAATAGAGTAACAAAGTATTCTAAATACAATTTTACACTTTTACATTGGGATAACTTGTCCATGGGCGACGACAAAAAAATGAGGGAGACAAAGTACCCCTTTCCCCAGTTTCTACGTTTAAGAATTTGGCCAACCACAAGAAAATTGTCAAAGTTATAGCTAGAAATATAATTTGGAAGTTCAACTTTAACACCCCGTATCTTTAATGACAGACATTTTTGTATACAGTGCTTTCGAAAAGTACTACGAATAAATTCGTTATTTTTGAATTTGAAAAGTTTTGGAAAAAATTCTCTGGCACGTCGATTTTGTTTTTAAAAAAGGCATTTTTTGACATATATTATGACCCATATTTGTGACGTCATCGTTGTTCGGGATATGACGTCATCGACAATTTTTTTAAATGGCAACCCCCAAATTTGACCATACCATATGAAGAAGCGTGTCATTCTACATACACACATCATGAAAAATTATGGTATTACATAACAAAAATTTCAAGAAAATTATGTTTGAAGATTTTAAAATTTAATTTTCACCGAAATGTATCACCCGAGAAGGGGGCCGATTGAGTGGCCAGCCAGATAGCCTGATTTGACACCCCTATATTTTTTCTTGTGGGGATACTAAAAGCAAAGTATACGTTACTAGACCGGTTAATTTAGAAGATTTAAAAGCAAGAGTTCGTCGCGAGATACATCGTATACCTCCTTATTAGTTAGGAAGTTATTGATAATGTCCAAAATGAATTTATTAATCGTCTTGGCTACTGTCAGGCAGCCAACGGTGCATAATTTGAACATTTAATTTTGTCGATTTTTTACATAAACATTATCATTTTCAGTATTGTGAACATTATTCGTTACTTCTCGAAAGCACTGTATAGGTAAATAAGGTTAAATTGTCTTATGTTGTCGGCAAAAATAGGTATTGAATGCGATGACCTGCTTTGTTTGTCACACCCTGTGTTTTACATAATGTAGACATATAAAAAAATCATCTATATTAGATACTGACAAACCTATAATCCTTGTGTCTATCTAATACGTTATTGTGTTGTAATTTTTAGAACAAAATAGCTATGTAACTCGTGCGTCTGTGACTACCTACCACGATTAGTACGTTTTGGTAAAATATCCAGCTACTGTTATACTATTTTTAGTTGGCGAAGATTCGAGCCTAGTCATAGGTAAATTAAAATCAGTTACTTTTAGTAGAAGAAGATGTAAAGGAAGAAGGCACTCTATTAATTTATATATAACCCTAATAAAATTCCAATCATAATACAGATTATCTCAGGAAAATCTTTTTATTAATCGATTTTCCTCAATATAGCATTAAGTAGGTTTATAATTAACATTATTTTAGTCAAATTACAATACTTTTTAGTCAAATCAAGTTACTTGATTTTTTAATTAAACTCAAATCAGTCAGCAGATTACATTATTTCATGTTTTTTGTGGAAAACTATTCATTTGCTGAATTTCTATAAGCATGGGAAGTTATTTAAAATTCAACTATGTTAGAATTTTAAAAAAGAATTTCAAAAACGCATCTTGTTAAAAATATTACAATAAATAATTCTGGTTGTGTTACGGTTGTTGACACACACATGATTAAAACTGAAAATAACTACTTATCTCATATAAAGAGTGATTCTTATTGACAGTAATTTGTCCATCAAAATCTGTATTCATATTAAGTGATTTCAGATGTGTAAAACAAAAATTCATTTTCAAAAGGAACCATTTTTGAACGGCTACATCTTTCTTATGACGATTTTAGAACCTATACTCTAAGAAATTATGATTAACGTTTTATTGTTACAATAACAACAGCATTTCATTTGCGGTAAACATATTATTTTCTAATGAAACAATATTGTTCATGGAATACATTTTTAGAGTACGTAGGAATTGATTGATTTTTATGTTATATTAATTTCGGGCACTATGTATAAATGAGGATGTAGTACTAAATACCCTGTACACTCGATATCATTTTAAATGTACAATAGTTATTGTGGATTAATCAAATAATGGGTGGTAGGTTCATCTAATATTTCATATAAACTGAAAACCTAACACAGGTATCTTTAAATTGTGTGTTTGCTATTTTTTAACTCATTTGTTTATTTTTAACTGTATAAGCACTGTGTTTAAAATTATTTCTGAATATTAAATAAGATGACGATAAAACAATTGATCAAAAATGAAATATGTGTATGGTCCCTTTATGATTTCAAATGAATATATAAAAGCTTATCTAAATATAAAATATACCACATCTTTGAACCGTACTGGTTGAAAATCAAATGTATCATTTATATGGACGGTAAAACGAGGAATTTTAAAACATGTTTGTTTTATTGCCACTGTATTTTTTTAAAACCGGTGGAAATTTATTTTTTTCCAATACAAAATAAAGTATCTATCTAATCTGTTACTACACAGAAATATGGAAAACTAATAAAAAAAAATGGGCAGAAGCAAAGTTGTAATAATTTTGATTATACGTAATGTGACTTATTCCATCAACGAAAGATATCCTATTGTTACAGTTTCCAAATTAAAAATGTCCATATACTACTTTTGACAGAAATGTTGAATTTTTGTTTTATTCAATACAATAATAAGTTTTTTATATATACTTTTTAATAATTTAATAACAAAAAGTTGCTTTATCACGCACGATTTATTGTCCACCCAGGCGTAAGCTACTAGATATGCCGCCTACTGAGAACAATCACTTTGCATTCTGTTTGTGTTGATTTCGCAAGTTAGGTTTAAATAATTAAAAACACGTATTTACTAAAATTTAAGTATTTGCTTACACAGTATCTAAATAAAACACTTAGGCAACATCTCGGATTCTACTCCACTTTAAAAAAGTTCATATAAGACCTACACAGTAAAAAATAACATTACTTTAGTGCAGAATTATGAGTAATTAAACATTTTAACAAATAAATGAGCTTTTCAACACGTTTTTTGCCCAGATAGATAGTTTGTGGAAAAAACAACAAAATTTATCTAATATAACTCAATTTTGTGCTTGTAATATCATATAATTTATTAAGCTAACTGAAAAATTATTCAATGTTACTCATAAAATATTTATTTAGCTAACAAATAACTGAGTGAACATTACTCAATGAATTGTGGTATTATTTTAATACAATAGTTTTAAGGACAAATTGTGATGATTTTAATTAAATTTGACTATAAATTTTTTACGGTGTAGGTACTTGATGAAAAAAATTCTATTTATTTTAAACTTCAACTAGTAGTACTGTAGTATAACTCAATCAATTGCGCAAACAGTATTGAAGGCGGGAATTAAATTTCAACTTCAGCCCTTCTTTTAATAAAAAAATTCAAAAGTTAAACACACTCTATTAATGGCATTATTTATGCTAGGCCAAGGCTTTTAGTTACGTCCTTTATATTTACGTACAAAAAATATACTTCTGTAATTTTTTTCTTTTGCTCCACCATTGAGATTACTAAAATATTCTAGGACACCTAATTACAAAATATTCTGAACACCTATGGTTGCATAATACTTTGGTTTTTAAAATTTTGTATTCGTGCCATTTTAGTTTAAGGATTGTTTTATTGTTACCTATTTTTGTTATATAATTTGACCTAAAATACATGTTCTGCATCATCTTCATATACATAATTTATTCATTATCTTATTTAATATTGACAACATTTCTCAGGGTATTTAATTTTGTAAATTGGTTTTTTGATATAGATATATGTGTAATCATTCTTTCCATGGTACTGCTAACTGACCATTAGGTGAAATCGTTTATAATCTTACTTTTACTTGATATTGTGCATGTATTTTTAAGGTTATTAAGACCAGTGTGATCTATCTAAAGAATAAGTTGTGTAGAAATAGAAATTGTATATATTATTATTAGAAATAAAATATGTATACTTCTAATATTATTTCGTGTTTTATTTTCTAGTGCAAGAACGAAATATAAAAAATTATGCCCGGCAGTCATTTCTAAAGTAAGGATTCTTTTTGAATTTGATAATACTTTAGAAACTGTAAATCACCAAGACAGTGACACCGTAACCAGTTGCGCTACCAAATGAAATCTATTGATTCAGCACAGAGTATAGGCCATATCTCACTGAAAGGATTTTTCCTGATAACATTTGGTTACGTAATAACTGCGGTTGCACTGTTAATAGCACAACCAATCATATACAAAAAATGGCTTGATGCATCATTACTTTCTCAACTGCTAGTTCTTGTTTCATATGTTTCAGCAGATTAATTTTCTGTTCAAATGCAATACAATTTTTCCAACGTCCATCTCTTATATTTTTGTCGGGTAGAGTTAATCCACCCGGCAATTCTTGGTTGTGTATTCACTATATAGTTGCGGCAGATGACTTATTTCATATGAACAAATAAATATTCTTCATATTTTCATCAAAATATTTAAGAAATTGCAACTGATAAAAATAGAACTTTATACTACACTGAATGTTTGCACTATATATCACACTAAATTCTAAAAAATTGTTGTTTCTAACGCGACAAACTATGGAAAATTATGTTGACATAACCAATCAAATGCAATTGGTTTTGTGCATTTTCACTGTTTGGGCTGCTAGATACACTATCACATGTTACAACAGGTAAATTTATTGTCTAAAGACTATATGGTATCTTGTGACGTCCATATTAGAGTGAAAATAACTATCTGGTGTTACTTCCAGCACCTCTTTAAGTTATCTTCAAAACAACATCAGATACCACGGCGTCTTTTAGGTTGGTTTTTAATAAAAACAAACATTTCAACTTTCGATGTAATGTGTTTTTATTAAAAGCTACGCAGTTCATAAGAAGCTTGTGAAGCATCCATAAAATAAAGAATTTTGCAATGATAATGTAAAGATACTACAATAATAATTTGTGGTTTGTATCTAGAATGGGCAATACATTACATACATACAATTTTGAATCGCAAAGTAATAAATTATGTTTTGAAGTTTAGGTAAATTCACTCATCAGGGTCCAATTTTACTCTCCAGAAATTTCCAAATACGAAACTAAATTTAAGTTCTAGCATCTCTATACGTTTTTCAGCATTGAGTGTCTAGATTTGATGTTATTATAAGTTTCCAGTACGGTTAATTGAAAAAATGAGATCTCTCTTCAGGTGTAGACCAATAAAGAATTATTTGTAAACTTTTAAATAAGTCAAATGATTGCACGAGACTACGAAAGAAAACCTACATGATAGTAGATCTTGTATCTTGATAATTCATTTTTAAAAATGGCAAATACAAGAGTAAAAGCCATTTACTTTATTTTTTAAGACGTTTAAAATTAATGAAAAACCGTATAAGTTGTTTCTATAATTTCAATTTCTCTATGGCACCGTTTGGCGCATAATATATATAACGTATTTTTGAAGTCAGAGCTCACACTTAAGCGGTAGTGACGGTTATCAAATGTTGCCTATGTTAATTAATGGAACTGCGCACAGGGCATTGGTCTGGCGATCTGGTTCGCTCTTCTTGCAGCATTTGACCATTAAACACTAGAAAATGCGATCAGAACGCCGGATGCACCATTTGGCCTTAAAATTTGTGCAAATTTGCTCTTAAAAATGAAAAAAGATATTTGGACAAACAGAATGATTAATAAAAAATGTATAAACATATACAACCCGTTAGTTCTTCTTCCAGCTCCTTCTGCAGCTTCTTCTTGAACGCTGATCATCGCGAATTGTGATCAAAATACTGCATGCACCATTTGATGATACAAAAATGTTGGGACAAATTGAATTATTAATAGAAAATGTATGGACATATCACACTGCCCTGTAGGTAATAGGTTGTCTCAAATTGCCTCTTCTAAACATACCAATTGAAGCAATCATAGTCGGGTAAAAACAGTAGAAAGTAATTAATGCTAGAAACCCGTTCACAATTTAACACTGTCAACACAAAGATGTCCATATATTTTTCTATAAAATTGTATTGAATTGTATGTTCCACATATTTGGCAGAGCATACCTGATTACACAGCTACTAACGCAGCAAATACAAATGCGCCACATCAGAATGGTCCATTTCTATTGGGCTATTACAAAATGACCGATCCAACTGTTCCATATGCAAAGCTACAATGGGCGTGCATGCGCATGGGAAAATTTCGGGTATATTTTCTTCGCTAATTTATTTGTGATTGCAATTAATTTATTGCTGATTTTGTATTTGTGTTTTTAACAATGCAGAATAATTCAAGCTATATAGCGTGTTTTCAAAATCATAAACACCCTAATCTGATAAGTGAGGAATATGAGAATAATATTACTAGTATGAAGGAACTAGGGTTTGAGATCAAAATATGAATGTAGGTGCTATGGCTTAAATATGTAGTTCATTAACGAGGGTTTCATATCGTGCAATAAAGAATGGCAAAATAGAATATACAACTGCAAAATGGAAAATGGTGAAACCTGGAAGAAGGAAGAAGATAGAGGTTGATGATACAAAATACGTGATTCGTTGAATAATTTATGGATCGTGTTTTAAAAATTAGCTTTCGGCAATAAACAAATTCAAATTGCTATCTCAGAGGATGAAACTGAATAGAATATCTAGAATGATGCTTTTGCCAGTTATGCGTTTTATAAAACAAACTTGAAATAATATGTTGATAGAAAAATACTAAATAGTGAGAAGAAACTATTTAAAATAAATATTAGAAAGTTGAACCATCGACCATAGCTGTCTAAAAAGACGGCATTCTATGGGTGAGTATAAACTCTTTAAGGGCGCCGTATTCTTGAAATAGTGTTTTCTACAAATATAAGTAATTTTAGACATTTAGCAACTGAATAATATAGAGTTTAGCAAATAACAAGAATGTTATATCATGCCACCAGCGTATATACAAAGATACTGAAGTAAAATCAATATATAACGTCAGAAAGCGATCTATCCAGCAAATTTTTAGGTACTGAAATCTTTCTAAAATACGTATTTTTTTAATTCAACTATAAATGTAAACATTGTTATAACATAAACTTACATAGTTCTGCTTAAAGATTGTTCACTTTTGTTTATAAGTATGCGAAAATAATTCTGATAATGTGGGGTTAGCGAAATAATGTGTATCATACAAATGCTTTTTAAAAGTTATTATATTATTTGAGGAGAGTTTAAATAGTAAAAGTGAATAAACAAAACATCAATAATTTTATTTTTGATATTACTTTTGCTTTACGTGTTTTATTTTTCGAGATTTCAGTACCTAAAAAACACCACAAATTTGATCATTTTACGGCGAGAAATACGGCGACCTTAAACCATTAATATGCAAGGTTCACTCCACGTCAACTCATTTTTGGTAAGTTTGTGTTCTTCGAACCCTTCTCAATCACTCTTTACTATTTTGGAACTCGAGTAGAGAATATAATACTGTTATAATTATCCACTAGAGTAACTAAGCTTCTTCTTTTCATCTACTTCGGTCTCTGAGTATTAAAAACAACAATACCTACCAAATGACCACAGACCGTAAACAAAAACGTTAATGTGTGTGCCCTGTGCATCTTATACGCCTTACACATAAGCGCATCGTGATGAGCAGGCCGATTTGTGAATCCGAATCAAATACAGGTCCGCGTTGACAAATGGCTATACACGTAGTACATCTGTTAAGGGACAACCAGAATAGATCTTGAATAAAAACGAATAGTTACCACAGCTGTAGTTATGATTTTGCATTGCATGGTTTTCTATAAGCATTCGTGTCTTTTTAATGAATCTATCAATTCTGTTATATAGTTCTGTAGTTGTGCGATCTGAAAGTTCAAAAATAATATGTATGTTCTCCTTTCCACATTTGTAGTATAAAAATATGATATACTTACGATTCACTGTTTTGGCTCACAATATTAAACTGGTTGAAAACCGCGGACATAACGGAGCGCTGGTCGGCGCGACAAAATATCTATAATACACACGGTTATTTAAACAGGTTTGCCGATCAGTCCTTTAATCACGATGCGCTCGTATGTTGGCCGTAATCGGCCGTATTAGTCCACCAGCGATCACGATCGCCATCGCGTCCGTCATCGTGTCCGCTATCGCTACAGCTCCGCTTTAATGAAATATAAATTTCCTGCCATCCGTTTTATTATTGACATATTTTTTTATATTACATATAATAGTAAGCAATGGTAGCAAAGTAAAAAGGTATGTTTTCAATCACATGACCTATAAGATTAAGAAGAAATGTCTACTTAGTTTGCTTTTACGTTCTATGAGTTATAAATATGTAACTGTACAACGATTTTCTTTCAAGTTTCTTATAAGGACTTGACTAAAATAATTTTGTTTGTCAATAGATTTGTATAAAACGATCTAAATATTTTACGCCGAAGTTCAGTTGTGCAATTCCTGAGAACTAGATGATCTAGACTATAACTTGCGCAATAATATTATTTTGCCATTTTCTTGTTTGTTCCAACTGGGACTTCGTGGTTTGGTTTCCCATTCAAATTATCTGTTTTCTCTCCATTTACTTTGTTACTTTTTATCTCTTATACCTACGTCAATATTGGTGTCACATCCTTTTTAAAATAAATAGCATCTGTTCACATGTTGTAGGCGTCCCGTCGTAAAGCTCATGTTTATTTTTACATAATATAATTATTGAATCTAACTAGGTTACAATATAAAATTACAGGCAACATTCAGATTTGCAAAATATTACGTGCCCTAATGCTTGTGGATATCTACTAACTGATTTTATAGTTCCAAATAACTTCATTTATAATACTTAATATAACATTCATACTTCTGATGCATATCGAGCACTCATAATGTAATCTGTATTGTACCACTAGATGTAGAGGGGGGTATAATATTTCAAATTTTGACAAATGTTCAATCGCGACTGCTGGGCGCAGGGTTGCTCCAATCGCAACGATTTTAATGGCACTGTGTAAGTTGGACATTTAAAATAGGTTCGAGCATTCTACGATTCAGGGGCGGTAAACAAAATTGGCAGAGCCCTATATCTGTCTCTTGACATTACATATCACGAAAAGTTTTAAATCTACTAGAGGCAAGCTGAAGTACATGTGTATATCATGGCACAGTAATCAAGTGGTAGTGCTCGATCCAACCAAGTTATGTGCAGATGATACCTACGGTTTAAAAATAGATATGATGGTAGAGTCGATGGCATAATTCTATGTATGTATATGATTCAAGAAGAAGATAGACTCGTCTTCTTCAAATGATGATGATGCTTCATCATAATACGTTTGATAGGTCGTATACCGAATACTGGCTACGATGTTGAGGATATCTTAGAGTATAAATACAGAGGAAGCAGGTTTCCTCCTATCACAATGAAAATTAAAATGTATTATTTCTTTTGTTATTAAAATTTTGTCTGTTTACTAACTTGGTAACAAAAGAATCTGATATGACCTTTTACAAGAAATCATAGACGTAACTAATATTAAATTTTCGTTTCTTCCCGATTTTAAACTGCGTACCTACTTTATGCGGGTCTTGGTGAGAAAACCGCGCCGATAAGCGCGAGCAGGAAACCTGATTCCACTATGTTTCTACGTTAGTGTTTATTGTTCTATTATTTTGTTCCAATTATTTATCATGTGTTAGAGTTTGTATAAACATAAATAAATTCATTTATATATTACCACGTTCATTTACCAACTGCCCACAAGTAATGCCCAATAAAACTTTGTCAAAAATACTTTATTTCCCAGATACATGTTGTTGAATTTGAAAATATTGAAACTATTTTTCTGCTGCTCTATCTACGTAGGGGCAGAATGTTATTTTGTTGTAACACGATCCACCGTATTCTCATACGTGAACCTGATAATGGAGGTCGTCGTTGATACTCTCTGTGGAAGTCAATACATTTTTATTTAAATTATCTCCTTTAATGTTTATTATAGTGTCACCTCTATGCTGACTTGAAACACGTCACGTAGAAAAACAAACTTTATTGTCACTTGATTACACAGTAAATCATACTGCAAACAAATTCGCAACTGTCAAATCGTTACTTTGACGTTTATGTTATTCGCGTTCGACTGCTCAATATAAACTGAACTATGACGACGCACCCGATCCGCTTATATATATTTTTAGAGTTCTCGAAGTTTCTACGGTCTCGAGAACGTATCGATAAATAAATAGAACATAGCCTGGAATGTTCTAGAAAATGTCAAAATAAAGGTATTACAAAAATTATAAGTTCTTACGCAAACAGGAATATAATTAACAAACTAAGAAGGTATAGGTGAGCTTCCGCAACAATAAACTCTCATGATAACATTCAACCAATAATAAATTGAGCACCATATAAATTTAGAGTTATAAATAGTTTGTGGTTTTTAGGCTTTCACGGCCGGTGCTATTATTTGATATATAGTAATATTCTGGGTTGCTATGCCGTGACCTCCGTAACAAGTCGCTGCCAGAAACAGAGTTAAAATGCACATCCCTAGCGGAGTCACTACTTAAGATGCCATCAGTGAAAAGCAGCGAAACGTTTGGAAGCATGGGATGCTGCCAGTTATATCGGCGGCTACGGAACGCCTCGGAGGACCACCATTTTCCAAGAAACGGTTCCGAACGTAGGAGTCGTAATACCAACAATAGGAACCGAAAGCAATATATGGGTGGGCCCAGAAACACCGATAGCGGGTCTGTTTCCACAGAGCCTAGCCCGAGAACAACCAGGACAGGTAAATAATCCCGGATAATGCTAGTGATATGCATTTTAACTCTGATTCTGGCAGCGACCAGTTACCGAGGTAACGGCATAAGAACCCGGATAATCATTATGTATCAAATATAAAGAGTTTGATTTAAAATATATAGGTATAATAAAAAAATATATTTCAATGTATTACTTGAGAATCAGCTTCTGGTATTAATGATAATGACAATTAATTAATGATAATGATTTCTTTTGGATACCTTCATTTTTTACCTATTATATATTGAAGATGGTTAACTACCGGTTTCGTAGTACGATGACTACATCTTCAGGTCTCCAAGGAATTTTAATTAAACAAGAGTTGTCAAAAAACTATCAAAACCAACGTATATGTCATAAAATGTTTCATTAATTATAAATAACTAAATAATGTTTAATCTTGTTTAATTAAAATTCCTTGGAGACCTGAAGATGTAGTCATCGTACTACGAAACCGGTAGTCAAAATAAATTAAAGGAGTTTATGAGATTTGGACTTTTGTTTATAACACCCTATTTTTTTACCTATTATTCTGTACATTGCAAATAATTAGATAAATTTATTATTGATTAAGCTGCATAAATAGTAAAATCGTTATTCTACGACAGTATAAACATAAATCTATAAACCTACACTGTAAAAAATAATTACAGTTTAAATAGATGGCAATTTATTTACCACTCATTATTGCTGTAATTTTCTTATCGATTGTGACTTTACAAATAAAATGTAAAATTACGTTGTAAATTTATTTTGCGGTGTAATTTTAGGTTTTGCAATTGTAACATTAGATTGTGATTTTACAATACAAAAAGTATTTTTACAATGTAACTTGCACAATTACTTGTAAAATTGCGGAGTAACTTTACAAGCTCGTTGTTACATTGTAATAATACATTTTATATTATGGCTACAATGTAATTTCTTTATTTATTGTACAGGATGGTCCAATTTGGGCACTTAGGTATAGAAGGTTTCTTCTATTTTCCGAAAAGACAGAAAAAAGTAGCCAAAATATTTGGAGCTTAATTTTTGAGAAAAATTGAATAGTGAGAACCTAATTTCGATATTTGGATTTGTTTAAGAATAGTAATTCATTTATATCTAATAGATTAATATGCCTACATGAAAAAAATTTAATTATTGTAAAGAATTAATGATTGCTACTTACCTTAATTAACATATCAGGCTTTTCCGTAAGTTTCTCAATAGCATCACTGCATCAGAATGTTATATCAAAAGAAAAATATAGGCATATTAAGTAACCTACTTAACATGAATGCCAATTGCTTCTAATGTTAACAAACATCCTTAATAGTAATACTGAATTTTTGATATGATGTCCCCAGTGAAGTTAAACATTTCCGAAGCAAAAGATTCGTTTTCTATACTTTTCAGATTTATATACAAAAAATTAAGTACTTTGGAATTTATGACTCATTTAGATTGAAAATAATACTTATTTCTATTATAGTGTACCTTAAAATCAGCAGAATAATTATAATTAAAATTTTTGGACAAATTGTGTGAAAAACATTTATTACTTACAGCTTTATTATAAGTATCTTCAATATATTAACTGCCCTTTGCTTATTTTTTTAGCTTAGAAAGACATGTACATACAGGTACTGAAGTAATAAAATATTATGGTTTTACGGCAACTTTGTAACGGTTCCATTTAATTAATACGGCGCTAGATACAATTAACCCTACATAACTAAGTATTTTAAGTTGCCTATTTTATTATTTGTATGTGGAAAGTGAAATAAATCACCTAATTTATCTGTCTTCCTCGCGCCTAGTTCGCTGTTCATAGGCGCCGCGCGACTAATAAAAACTCTAGAACAAAAAGATATCTTCGACAAGCCAAATTCCTATATGTCTTTAAATTGCCTGCCCCATATTTTCTACAATATTATCTCCATCTTTAACAAATTTCACCTGTCTTAAAACCCGTTATTAATTATTAATTTATTCTCCTAATTTCCACCCTTGGGTGTGGATAATGCCTCCCGTTAGTAGGTTGGTATTTCTAATTTTATAGTTAATTATTTTCTATTATATTGGTATCTTTTCTATTTCCCTCCAAATGGTTTTTTAAAACAACCTTGAGTCTTTTGGAAAAATCACTTAGTTTTACTGCTGTTAAGTGGTGTACGACATATTGGCCGAAACCTTTTGTGGTAATTGGAACCACCCTTATTGGGATTTGAAGTGATTTTGTGCCAAATTATTTTACTTTTGGTGTTGGTTATTGATTTACCAAAAGTATAGCCATTCTGGGATTTTTGTGTCGTCCACTTTACTTCTGCAGCTGGTGGAGAATTTTCCAGAAGAAGTTTCCTTCTTCTACGATACCATCTAGGAGATTATTTTTCTACCACCTTCTAACTCAAGAAAACCCTCTATAAAAGAGGTAGGTACTTCAGAGTAATTTTCTAGTTTACCCTGCATGTTCTTGAGCGTTAATTAACGCATTTTCTTTGCATCAATAGGCTATTATAACGGCGTTCTGTCCTACCCGCAAATAACGCCTACTTCAGGTGTTACGTAACCTCCCTTGAGGACCACTTCTACCATATCAACAGATGGGAGCTTAGGATCTGCCATTTTCTTCCACAGACCTTCACTACGTGGAGAAACACGTTGATTTCGACCCTCAAGTGGGATTTCACCTATCCTTGACTCAGCTGGACCTTCCGGAATCTGCTTACTTTTGATGTTGACCAGATAAGTGAAAGTTTTGCAGATTCCGCCATTTTTCTTGTTAAATATTATATATTAACGTTTTTTTATCGATCATTAAACTCAACCTTCCACTGTTAAGCAATAAATATTGCTTGACAACAAATATAATTAATATAAGGTTATACGTTAATTTTAGCAATACTTGGTATATTGGGTAAATTTATGGTCGCTTGATCACAACGGACTAATAATATATATATAGATATAAGTGTATGTATATGTAAATAATAAGTAGAGACCAATCGTGGATATCCATTTATTGGTACTATAACAATAATTGTTATTCTTTTCTCTGATACTTTAGATTTTTGTTAGATGTATCTCTGCTAATGAACTTGACATAAACTTATTTACACATTTTTAACTCAATATACCGGTTGTCTGTCTCGAAGTTATATCTTTGAAAGTTCCCTTCCCACTCTGGTTCCGAGAACAAATCAACAAAAAAAAAGAGAGAGAGAACGAAAATTGTTAGATTGGCAATATCCGTCAATTGTTTTTTTTATTTTGGGGAACTCTTTTGTGGTTTTTGAGTCCTCAAGGAATGCAAGGGAGGAGCAGTTAACCAAACCACATGGCGCCCTAATTAAAAAAAAATAAATAAAAAAAATCTTAGTTTATTGGCCTTAAATTCGTGGAAAGGCACTCCCCTCTTAGATTGGTTTATATATATTTTTTATTCTTCAATTTGTAAAACTAGTAATAGCTAGCTAGGGCCTATAACGTGCCATCTAACATCACATGGTATCTTTTTTTTTGGGTAATTAAATCGCATTTTCTTTGTTTGTTAACAGCCCTGAGATTTCGGCACGTTATAAAGTTTGGCGCCCAACGTAAAAGTTCTTTTAAACAGAGTGGAACTTTGTTCTCAGATTACTTTCATTAAAAGTGGATGGTTGATTTATAAATTATTCTATACAATTCTGATTAGTTCATTTATTATTACAAACAATTGGGATATATGTATTTTAAAGTATAGCATATATTAATGTTTTTATTGCGACTTTTTTTATCTGGCAAATATTGGTTTTGAGCGAGTTATAAAAAGGTTTGAAATTGAAACCTTTCTTCGAGTACTTTTAAGACTAGTAAAATTTTGCGTTCTGCAGTAGGTTTTAATTTAAAATTTATATAGGGCGTGAATAAATTAGTCATTAGTTCATGTTTAATTTTCATTAATAGCGATATATTACTGTTTATAAAAATTTAATAGTAGTTTTGCAATACAGAGTCTCCGTTTAATTAATATTTTCGTAAGATCTTGTTTTCTGTAACCAAGTAATAGTTTTTTGGACAAGCGCTTTTTTTTTCTATTTGTGAATAAAATATTTGTCTGGTTGCTGGAGCATTCAAAGCACTAATATATATACCTATTTAATTTTTTTTCCTTTATTAAACTGCATTCACCGCAAGTTTTTTTCTAAATCTAATTTAATTGGATGGTATGTTTGAAACGTATTCACTTATCGTCATAGTTGCTATTTATAAATTTTAAGAATATTACAAAAAAACTTCAAAATTATATTTTATACAGGTTGGTTAGTTATTAGTCACTATTTTACTATCTTTATTAGTTTAGTTACTGCATTTAGGTAGTTAATTAGATAGATGGTGTGAATTTATATTATAGCACTTTCTTCGTGTTTACCGTTCTGTAGTTTATTGCACATTTGCGGTGCGTAGCATTTGTGCATGTTTAGTTTAGTTATTCTAGATTTGTAGTTTCACTTTTTTAAGGAAGGGTGGGGATTCAACATTAGTTTAACATTACGTAGTTATTCATTAAAAATATTCTTATAATATATTAAGTATATATGTATATATATCCTGGTGCTTTTGACAGTGAAGAAGTAAATCCAGTTAATAGTACATTTATCAATAGTCATTTATATCAAAAGAGTGTACCAGTGTATAAGTGGAATATTTCATTTGATGGTAGTGGTAGTGTGACGTCATTTATTGAAGACGTGGAACAACTAGCGGAAGCGAGACATGTATCTAGGAAGCAATTGTTTCTGTCAGCTTACGAACTATTAAGAGGAGATGCTCGGGATTGGTACTTACCTAGAAAGTCAAAGTTTACCAGTTGGGAAGATTTTAAGCTAGCATTGAGGATGCTTTCCTGCCACTCAACTACGAAGAAAATTTGTTAGAAGAAATCAAGAAACGGACTCAAGGATTTGACGAGAGATTAATTTTGTACGTAACAAGAATGCAAAATTTATTCAAGAAGTTGACTGTTAAAAGACCTTCCGAAGAGGAGCAAGCCGAAATCATTAGGAAACGATTACTACCTCATCTCCAAACTGCGTTAACTTTCGAAGAAACGTTAACAATAGAAGAATTGTTAGCCAAGGGGAAACGAGCTGAACAAAACCATTGGGAAGCTCAACAATATTGTGCACCACCTACTCATTCACGGTTCATACAAGAACAACATTTAACATATCGTAAACTAAATCCGTCCTCAAGAAATGTTGCCGTTAGGGCTATTCAATCAGAAAACCCCGAAGCCGACACTGGCGCGAATCTGTCCCCTATAAATTCATCTTCAATACAGGATAATTCTCACATACCTTCTACCTCTCAAAATAGAAATATAATTTGTTGGAATTGCAATCAACCCGGACACAGACGAAATCAATGTAGGCAACCCTTAAAACTAACCTGTTTTAGATGTGGTCAAGCAGGCTATACTACACGTACCTGTAGTTGCTCAAAAAACTCCAATCAGGGGAATTAGCAGGCCGAGGAATTACCCCTATTACTCAAAAATTCGGCCTCACAACTACATGTAGCACATATGGAAAAACTAGCTTTAATTAATTATGTAATTTCACATGCAGAGGGAGATCAGCGGCCTTATTTAGAAGTATCTATTCTAGGATACCCAATGCTAGGATTATTGGATTCAGGTAGTACCGCGACGTTAGTAAGTATGGAAGGATACCACGATTTGACTCAGTTGGGTCTAACATTGGACTCTTCAAAAAAAGTAAAGTGTTCTGTTGCCAATGGACAAGAGTGTTTCAGTATTGGGGTTGTAAAAACTCCAGTGTGCCTAATGGGTAGAGTTTGTGTTTTAGATATATTAGTGGTGCAAAACTTATCATGTAAACTTATTTTAGGAATGGATTTCTGGTTTTCTATGGATATTGTACCTGACCTAAAGAAGAATATCTGGCATTTCGGTCGTGATTCAAGTCTAGAAGTTTGTGGTATTATAGATGAATCAAGTCTCTCTAAAGAACAAATTGAGAAATTGAATATATTGTTAGAAGAAAAATTTGCTAAAATGGGACCCGGTCTTGGATATACTAATGTGGCGAGTCACGAAATAATACTGGAAGAGAAGACTAGACCGATTAAACAAAGATATTACCCTGTATCTCCGTACAAACAGAAGTTATTGGATGAAGAAATAAAAAAGATGCTACAAATGGACGTCATTGAACCTTCCAAAAGTCCGTGGTCGTCACCTGTTCTACTCGTGCCAAAAGGTGATAACAATTATCGATTCTGTGTGGATTATCGTGCCCTGAATAAAGTTACCAAAAAGGATGCTTACCCTCTTCCCTATGTTTCTGCCATATTGGATCGACTACGTGGAGCTCGATATTTAAGTTCTATGGACATCAAGTCTGCGTATTGGCAAGTATGTGTCAAGGAGGAATGTCGTGAGCTTACTGCGTTCACTGTACCATCGAGGGGACTTTTCCACTTCAAAAGAATGCCATTTGGTTTGGCAAACGCACCTGCTACCTGGCAGCGTTTAATTGATATGGTTCTAGGCATAGATCTTGAACCTTATGTACTAGTTTACCTCGATGACATTATAATAATTTCTCCGGATTTTGAGACTCATTTGAAGGTTCTTGGTAAGGTATTTGACAGACTTACTGCAGCAGGTTTAACCTTAGGAAGAGAGAAATGCAAATTTTGCCTACCTTCATTAAGATATTTGGGATACATAGTAGATGGGAAAGGCTTGCATGTAGATACAGAGAAGGTGGAGGCCATAATGAAGATAAAACCGCCTAAAAATCCTACGGAAATTCGTAGATTCCTAGGAATGGCCGGATGGTACACGAAATTTATACCAAACTTTTCTACACTGATCGCCCCACTTACCAAATTAACCCATAAAAACGTAACTTATGTTTGGAGTAAAGTGTGAAGAATCATTTAATCTCATCAAAAATTCTCTGATAGCTGCACCCATTCTTACCTGCCCCGATTTTTCCAAGTCTTTTACACTCCAAACAGATGCTTCAGCTTATGGACTTGGAGCTGTTTTGACCCAGACATTTGAAGATGGTGAAAAGGTGATTTGCTTCTTGTCAAGATCTTTAACTAAATCAGAAAGAAACTACTCTACTACGGAAAGAGAGTGTTTAAGTGTCATATGGGCTGTAGAAAAACTTCGGAACTACTTAGAAGGAACTCATTTTACCGTGGTTACCGACCATGCATCTCTGATCTGGCTCCACCGTTTGAAGGACCCTACCGGTCGCTTGGCAAGATGGGCGTTACGTTTACAACCTTTTAATTACACCATAGTTCACAGGAAAGGACGGGATAATGTTGTTCCAGATTGTCTATCTAGAAGTGTCCCAATCGCAGTTGAGTTAGTCACTACTGAGGAAAACCTTATGGAAAATTTTGGAAATACTTCAGATGTTTGGTATAACAGACTGAAGGAAAAATCAATAATCAGCCTGATAAATATCCTCAATGGAGAATAGAAAATGATAAAATATATAAATATGTAAAATGTGCTACTCCTGAATTATCCGATGTGTCGGACTATTGGAAAATGGTAATTCCTAAGGATAAAAGGAAAAGTATTCTCCAGCAGAATCACGATGATGTGAGATCTGGTCACGTAAGGGATCTACAAGACCTACTGGAAAATCTATAATCGCTATACCTGGCCGAAAATGCGAGCGGACGTCGCGAAATATGTCAAGAATTGTCAGGTATGTTTGCAACACAAACCGGAACAAAGGCCACCAGCAGGATTAATGGGAACTCGACCGGAAATCAATCGGCCATGGCAAATGATTAGCCTAGACTTTATGGGTCCATATCCTCGTAGTAAGAATGGTTATTGTTATCTACTAAATGTATGTGACTATTTTAGTAAATATGTAGTTTTATGTCCCCTGCGGTCAGCAACATCAAAGCCTTGTGTCGTTTTGTTGAAGAGCAGATTTTCTGTGTTTATGGAGTACCGAAATTTCTAATTTGTGACAATGGAAAAGCCATGCGCAGTAAAGAATTTCAGGCGCTATGTAACAAATATGGTACTAAATTGTCATACACAGCCAATTACAACGCTAGAGCTGATCCAGTAGAGCGGTACAACAAAATAGTGAAAACTATGATTTCATGTTATCTCAGAGATAACCATAGAAAATGGGATGAAAATATTGCGGCTATTGGTTGTGCCATGAGGACCTCTAAAAATGAAACTACTGGGTTTACCCCATATTTTGTCAACTTTGGTCGCGAGTACATTGGAGATGGAAATCAGTATGACTACCTTTTACAGGCATCTGAAGAAAAACAGAGCGAAGAGAGTGAAATAGAGAAAAGGCAACTGGGGTATCAGAAAATGTTTGATAAAATCAAGAAAAGAATTTTTGACAGTCAAGAAAGGAATCGAAAAGTATATAATTTGCGGAGGAGACCTGTGCATTTTTCTGTGGAGAACAGGTATGGAGGAAGAATAAGATTTTGTCAGATGCCAGCAAACATATCAATGCAAAGTTAAGCCCGAAATTTGTAGGCCCTTTCACTATCCATCGAAAAATTGGAAATTGGACATATGAGCTCGTGGATAATAAAGGAAAATCAATAGGAGTATGGCACGTTCAAGATCTGAAGCCGCTAACTAAAACTTCCGATGACACAGAGTAACTATACGTATATTTATTCCAGACAGTATCGGTAAATTTTTCCCAAAATTTACCTCTTTCCAGGAAAGGGGGGAGTGTAACGGTTCCATTTAATTAATACGGCGCTAGATACAATTAACCCTACATAACTAAGTATTTTAAGTTGCCTATTTTATTATTTGTATGTGGAAAGTGAAATAAATCACCTAATTTATCTGTCTTCCTCGCGCCTAGTTCGCTGTTCATAGGCGCCGCGCGACTAATAAAAACTCTAGAACAAAAAGATATCTTCGACAAGCCAAATTCCTATATGTCTTTAAATTGCCTGCCCCATATTTTCTACAATATTATCTCCATCTTTAACAAATTTCACCTGTCTTAAAACCCGTTATTAATTATTAATTTATTCTCCTAATTTCCACCCTTGGGTGTGGATAATGCCTCCCGTTAGTAGGTTGGTATTTCTAATTTTATAGTTAATTATTTTCTATTATATTGGTATCTTTTCTATTTCCCTCCAAATGGTTTTTTTTTAAAAACAACCTTGAGTCTTTTGGAAAAAATCACTTAGTTTTACTGCTGTTAAGTGGTGTACGACATATTGGCCGAAACCTTTTGTGGTAATTGGAACCACCCTTATTGGGATTTGAAGTGATTTTGTGCCAAATTATTTTACTTTTGGTGTTGGTTATTGATTTACCAAAAGTATAGCCATTCTGGGATTTTTGTGTCGTCCACTTTACTTCTGCAGCTGGTGGAGAATTTTCCAGAAGAAGTTTCCTTCTTCTACGATACCATCTAGGAGATTATTTTTCTACCACCTTCTAACTCAAGAAAACCCTCTATAAAAGAGGTAGGTACTTCAGAGTAATTTTCTAGTTTACCCTGCATGTTCTTGAGCGTTAATTAACGCATTTTCTTTGCATCTCTAGGGTTTTTTTACGGGGTTCTGTCCTCCCCGCAAATAACGCCTACTTCAGGTGTTACGTAACCTCCCTTGAGGACCACTTCTACCATATCAACCGATGGGAGCTTAGGATCTGCCATTTTCTTCCACAGACCTTCACCACGTGGAGAAACACGTTGATTTCGACCCTCAAGTGGGATTTCACCTATCCTTGACTCAGCTGGACCTTCCGGAATCTGCTTACTTTTGATGTTGGCCAGATAAGTGAAAGTTGAGCAAGTTCTGCACTTTTTCTTGTTAAATATTACTTATATATTAACGTTTTTTTTTATCGATCATTAAACTCAACCCTCCACTGTTAAGCAACTAATATTGCCTGAGAACAAATAGATTTAATATAAGGTTATACGTTAATTTTAGCAATACTTGGTATATTGGGTAAATTTATGGTCGCTTGATCACAACAGACTAATAATATATATATAGATATAAGTGTATGTATATATAAATAATAAGTAGAGACCAATCGTGGATATCCATTTATTGGTACTATAACAATAATTGTTATTCTTTTCTCTGATACTTTAGATTTTTGTTAGATGTATATCTGCTAATGAACTTGACATAAACTTATTTACACATTTTTAACTCAATATACCGGTTGTCCGTCTCGAAGTTATATCTTTCAAAGTTCCCTTCCCACTCTGATTCCGAGAACAAATCAAAAAAAAGAGAGAACGAAAATTGTTAGTTAGGTAATATCCGTCAATTGTTTTTTTATTTTGGGGAACTCTTTTGTGGTTTTTGAGTTCTCAAGGAATGCAAGGGAGGAGCAGTTAACCAAACCACATGGCGCCCTAATTAAAAAATAATAATAATAATAATAATAAAAGAAACAATCTTAGTTTAACGGCCTTAAATTCTTGGAAAGGCACTCCCCTCTTAGATTGGTTTATATATATTTTTTATTCTTCAATTTGTAAAACTAGTAATAGCTAGCTAGGGCCTATAACGTGCCATCTAACATCACATGGTATCTTTTTTTTTGGGTAATTAAATCGCATTTTCTTTGTTTGTTAACAGCCCTGAGATTTCTGCACGTTATAACTTTTTATTAAAATTTGGTACCTGCACATTTAGGTTAATTGTATACAACAGAACACTTAACGTTATACAAAACATAACAATGTAAAAATATAATCATAGAACTAAAGTTAACATTTTATAACATTCAAACGAAATCTATGATCTTATACTAACTATTACAAAGTACTATTAATTATACCGTATCATCTGTTCTTTTTTATATTTATATATATATATTTGACTATGTATGTTATTTTGTACTATATTTTATTTATGTTATTTATAGGTTGTTAGTGTTTTATCTTATTACCGTTTGTTCTTTTTTATACCTGACTTGCCATATGTGCAATATTGTATCTTTTCTTGGCCAATAAAGTATTATTATTATTATATAAATGTGCATAGATAATTAGGTACCCAGAACTTAAATCTGCTAATCCTCTAGAACCCTGTTCTTCAAATATGTATAAAATATTATTCTAATAGAAAATAATATATTTTTATATATTACGTAAGATGAACAAAACAGCTGGGGTACCCGATTTTTGTATATGTAATGTGTCTTTGCTTCAATAATTATGTTGTGCTACCCAGTAGTTCTTTTTAGTTCTCAGAGTAGGTGATTAACTACTTTTTTTACTCGTTGGGTCTGCCTGTACTATGTGAGAGAAATAAACAAACAAGGCTATCGAATACACCTGATTTAATAGTATAATAAGATAACTAAATTGGTACAAAGACATAAAAAGTTCTCGTGAAACACAATGTAATGTCAATCGAACCTGATATAGATAACAGCTTACGTCTCCTCCAGCGGTGGCCGGGTCGGTGGGTACCTTAAATTTTGGGGCCCCTCTCTTCATCCAAGTCTCGGAGGTTTCTTATTACTAAGGATACGTGTCCACACTGGCTCTTCTCGATTTCGGATCAGCTTCACTGAATATATCTAACTTATTCCTATGTACGTAAGGACTCAACTGCGTTAGATAATTAAGTATATGTATATACTTAAAATGCATGTAATGCATTTCTTTTTCCTATAATTTAGGATAGATCTAATGGCTGATTGATAGAACATACAACTGCTCCCAACACTTTACCGTTCTCCGTCGCACTCCCTACCTCGTCCCGACACTATCCGCCACAGGTGTTCTTTGTAAGCCTGCGCACATCACTCCTTTGTTAAATGGGCCATCACAATGTATAACTTACATACCTATTACTTTTTAATCTCATTGAGGTTATGTCAAAACAAGCACTAGACAAAACTATTTATAGTACTAAAACACTAACTTGTCACTAGATATGTTTATATTGCTAGTCACTACTCACAAAATATGTAATTATGTAAGTACCTAGGTCCTAAGTACACGCTGCATTCAACGAAATGAAGCAACAAATAATGAAGGCGTCACCACCCAACGCTCTCAACGGTTAGTGGTATAGAGCGTTTTAAAATTAGTAGTACCTTCACACACATTAGGCATATTTTTACAGTCAATTATATAGTAAATTTATTATTTTCAGTAATTTTACATTGTAAAAATGGATTTCACATTGTTAATTGTAAATGTATTACAATATATTCATTAAATGTACAAATTATATTATAATTACATAGTAAGTTTACGGTTTTATTGTATATTTGCAGTTTTCTTGTAAAATTACAAGTGTCAGTGTAATTTCATCATTATTTATAGAATTATTTTAAGATAATTATAAGGATATAGTTACAAAGTAAATTTGTAAAGTTACTGGCCTTTTTCAGTGTATATAATTTAAGATGAAGTTTAAAGTTTTAAGTGTATTAATAATTTTCTTTTTGCAGAATTTTCTGTGTAAGCTATATTGAATACTTGATGAAATCTAGTTACGTTTGTCAGAAAAAAATACGAGAAGAGATAATAAATGCATGTGTAAAAGTGACAGTATTTTGCAGCTTTATTTTATATAATTCGGAGAAACTGATATTTGTGTTGTATCAATATTTGATAGGATTCATTAATTTTTAACCAACTCGTCTATGCGTAAGTATGCATCTTCAAAATTTTTTAATTGCTATTAATTAAACATGCCTTATGCTCATGGAATTAGGTACGTGTTTTAAATGAATTACTAAATATTGCTGCTTAGCCTTTGTAAGGACAATTATCTTTTTCTACAAGACAAAATGGCCATCACTAAAAAACCTAAATAACCAGCCACAAAATAACTTAAATGGCATTCATTATGGCTTATTCATGGCATTATAAGTTCGTGCCAGGCCAGTCTGAATATACCGTAGTTTGGTTCTATTAAACAAAGTTAATTTAATATTTTCCACTGACGGCCGCATCTAGTGAGCCGGGCGGGTTCGACCCACACGGCCCAGACATAATTGGTCGGCATGCAGACATATCAAAAGAGTCTGACAGAAAATATATTCGACCCTAGCATGAAACCAACCTCGACTTATGTTCGAAGGATCAAAAATGTTATTAGTTCGTGTATACCAGGAATTTGTATTTAACTGGTGACTCTATACCTACGCCCGAGTGGTAAAAAATGGTTGCGGTTATATGAAAATATTTTCATAAAAAATATTCTCGTTCCAAATACGTTTGTAACCGGATAGTTTTCGTATGAATGGTGCAATATGATTTCTAGAGCACACTAAGAGATAAGCTTATCTACCTATTTATTAATAAATCAAATACGATGTGAAATATGAAAATAAATATATGTAGGTAATTTGAAAATATATTATATTTTGTAGCCATATGGAGAATGTATTGACAGATGAAGTTGAAAAGAAGGAAAATTTTTTGCTTTGCATGTCATGGAAAAAATATATCTTACTAGCAAGTTGTTAGAAATGCAGTAGATTTTATTATTAGAAGTCAATAATAAATATACTATGCGCGTCACACTTTCATTTCCAAATAGTTATTATTTTTACTGTCACAAAGATAAATATGTTGTTTGAAAAAAATGTTGTATGGCGAGACACATGTAATGGTGTAATATTGATGCAAACATCTAAACAACGAACGTTTTCAGTTTATATGATATTTAAATTGACAGAAGTAACAAAATATAATCTTATACTTACTGTTTTACGAATATTTCACAAAAAGTCCTTGTTAATGTTAAAACCAGTGTTGTTGGATGGATCAATTCTAAATATCCGCATGCATTCTGAAAAAGGTCCGATTTTACAGAATATTATCCTCTCACTGAAATTAAGTGAAAATGCACCTGGCATGCCATTTTTTAAATACATGGGTATACGTAGGTATATTATTGCCGTGTGGTTAGATGTTAACAGTAAACCAGTTCAGTCACAACAATATTCACACACGCCAAAACTCGCTTATTGTTTTCCATGCCATGTTACAAAATTTTCCAAAATATCCGAAAAGATCCGAAATATGTTAGGATCCGAAAAAGGTCCAAAAATCGGACTTTTATCCGTCAATTACACTGACTAAAACGTATTAGGTTATAGGTTAGGTTGATGGGCCAAGTACAAGTAAATTGTTACATTGTAGTGCATTGTATTACCCTACTATATCTTAAATTTCCTAATTTTGTTATGTAGGAACACATGCACTTATTTATTTCTTAATATAGGTATATAATGTGAATTAAAATTTTCCAGTAAATATTATGTATAAAGGATATAACAAAACATGGAAATTTTCACCCATTTTTATCATTGTAGGTACCTATATATACAGTGAGTCTGGTAGAATTAGATGTAATGAACGCATTTAGTAAATCTGGTAGTGAAGTTTTTCAGTATATTTTGATTTTGATATACCTAGCATTTACAAGATATCATGTATTTATAACACTATTTCTATTTAAATCGGTTAAATGCGTTCAAATATAAATAACACAGATCATATAAATACCCATATTTGAAATGAATAAATGTTTCTAAATGCATTCATTCCATTTTTGTGCTAGTTACCATTGTTCTTCCATTTCATCCATCATAGATATTATGCGTTTAGGTACCTATACTATTTTCATTACTATATCGTATATCTAATAAATGTTTGAATCTTACTCCGATGTTGTTAGAAAAATATACCGCAAGACCAAATTAAATTCTAATCTCAAAAAAAGTATGTAACTAAAAGAAAACAACCAGTAATAATAATATCTACGAATACTAAAATTTGGCAAATAACAATCAAACACAACAAAAACAGTATAAGTATATTCCAAAATCACTACAATATCACTAAATTCATTTAAATATAATGAACACTACTCAACACTGTAGACAGTGCTGGATACTGTTTCAGCCTCATAAAGCAGCTGATTGAAGAAACGCTCAAAAATTAATTTTTATCGCCAATTTGAACTGAAATATCAGGGCAGAACTATATTTTACTAATGTAACTTGATTTAATTTTTTATACACAAACAAGCTACTCTTGAAGTATGATCGTTTCTTTACTCAAAACGCTGCATAATTTCATAATATTTGAACCTTTAATTAACAAAGTATATCATGTGTTTCATGTTACAATTCAGTAGCTTTGTACTTCAACACAATTTTCTATGTTAAATAAAGTCGTTTTACAAAAAAGATCTAGTGACTATATAATGGACACAATTTTCATCAAAGTTTGGAAAATATTTGGTTGTACTTACCCGACGGATAATGTTGAATATATATTATACGAAGCGTTTTTCTCCTCAGCCTGCGCGTAAGTATTCTGTAATATATTTTATGCAATTCATCAGTGTGTCAAAATACTAGTTGCCAAGGTGATTTAGAATTTCGACGGAAAGATGACGATCCAGACAACATGAATTGAGCATATGTTATAGTTATCATTAGATGCTATCGGTTATTTAATTTATATACCTATTTGTACTGTAAAGATTCGATGATTGAAATGTGAATATTATTAGCAAATCAAAGCTAATAACATTAGAGTTGATATGTTGTTCATAATTGGAAAGTTTGTTTAAGTGAACTTATTGAATTTGTATTTGCCTGATTCCGATATACCTACACCGAAAAAATAATTTATGAAAATTTACTATGTTTATATTGGCTTTTTATGCCTATGGTAATTTTACTTACGATTTGTAAAGTTACTAATGCGGTGTAAAATTTCAATGCAAACAGATAATGGATGTAAAAATTGTATGTATTTTTGCCATAGATATTATGTACATAATATGAAAATTTACTATAATTCATTAAAAATTAAAATTGGAATGTAAATATTTATTGAATGCATGTAAAATTTTTACTTAAACATATATTTTTACCATGGAAATGAAGAACCTACTATACTGTGTAAATAACTAATTCTCCGCAAAAGTCTATTGTAATTAAATAAAGTAGACATACTTATGTAAAAATTATACATAATATTCCAAAATTAAAGGGTATTCTGATGAATAGAAGTTTTTATAAACATGAGTCTGCAAATGTTTCATTGTCCAGATAAAAATAATATTAAGAAAAATAAATCTAGAACATTTTTTAAAATTTTCTGAAATATTGACATCGTATGTATGTATTTATGCATTATGCTCGATGGAAGAGAACACGAACTTGGAAATAATTCATAAGTAATCTAGGTATTATGGTATTAATATCAATTTATTAGATGCAAATTAGCTATGGGCGAAGCATTTTACCAGTAAGAAGTTTACCTTTATTGTCGAGTTCGTTTTGTTATATACTGCTACCTCATAAGTAAATTTACACACTATTAATATAGAAATTATTAAAGCATGCGATATATGAGAAAACTTAGTGAAGGACAAAAATTAATACTTATATTTTTCAAGCATGTAGTAATATTTATTGAATATAACAAATATGCATAAAGCATGAAACACATTTACATATTTTTTGAGAATGTGATAATATTGATGTAGGTATATGTTGGGTTTTCGGGCAGTTATACATGCAGCAACACACAATGTACCTATTGGTAAATTTAAACATGTATTTTCAAATTTCCTTCAGAGAGCATCTCATACACAACTTTATAGCACAATTAAACCATACACTCGAAATGCCTCGTACCACTTTAATTTCAACTGCACTACAATATACAGGGTCTGTGAAAGGTTGGGAAATCTCGGAGCTGGACATACTTTTGACCAAAATAAGTCGATTGAGCCAAATATGCCTTGGCCGAATGTTGCTGGTTTCAAAAATACAGGGCTGCAATGCAAGAATTTCATTTTGAAATATCTCAATAACTTTGGAACCTGTCGGAGTATTAAAAAAATTCCACAATTATGTTTTTTGGTACAGCAAATAAGAATTTTTAACTAATTTTGGCGTTGCTCATACAGGGCGTTAGTTATGCCCTGTTCCTTTGATAAAAAGGGATTTTTTTTGTATTTAGAAATATGGACATCACGTATTGAAAATAGGAAAAAACGTAAACGTAAGAGTAATTTTTTCATGAAACAAAGTACGTTTTTTCCTATTTTCAATACATGATGTCCGTACCTATTTCTAAATACAGAAAAATTATTCCCCTTTTTATCAAAGCAACAGGGCATAACTGACGCCCTGTTTAAGCAACCCCAAAATTAATAAAAAATTCTTATTTGCCATGCCAAAAAATGTAATTGTGCCATTTTTTTAATACCCCGACAGGTTTCAAAGTTATTGAGATATTTCAAAATAAAATTCTAGAATTACAGCAACATTCGGGTAAGGCATATTTGGCTCAATTGACTTATTTTGGTCACAAGTAACTCCAGCTCCGAGATTTCCCAACCTTCCACAGACGTATATAACGCAAATGCTTGTATATACAAGCCGACCATTACTATGTTTTTACCGCAACTATCTCTGTAAAAATACATAATATCAGTAATTTTTATTAAATTTGCAGAACTTTCCACGACTTGTTGCTAAAACTACAAAGTAAAATAGAACTATTACAATATATTCTGCGAATAACAGGACTATTACATACTTTAGGTAGATATTATTTGAATTAATAATGTAAGTCTCCTTAATATTTACAAACTTACATGAGGTAATTATAAAATAGCCATAATATGATAAATATTATGTAAATATAAATAATTTCTTTAAAATTTTAAAGACATTTTTTTAGAGTGTATGATTGATATACGAGTAGTGTTCCTGTTTATATATTTTCTTTAACATGGCATTGTTCATTTTCTAACGCAGTGTTTGAACAGTTGAATAGTAAGTATTTGATATAATAGATTAATTATATAGGTAGAACAAGTAGAAGTGGATAATGGAAAATCGTTAAGTAATGTTGAACTAACGATGTCTTTATGTAATTCTGAAGAATTGGGATTGGGAGTAGTTAAAGACAGTACCAAAAATAGAAATTAAATAGAATTGAGTAAACCATTAATAAATATATAATCGTTTCATAACTATACACATTTACTGTAACTTAAAGAAAAATAAAAATGAAATTAGGTTGTTTGAGAAATTTCAAACTGTATAAGGAGATATCATTATTTGTTTGCTTTTCTGGATGTTTCTTCGTGAATAATGTTTTCATAATTAAAAAGTACAATTACTAAATAACGTGTCAAACATTCAAAACACAGTTGTTTACGTATTTAAGTATTACAAATTTTATGTAACACATTATGCATTTTTGAAATATATCTTATTGCTAACATATTAAGCTAGTACCTACATATTTGATTTTGAAAAACACATACAAGTTTAGATAGTGAATTAAACTGAAAAAAGCTATAAGGACGATCCACCAGAATTTGATTGTATGCAATAATATATTAATGATTTTCAACTGATTTAGTAATTTTTTTAGCATGCACATCGATAAATCTCCACTGTCTCATTTGATGTTATTATACTTATTCTTCTTTCTAAAATTTTCTTGGTCTGATCTATTGGATTATTTCCTTATGTTAAGCTCCTATAATAATTATTTTGATGTAGAACTGGAATCATTTTTAAAGTCAATATTACTTTTTAACTACCATTCTACTAAATTTTTTGGAATCATATTTTTGTACACATTTTTAATTTCCTAATTTCAGTCGTAATCAGAAATTTGTCATAATCCGAATCAAATACCTACACCAAAGTTAGAAAGCATTATAATCAATGCCATGTTGTCTTCATTTCACCTATTCAATATATATTTAGATTCGTTATATATTGTAGTCTGTTTTTATCTATCCCCCATCATATAGAATTTGATTAGAACACTGTTTTCCTTTCTTTAACTTCACTGCTTCACATTCGTTTTCTTCGATTTTCTTCCATTTAAAAAGTACTAAAGCAGTAAAGTCTGTATATGATTTCTCAGATTGTAATTGAATAAAATAACATGCATAATGATACAAGCAGTATTAGGCAAATCATGTAAGCATTTTTGTAGTCATAACTACTTTTGTACTCATACCTACTTTTGGCACTTTATTCAATGCACAGACCCTTCTTAAAATGATACAAATAATTAATCCCTTTACCAATTTGAGTGCTGTTTTCAATGTTTTCAGTGGCTAGTATTGTTAAACTGGTATTATTATTAGAATATATATTTTTTATTTTTGGAAAAAATTCATTACAGCAATACTATGTAACAGAATATAGCATATAAGTTATTTAGATTCTTTTTGAGCTCTATAGGATACCTGGTAGGAGTGTGTAACAGCATAAACATCTCAGAATTGTCGAGGTGTGAGTTGGGTTTGGGATTCTCATTCTATGTAAAAAAAACTTTGATTTGGATATCTTTCATTTTACAAAATTAATAGTAATTTTAAAAAGCTGTCTTTTTTTCTTTATAGTGACAACATGTTAAAATCATGAAATGGCATATCTGACTTTTTGAGGCTATTTTTGTTTAAATATTAGTCTACAAGTAGTCACTCTTCTATCAGTCTATATGAGTATACACTTGTTCCTAGAATGTTATTTAACTTTCTATTTAAGAAGTTAAATATTGAATTTTAATTAGAATTTGTAAACTGAAAATTTGGGTGATAGAACTCATTGTAATACAACATGGACACCTTCGTTGGAAATGAAACATGTTCAGGTCATTTCTCATGAAGCCATAAGTAGTTATAATTCGATTTAGTTCTTCTCTGGTGTTAACAGGGGTATAACAAACTAATCTTTAGTCTCCGCTAAAGAAAAAAATCCGTGAGATCGAAGTTATCAACGGAATGCTCTGCTGAAGCATAGAGGAGTATCATCATGCATTATCCACATGCTATATTTAATAGTACGTTTTCCAGCAAAAGATATTTCTCTCGTTAATGACCCGTAAATTTTGATTGATTCTATCAAATAGCCATCAGTTATCCTCAACTATATGTTAACTAAAAATGTATGCTATGATATCTTATGGATTTTTTGAAATTCTGTGAGTTAATTACTCCATCACGAGTAAATCCAGTTTAATCAATAAAAAGCACCTTATAAAATCAGGCATATTCCTTTGTTTTACAAAAACAATATGCAAAATTGTAAACTTATAGGATAATCAGCCATATCAATCACACATACTTTTTGTAAATGGTACGGAACCTAAACACAAGATTCTGCAGAGTAGTGCCATCTGAAGAAAGACGGTATGTAAATAAAGGTTGTTGATAAGTGAGGGTGACTAACAGTTCAGCAACACATCCACAATTTAACTGGTCGCTTATTTCTAACAGTTTGAAACCAATCCCTGACTTTTGTGGGAACAGATCTTACATCAGACTAGTGCGATCAGGTATAGAAATTGCAGTTACAAACACGATCTTCCGTGCGCGATCTTTAATAGATAATCAGCAAGAATGGCACAAGTCTTGGATATATGCTATTTTGGGAAATATGAAATTTAGGCATAGGTCTGTTTGGTGCGGTAGAATTCACCAACGCACTCTTATTGGTTTGTTTACAGAATTCTGATTTCTAGCTGGTTAGATGGAATTCAGCACATCAAACTGCTGATTTTAATCAGCATAACAGGCTCCAGGGTGTGCATTCGTGCCAGCCAAATGGAATATCAAATTGGTGGGACACTCGTTATAACATATTTCATGTGGTGGTTTGCATAATAGATGCAAATTAAAAACTAATATATCCCAAGGAAGTAGAAAGGCAGTTCCCGAAAATTACACGCTTGAAAAAATACTATATTATTACCATTTGATACATAGTGATTTTTCGGGTTGTTATGCCGTGACCTCGATAACTGGCAACTGCCGGAAACATAGTTAAAATGCACATCCCTAGCAATAACCTGTATTCTTTTATGTGCCCTGGCTTTTCTCGGGCTAGGCTCTGTGGGAATAGACCAGCTGTTACTGGCCCTGGGCCCGCCCATATATTAATTTCGGTTCCTGTTATTGGTATTACGACTCCTACGGTCGAAACCGTTCCTTGGATAACGATGGTCCTTCGAGGCGTTCCCTAGCCGCCGCTGTAACTGGTCGCATCGCATGCTTTCAAAATTACCGTCTATGCACTGAGAAAGGTTACCATCAAATTAACAGAAATGGAATGTATACGAAAATGTTCAAAATTTGTAGAAGGAGGCTATCAAGAATATTAGAATTTTTAATATTTATTTACATTTATTTTGTAACATTTTTAAATATAAATTTGGTTAAATAATAATAATATCTCTACCCCTCATTCTAATCACAGGGATTAGCCCAGAAGTCGGAGACTTACGTTGGTAGGCCCTAACCACCATTCAGTTCAGGAATGAGGGATACCTGGAAAACCTCATTAATTAGGGGGGTAGTCAAATGTCACCTGGTATCAATCTCTCACATTGATCCAAGCCAACATTCTTCCACCCTACCATACCCGCAGAGAGGGTGTCAATGCTCTCCACAAATATAGCTTATATACGGTCTACCGGCTGTGGCGATCGAACCCACAGCGATCTATTCACCTCAATTCAAGTACTGACTCTTTAAACCTCGCGACCACTGACAGATCCGAAATAAACGTAATCATTACACCTAATTTCATAATAAAATAATCATTTTGTTATATCAGAAATGCCTCATACTTTTATTTTTAATGGTTAAAATGAAGCAAAATGTATTCTGAATACTTAACAGTAAAATATTTTTCTATTTCCTCAAAATTGCTTTTGTGCACATGTAACGGTTCTGCTTGATTCAATTAGTGTGCCTACTAATGAATTAACAACTTTGGTTCCAAATTTGCATGCTTTAAATAAAATTACTTTATCTCGAAAATGGTAAAAGATATCAAATAAAATAAATTATGGCGTTCTTGCAGCAAATTGATAGAGAAACCGAACTGAGACTGCAAAATGACAAATTTTTTAACGTCAAAATTTTATACATTTTAAGAATTAATTTCAACCGTACTTACCTAGATATGGAAGCATACCAAATTCCAATTTAAATTATGAAAGTTGTATTGCTAAAGTTGCGACTAAAATTCACACGACTTACGTCACGGCTGACGTTAGACAATTACTTTTATTGTCAACATAGTTTTTGATAGTTTATCGCGTTAAAAACAATAACCTTTTATAATATACTGTTATAGTACAAATATTTAGTGTAGTATATAGTTGTATTATTCTCAGTTGCACTTTCTAAAATATAATGAATTATTCATTTGTTCGTAACACGTAAGTCGTCTGAGTTCTTGCCGCAACTATATGAATTATTATTATCACCCAAATTTCAAAGTTGCCAGGGTACCAGTTTAGAAATTATGATTTAAATTCAATAGGAATTTAACTAGGGCTTCTATATATAGGTACGTAAGGAAGCCAAATAGAAAAAAGTGTAAGTATAAGAAGCACTGACAATTTTTACCTTTTATTTTTTTACCACTAGTACTAATACAAATGTTTTGTGGTCACGTATTTAATTCAATCATAATTTAAAGTAATAATAACATTCGTTATATGTACAGTTCACACAAATTTCATTTATGGAAAATAAACAAGTACCTACCTACCTTCCAACTGAATTTAATATTGAACTAAACATAATGGTTTTGAAAAGTGTAGCGAAATTAAAACGGGGATATTGAAACCCGTCCACCGAGAATCAATATTTTATGCAGACTGTACATGACGACAGAGCAAATAATGGTGAATCAATCGGGACCGGGAACGGCACAGCACATCCCAGTAGTGCCGTATATGTGCATTTCAACTCAACATAGTCATTCACAATGGTTGCCGGCCCTTCCGCTTGCCTGATCTTGTAGTCCCCGGTCTCGCAGGCCATTTCGGGAGGGCGAACCCTCTTTCCACTGCCAATCTAGGGGAACATGCTTCAGTGCACTATTTTTACACAACAAGGCCGTAATCTAAAATGGCGATTCGATGTTCAGAACAAAGACGTTTTTTGCTCAGCTCCCAATATTATATTCTGGATATCATCTCATACGAAAAAGAAATGATTAAAGTATGCGAAAAGCTGACCGTTGGAATTTTTATATTAGATTTTTTAAGTTCAATATATAATGTAATTAATTTTGTAAGATAAAGTATAGGATGATAAATGGGGTTACAGTTTTATATGAATTAGCAAAGTATCAGAGGGTTTACAAGATTGAGGAACATATTATGATGATTTTCATAAAAATGGTTATTGTGCATATAGAGGATGTTCTGAAATATTTTGGGAGGTGTACATGAAAAACGAATATCACAATGTTTTATAACATTGTTTGGAACACTCAAAATGTGCAGAGTTCCATGTGTTTTTTAACTATTCAATTTTATAAGGAAATTTGCATAAGATTATTATATGATATCTAATTCCACATTAACCACTGCAGTCTATTTAACATATCTATACAAGGTGTCTGTAAAAAAATTGGAAAAAATGCTACCGCATATTCTGGATATCAAAATATGATGGTCTAAATCAAATTACCTTCGTCCAAAATTTTATAGATTCTGGGATACAGAGTGTAGAAGTTACCTACAAGTTGATTTTAGATTTTCCTCAATAACCTCATTAAAAATTGTTGTAGTGAATATAATACATAAAACTTTGTAGAGGACAGTTTTCTGGCACGAGAAATTGATATATGACCTTGAGAGGTAATAATGAAAAATCATCACTACTTTAAGTTTATTACAACAGTAAAATTACCTATATACAGTAACTCATTACTAATTTAAATTGTATACATATTGTGAAAAAGTAACGAAATATATTGATAATATAACTCAATTTTGCGTTCGGAATAACACATAGCTAGAAAGCTAACTCAACAATAATTGTTCAATGTTACCCTTAAAACATTTATTAAGTTAACAAATACCTGAGTGGACATTACTCAATGAATTGTGTTATTATTTCAACACAATCGAGTGTGGACTTGTTTTGACAACCATTTGTATTGATTTTGAGTGAAATTTTACTAAAAAATTTTTACAGTGTAGATTTAAAAATAAGCAAATGTGGATGCTATTTGTAATTCAAGAATAAGTGTGTACCCTTAGCCCCTACTACCTTATTGTTACAACTACAATCCAAAATTATTCATATTAATTCCGTGCATGTGAGCAGAAATCAAGTATATCGAAACTTAAAGTAATAAACATTATAGGTACTTAAAATTATATTTCGTAATTGAATAAATAAAATAATAAAATTTTATTTTAGCAGCAAATATTTAGGCATACCTAATATGTACCTACTAACATACTTACCCGCACTTTATACGTTGTACTTATTGCACACATTTTCAGAGGGTAGGGGTTTACATAATTAACCTGCACTCAAATAAATTCTTAGACATAATAAATTTAAGTGCATATACGACCTGACTTGATTGCTTTTTGATGAGTACAGCGGGTACAGGTGCTACCGTTAATTAGCAAATTTTTCTTACCAGTACATACGAGGAGATCTAATAAAAGCAAAAGGAATCCTAGTTTATTTCACCCACAAATTATATTTGGACAGGAATTACCTATTGAAAATATAGTAGACATATTGCACATGTAGTATTTACAGGGTGTCCCAGATAGGTTGTAAAGTATGACCTACTGAATGTAGTATAGTACGAAACAAAATTTTTCATATTTTAATTTTGATTTTTTATATGGTTTCAAACTGTCACAAATATTCAACCAGAAATTTTATGAATTTGTTTTCAATAAATATCGTGCACGAAGTAGTTAGACCAACGTTTTTGACAATTTGGAATTTTGGAATTTTTCCTTGCTTGACTGTACCTAATATTTATTGGTCACACCATAACTTACTTACGCGTACGCCAATGGTTACCTATCTAATTTAGCTTTTCTGATTCTGGGAGTAAAGTCAGCCGTATTTGCATAGTCCTCAGGAGTTCCGCAGGGTTCTGTCCTAGAACCCCTATTGTTTGCGATTTTTATTAATGATATTGCGTAGGATTTAAATGTACATTTCTTATTATATGCCGATGACATGAAAATATTCTGTCCTATAAATAATGAACTGGATGCATGTAACTTACAAAGAAATTTAAATTTAGTAAACTCCTGGAGTACTGTTAATAAATTACCCCTTAACGCAGCGAAATGTAATGTTATGTCCTTCAGTCGCCAACTAAAGCAGATTTCGTATGACTCTACATGTTAGAAGGATCTAGTCTTCTTCGGCCTGTTGTAATAAAGGACTTAGGAGTTTACTTTCATCCAAAGCTTTCTTTTATTCAACACATTAATTATATAGTTATGAGTGCCTACAAAAACCTAGGTTTTATCATGCGGAATATGGCAGGTTTTCAGAACATGCACATTGTTCAATTGTTATATGGTGCATTTGTTAGATCTAAGCTGGAATATGCGTCTTTGATTTGGTCGTCTGATTATTCTGATCATGTATCGTGTTTAGAGCAAGTACAACGTCGACTTTTTAAGTTAGCTGTGCTTACACTTAACGGTCATTACCCGCCAAGAGGTTTCCCACAAGAGGCATTTTTTAACCGCTTCAATATGTGCAGTCTTTTACTTAGGCGAAAAATGTATTCTATAATTTTCCTATTCAAGATTCTTAATTATATAATACATTCTGAGAATCTATTGGAAATGATAAATTTTCATATTCCACGATTGAATACGAGACATAAGCATCTCTTTCAACAAAAAAATTACAGAACTAGCTTGTATAGAGCCGCTCCCGTTTATCAGATGTGTGCTAATTACCTGGAAATTGAATCACGGTTGGATATAGCTATTCTGTTCAACTACCAGTCACATAAAGAACCTATTTAATGTACAGTTTTAATTTTATTTTATTGACTTTTGTTGATAATTTATTTTTTACTATTATTTATTTCTCGATGTTTGCTTTTAATCATCTACTTTAACCTCTTATGTATGTTTGTATATTGTGTATATTATGTAATTTTGTTACTGTTGTTTTTGTCGTATCTCTTTTGTATTTTAACATTTAGGTGCTGATTTTATATTGTATTTTCTCCCTTATCCTGTAATTGGGCTTCGGCCCGTTGGATATTGTAATAAAATAAATAAAAACAAATAAATAAAATTTATTTTAAAATGTTTCTCTATTATAAAATTTTAATATATGTCCTGATTGTATTCCGAGTAAATTAAATGTTACCTATATTTGGGGCAACAAACTAGCGCATAAAAATAAGAACACATTTTATCTTAAATATGGTTTTAAAATTTATCCTAGACAGAGCATCGCAAAAAAATATTTTACTTGACCTTTTAAACTGAAGCAAATCAACCCATCACTTCCAGTAATACGGCGCCCTGTGTTGACATTTCATTAAAAGGAAATAAATGCAAATATTTACCTGTCTGAAATTGCATTCCAAAATTTATAATCACAACGGCATACCATATTTTATAAAACAAAAGTGTCATAATACTAAATAACTCCCGAATCTACAAAATATAACTTCAAATATATACACACGTAAAGATAGAAAGCCACTTCTTCGACAAGAACAATTTCAAGACGATTGCAGATATCCCAAACCAATGTCTGGACGCGAACTACTATTAGGTACTTTAATTACGAAAAACGTACGGCATATGTGAGTTTACAAGTTTGATATTGCGATTGTGCTGCTGGTTGCATATTTACACTTGCCTCGACTTTATTGAGATACACATGTACAAGTTGTTAAAATAATAATGACACTCCCTCACAACAATTTTTAATAATCTTTTCGTTAAATATCTTTTGAGGAGTGCAACAATTAAGAGCTTATCCTAAGAGTTGAAAGTAGAAGTCATTACAAATACGTCATTATTATAGCAATAGATAGTACGTAGCCCAGCTGATCTTAGCTAAAATTTGGCAACGTTGCATCCAGGCGGTTAACGAGTTAGTTTTGGCGCTGTATGAATCAGCCAGTCAGTCCGAAAAGGGTTTAAATAATTGAAATTGAATTTGAAAATATATTTTTTTCCGGCGTATCTGAATTAGGTTAATATTTTAATAATAAAGTAAAATACTATTAAAGATAAAATAGTAAATATTTATGGGTAAATTAGTAGTAGTCCATAGAATAGTTGAATAGCAAAATAATATAAATACGTAATTAAAATATGTATAGATCCAATATGTAAATTTACAGTTAAATAACTTGCCACTACTATTGACCATTGTTTGTATTGACTATAAGAGAAATATAAGTACTTAGTTTTTAATTATGACATTATCTTTACATTACTTATTACATATCTTGATGAAACATGAAAGTAATTGCGCTGTTTATTAGTAGTATATATTTAAGTTTTTGCTGTATATAGCACAGTGTAGAATTTTACTTATGAAAAGTTCTCCTTTTAATTTAATTTCATTATGAGTATAACTCACCTAACATTTTAATACAAAATTGGTCACACTTGAATAATACAAAAATTGGCACGTGTATCTCTCATTCTCGAGGTACAGAATGTTACACTATTTTTGAATATTCATTGTAGGTATTATTTATATATAGGTATATTTTCTGAATCATTTACTCAATTCAGTCAAAATTAGAAATGCCAGAAGCTACAAAACCGGATTGAATTTATGTTTTATCCATTTCACAGTTTTTAGTTAATTTTGAATAGAAAAATATTGATGCTTTAAGAAGCAATTAATATTAGTGAGTTGGACCAAAATGTGATTTATCATCAATTCTTTGGTAGTCTTCCGCTTACTGAGATCAGAGCAATTATTTAAGAGTTATTTTCTACGACCATAATACTGTTATGACAGTAACAATTATAGTCTTCCTCAGCCTTAGCTGTTGTTGGCGTTACGACTGCTACGGTTAGAACAGTTTCTCAGGTAATGCGTGTCTTCTGAGATGTCATTTAGTAGCCTCTGCAACTAATTGCATCCCATGCGTCCAAAAGTTTCATGATTCTCCACTGTTCAGTTCAGGCATCTTCAGTTAGGAACCTCGCCAGCGGTTGATGCATGCTGCTGCGCCGGTCTCCTACACTGAAAAAGGCCAGTAACTTTACAAATTTACTTTGTAAGTATACCCTTTTAATTGTCTTAAAATAATTCTATAAATAATGATGATACTACACTGACACTTGTAATTTTACAAGAAAACTGCAAATATACAATAAAACCGTAAACTTCCTATGTAATTGTAATATAATTTGTACATTTATTGAATATATTGTAATACATTTACAATTAACAATGTGAAATTCATTTTTACATTGTAAACTTACTGAATATAACAAATTTACTATATAATTGACTGTAAAAATATGCTTAATGTGTGTGTGAAGGTACTACTAATTTTAAAACGCACTATACCACTAACCGTTGAGAGCGTTGGGTGGTGACGCCTTCAATATTTCTTGCTTCATTTCGATGAATGCAGCGTGTACCTAGGACCTAGGTACTTACATAATTAATTTTGTGAGTAATAACTAGCAATATAAACATATCTAGAGTGACAAGTGAGTGTTTTTAGTACTATAAATAGTTTTATCTAGTGCTTATTGTAACATAACCTCAATGAGATTCAGAAGTAATATTTAAGTTTAACAAAGGAGTGATGTGCGCAGGCTTACAATGAACATCTGTGGCGGATAGTGTCGGGACGAGCTAGGGAGTGCAACGGAGAACGGTAAAGTGTTGGGAGTAGTTGTATGTTCTATCAATCAGCCATTCGATCTAGCCTAAATTATAGGAAAAAGAATTGCATTACATGCATTTTAAGTATATTCATTCATATAGTTATTTATCTAACGCAGTTGAGTCCTTACGTACATGGGAATAAGTTAGATATATTCAGTGAAGCTGATCCGAATTCGAGAAAAGCCAGTGTGGACACGTATCCTTAGTAATAAGAAACCTCCGAGACTTGAATGAAGAGAGCGGGGCCCCAAAAGTTAAGCTGTTATCTATATCAGGTTCGATTGACATTACTTTTTCACGAGAACTTTGTGTGTATTTGTACCAATTTAGTTATCTTATTATACTATTAAATCAGGTGTATTCGATAGCCTTGTTTGTTTATTTCTCTCACATAGTATAGGCAGACCCACGAGTAAAAAAATAGTTAATCACCTACCCTGAGAACAAAAAGAATACGGGGTATCGCAACATAATAATTATTGAAGCAAAGAAACATTACATTTACAAAAATCGTGTACCCCACTGTTGTTTTGTTTATCTTGCATAATATATAAAAATATATAATTTTCTATTAGAATTATATTTTAAACATATTTGAAGAACAGGGGCTTCTGGAGGATTAGCAGATTTAAGTTTTGGGTACTTACTTATCTATGCACATTTATATAATTAATATTACTTTGTAATAGTTAGTATAAGATCATAGATTTCGTTTGAATATTATAAAATATTAACTTTAGTTCTATGAATATATTTTTACATTGTTATATGTTTTGTATAATGTTAAGTGTTCTGTTTTGTACAAATAACCTAAATGTGCAGGTACAAAATTTTTATACAAAATTGCCGTAAAACCATAATATTTTATTACTTCAGTACCTCTGTATGTACATGTATTTCTAAGCTAAGCAAAGGGCAGTTAATATATTGAAGCTGTAACTACTATGTAATTAGCTAACTGGACCGTAATCGGAGTACAAAATAGCTATTTATATAATCAGAAAAGTACGGTTTTGTGTAACAAATGTTTTTCACACAATTTGTACAAAAATTTTAGTTATAAATTTAAAAAGGATTATTCTGCTTTCAAGTATACATGGGGGCTATAATAGAAATAACTATTATTTTCAACTAAATGAGTCATAAATTCCAAAGTACTTAATTTTTTGTATATAAATCTGAAAAGCATATAGAAAACGAATCTATTGCTTCGGAAATGTTTGACTTCACTGGGGATATCATATCAAAAATTCAGTAGGTATTATTATTAAGGGCGTTTGTTAACATTAGAAGCAATTGGCATTCATGTTAATTAGGTTACTTAATATGAGTACATTTTTCTTTTGAAATGACATTCTGATGCAGAGATGCTATTGAGAAACTCATGGAAAAGCCTGATACGTTACTTAAGGTAAGTAACAATCGTTAATTCCTTACGATATTTCAATTTTTCTCATGTAGGCATATTAATCTATTAGGTAAAAATGAATTACTATTCAGATTTTTTTTAGGTATCTCTGTCAAAGCACTGTTAGTGAATTCGAATGTTGTAAACAAGATGTCTTGTGTACGGGTTAGGTCAGTTTCGACACTTTTAGGAGGTTTCTTTTATTCTCCGAAAAGATAGTCCAAATGTCACGGGAATATTTTTGAGAAAAATTGAATAACGAAAATTTCATTTCGATATCTTGATTAGTTTTGATATAGCATTTTTTTAAATTTTAGGCCTTTTCTATGATGCCCCATATTACATACGTATGATGTTTCATTAAAACATATATATGTTTGTTATAGCAGCGGAAAACTAGAAGTTATAAAAAAATATTCCTCAAGCCACTAGATACTACTACAAATAGAGAAAAAATGTCTTTACAATGTATAAATATTAATATAATAAGTAGAAAAGTTACCACAGAAAGCGACTAAAATTTAAAAATATCATGTAGGTATCTCTTAAACAAATCAAAATATCGAAATGTGATTCTCGCTATTCAACTTTTCTCAAAAATTAAGCTCCAAATATCTTGGCTACTTTTTTCTGTCTTTTCGGAAAATAGAAGAAACCTTCTATACCTAAGTGCCTAAATTGGACCATCCTGTACAATAAATAAAAAAAATTACATTGTAGTAATAATATAAAATGTATTATTACAATGTAATTATACAATTGTCTGTAAAGTTACTTTGCAATTTTACAAGTAATTGTGGAAGTTACATTGTAAAAATACTATTTGTATTGTAAAATCACAAAGTAATATTACAATTGCAAAACGTAAAATTACACCACAAAATAAATTTACAACGTAATTTTACATTTTATTTGTAAAGTCACAATCGATAAGAAAATTACAGCAATAATGAGTGGTAAATAAATTGCCATCTATTTTAACTGTAATTATTTTTTACAGTGTATACCTCTTCTTTCGTCTGCTTTTCTTTTTTTTTCTTATAAATTTGTTCAATATCTGTTTCAATCCCATACTATTGTTTTTTTATTTTGTCACAGTGACTTGTGAAAGACGTTATTCACTTATCAAGTTTTTTATGACATTGTTCGAACAGAGCATAGATAAGTTGTAAAATTATATTGACCGGGCACTACGCATATCATGAACAATTTATATCTACAACTATCACATACCTAATGACTATGATTTGATACTGTTTTGAATCTTACAACGACTTCCATTATCCCGTGCTGTTTTAAATTTATTTAATACATTCTTAAATTTTCACTCACCCACTATTAATTTTTAAAAGTTTTTATTTCTGAATTTGACTTATTTTCTTACTAATTCTACTAAAAATATTTCCAGCTGTTACAAAAAACTTTCTATACTGTTGGCATTGGGTATCATGACTTAGAAGCATAGTTTTTTATCTTTCACATGTTCTATAGGTAGATTGGTGATTTTTTCCTGCTGAACCAAAGCAGTAATCAAAATAATTTAAAATAAGTATTGGTTATAAACATTTTTACTAAAAAACATATCTGTAAAACAGCCACCTCCATGAGCAGAAATCCTGTCGCAAAAATGGCCAATTACGATGGACTTAAAAACATCAAAGTGCCGACAGAAAGTATGGTAAACTTATATTTTATTCAGTAAACTTTGATCCTACATAACTTAATTTGACCTAACTCGATCCGCATTTATTTCAACAAAATGATATAAAAGTTATATTTTTCGGAAATGCGCATTTTTAGGTGCTAGGATTGCATAACTAAATATTCCCAAATCATCAGACAAGAGTTTCTATTAATCTCTATTAGGACCGCCTGGGTAGTCGTGCAATGTTAATTTAATGTGATTACAAGTTAATATCTCCATCCCCAATGGCCGCATCTGTTTGGAAAATACTAATTTAAATTCCACTCCAAAATTTGGTAGAGAGTTTGCCGGATAAATTTAGCGACACTTACGAACGAGAAATTAATTGAGTTTGATTTCGATGCAATGTTTAAAACGTATAATCAGTCAATATTAGCGACTTGAGACGACTTTGACATCTACCATCAGGTTTTGATACAAATTTTCACTTGTAATGGTGTTCGACCATAATCAATCTCTTATTTTTTTTGAATGACTAAGCAGAAATCCGTCCTAATAGAATCACTTTCGATTATAATAACTTTGAATAATTGTTTTAATAAAGGGCGCTTTGATATGTGGTTTCATGATTAATATGCTTTTAATTTGGTGAAAAAATAATATTTTATACGCACTTTTCGGTTTATTTGTTTTGTTCTGGTTCCTTTAGTTTGTCAATGGATCGGTATGCCTGCTAATGATACTTTAATAGGTTAGTAAGCGCAAGCTACAGTATATTTTAAACAAACAGGCTTAATAAGCAGGTTTTTTTAATGACACTGGGTATAAATAAGTAAAGGGTAAGTATCACTTTGTACATTAAGCATAAAATTTATCTGTAAAAGGGTTACATTAAAGTTTCATTAGTAGTAGATAAATACTTAATTTCTAATACATTTTGGATGTGAAAAAAATGTAACATTTCCGATTAAACACAATGAAAATATTTTCTATTTCTCTTCAAGTAAATCCGAAAAAGTACAAAAACTTTATATGTTTGGGATGGTCTTCCAACCTAAATAGAATATTTTCAACTTATCGTTATCTCTTTTGTTTCTGACAGTTTGCAAAAACTTAACAGTATGGCATTTGCAGTTTGGTTTTCCAAACATATAGGTATAGAGCATGAGATTTCCTCGGAATGCATGAGATCTCATGCCAAAACATGAGACCTGGCAACACTGGCATCAGTTGACCGGACAGTTAGATTTGCAATGGCGAATTGGCGTTGACGATACGGAACCGATTACCGTAGTAGTGGGGAATGCTACACCAATGCACGTCGCCGCGCCTCTTATACTTCGTACCTTCCCTGGGATGAAGCGGCAATTTGTACTTTCTCTGTAAAGATCCGCAATTTCCGAATCTGTATATAACATATAATATTATACGAGTCGATAAAATTTCTGATTATTTCGCTAACTATTTTTTACCTGTATATTCTGACCAATCTGTAACCTAAATTGTCATGTTACCATATGTCACGCATAGAGCAACTTACTGAAGTAGACTGAGAACTATCTATTAAGAAATTAAAACCCAACAGATCAGCGGGTTCAGATGGAGTGCTCCGCATGTTTAAAAGGGTTGTTCCGATTATCTCAAAAAGCCTCTTTTATGTATATATAATTTAATTTTAAGACATAACAAATTTCGTGAACTATGGAGAACAACAATAATTAGTTTATTACGTAAATCAGGTGATACATCAAAAATTGAAAACTGTACACCTATTGCAGTCCTTCCTGCTCCTGCTGAAGTTTTTGAACAAAAACTGTATTCTTCGCTGTGGAATCATTTTTGGATTTATTTCAAAATGTTCGATTTCTACTAATTTACTAACGCTTACCCATTACATTTTGGAAGCCTTCGAGCGGGGAGTACAAGTAGATGCGCTATACACTGATTTTAGCAAGGCTGTTTATTCGTAGCGATCTTAATTCCTCTTTTAAGGAATGTTTAATAACTACTTGTGCTACTGCACCACATCTGTGAGTACTTTATTGTACTCTTTTTCTTCTCGAAGGACCAGGAACAGACCGTAACATCTATTCCAATAAAACACTGTACTTTGTAATGAAGTATATAATACCAAAAAAGAATTTATACAAGAAATATAGCGTGTGTACACCCTTTGGTTATTGTGAAGGAACTGCTGTTACTCGACTCAGCAATTTCTTATATAGGGTTACAATATTACCTAATTCTTACCCTAATTTTATTTACAACTTTACTTAAGATTAAATAGTTAGAATCGTAAACAAAATAAGAAGCTTAAGATTATATTAGAACTTAGTATTAAATTATATACAGGATAATAAATTTAAACTAGGTGATACTTAGGCAGGGTTAAAGGTAAATTACGGGAAAATCCCGTCTGCAATGTCCAGGTAAATTCGAACATGCCGCCCGCCTTGAAATGTCGTGCTTTCAACTAAATATAGATTATTAAATAAGTAGAAATTTTTAATCCTAAAAATATTTGTCAATAAATGGGCAAGGCACACACTTTTGTCACTGGCCGTTTTATGATGCCACTTGTAGTTTTATGGACACAACACGAGTTATCCCATCCGTTCCAGGGTGCAATTCCATTATGCGTCCAATTTGCCATTTAAAGGTGGGTTGGTTGTCTTCTTGAATGACAACGAGCATGCCAACCTTCAGAATATCTTGAAATTTTTGTCGCCACTTGGTCCTAATCTGTAATTCGTTTATGTATTCTCTGCTCCATCGTCTCCAAAAGTGCTGAGTCACCTTTTGAATGTGCTGATATTTGCTGAGGCGGTTGTCAGGAAACTCCAATAGACCGGGCTCAGGTACAGAAGTAATTCTTCTCCCAATCAGGAAATGTGCCGGAGTTAAGGGTTCAGGGTCATTGATGTCTGTGGATAAGGAGCTTAAGGGACGGGAATTCAAAACTGCTTCTATTTGCGTTAGCAAAGTGTAGTATTCTTCAAACGTCAAATTTACATTGGAAGCTACTCGTTTCATGTGAAATTTAACTGATTTTACTCCAGCTTCCCAGAGACCACCAAAATGTGGGGAACGAGGAGGTATAAAGTGCCACGAAGTATTATATTGATTTAATGAATACTGTAAATGCCTTTGAATCTCTTTATTACTTAAAAAATTATTTAATTCTGTCAGTTCATTATTTGCACCTACAAAGTTTGTCGCATTGTCAGAATATATATTTAAAGGTTGTCCACGCCTTGCCATGAATCTGCGTAAGGTAGCTAAAAATGCTTCGGAACTAAGTTCTGTAACTAACTCAATGTGCACTGCTTTAGTTACGAAACATACAAAAATACAAATATAAGTCTTTACTAATTTTGATCCTCGTCCTTTTTTATCTTTTATTAAAATAGGACCAGCGTAATCTACACCACAATTGTAAAAAGGCGGGGCAGGTTCTAAGCGTCCTTTGGGTAAATTACCCATGAGTGGATTATCAAATTTTGGCTTAGCTCTAAAACATTTTACGCATTTATAGATTACGTGTTTTATTGTACGCTTTCCCGAAATTGGCCAATATTTATCCCGTAAAGACGCTAATAAGAGGTTTGCGCCACAGTGTAATAAGCGTAGGTGCTCATTTTTTATTAATAAATACGTAAGTTCATGTGAAGGAGGTAGTATAATTGGGTGCTTTTTAGAGTAATTAAAGTTTGAATGTTCTATTCGACCTCCAACTCTCAAGATCTGATCCTTATCAAGAAATGGGTTGAGTGTTAATAAACTACTCTTCGTGCTTATTGGTTTATCTTTCATTAAATCATTTATTTCGGAAAAAATACCTCAGATTGTGCAATTTTAATTAACCTTGTCAAAGCAATTTCCAATTCATTTACTGATATAGGGCCATATAGTTTTTACTGGCAGGTTGGGTATTATTTATAAATCTGAGGCAATAGGTGGTTATGCGTTTTAATTTATTCAAACATGAATATTTAGAGAGAATATCACATTTTCGATCTGTGTGGCTATAGTTACCACAGTTTTAGCTTCCAATAGGTTATCTTTAAATTTTTCATTTATTATTGGCCATTTTGAATGCTCCTCAATCAACCAGGATGGCCCATTCCACCACAGTTGAGCGGATTCAATTTCTTGCGGGTACAAACCACGTGATATAAGATCCGCTGGATTTTCATTAGTTTTTACATGCCGCCAATCACTAGATTGAGTTAAATGCTGAATCTCTGAGACACGATTAGCAACAAATGTTTTCCACTTGTTGGGTGCGGCTTGTATCCAGTTTAAAGTAATGGTTGAATCGCACCAATAAAAGCAATTCTCAAATTTAATGTCTATGTATTTCTTGACATTATTCGCTAGTTGCGCTAATAAAACAGCACCGCATAGCTCAAGACGCGGTAACGTAACATTTTTAAAGGAGCAACTCGCGATTTAGAGCAAAGTAAAGAAATTTGAGTACAACCTAAGCTATCAGTGCTTCTAAGGTATATACAAGCTCCGTATGCCTTTTCAGAGGCGTCGCAAAACCCATGCAACTCAATAAATTTAGATTTTTTACATAAAACATGTCTTGGAATTTTTATAGATTGAAGATCATGCAGTCGATCTCTAATTTTCAACCAATTCGTATTTAAATCAAGAGGTATAGCCTCATCCCATGATAGTTTATATTGCCATAATTTTTGAATTATTAATTTGGCATTTACAATTACCGGACTTAAAAGTCCTAGAGGATCAAATATTTGAGCGGTCACAGAAAGAATTGATCTCTTTGTAACTTTAGCTTGTTTTGAGATTTGTTGCGTTGAATATAATAAATTATCAGCATTGGGTTCCCAATAAATACCTAATGTTTTATTTTGCTCGTCATTATCAAATCGAACATGAAATTTCTGATCATAATTATGTGAATTAATTTGTTTAAGTATATTACTATTATTTGAGGACCATTTACGTAGTTCAAAATTAGCTGTTAATAATATGGAAGTAATATCCTTTTGAATAGCAAGTGTTTCTTCAAATGAATCAGATCCAGTTATTAGATCATCCATATAAAAATCTGTTTCAATTATATTAGAAATATAAGGATATTCTATTTGATTATCGATTGCTAATTGCTTTAAGCAGCGTACTGCTAAAAATGATGCTGATGCTGTACCGTAAGTGACAGTATTTAATTTGTAAGAATTTATCGGTTGGTTTTTATTAGGCCTCCATAATATTAATTGTAAATCTCTGATTATCTTGTATTAGTACTTGACGGTACATTTTCGCTATATCGGCGGTTATTACGTAAGTATGCTTACGGAATCGCAATAATATTGAAAATAAGTCATGCTGTATTTTAGGCCCAATGTACTGAGTGTCATTTAATGAAATACCCGTGGAAGTTTTTGCTGACCCATCGAACACTACGCGAACCTTTGTTGTAAGGCTTGTTTCTTTTACCACTGCATGATGAGGTAAATAAAAATGAGGAGAGGCAATTGAACCTTCCGATACTTTTGTCATATGACCTAATTGTTCGTATTCTGTCAAGAATTTAATATATTCGGTTTTTAATTCATTATTGTTATCCAATTTTTTTTCTAATGAATAAAATCAAATTAATGCATATTCTCTCGATTCGCCAATCTCTTTGATATTTGGTTTAAATGGAATGCTTACTGCAAATCGCCCTGTGTCGGTGCGTTCTGTAGTTTTTATAAAATGGTTCTCGCAATGTAGTTCGTCAGGAGAGTATTTATTATATTTATTATTGCATTCTTCTAATGCCCAAAATTTTTCCAATTGAGTATCAATACTGTTATTGGTTGCACTAAAATATGCTAATGAATTGGGTGCACTAGAAATTTTGTTGTTTCTATTTTGAGTAAAATTTCCTCCAAGAATCCATCCCAATTTAGTATTTTGTAATATGGGCTTGTTATTCCCTAAATTATGCTGTCCTACGCATAATAATTCCCAAAATATACCTGCTCCCAATAAAATATCTATACGACTTGGGAGGTTACAATTTGGATCCGCTAATCGAATATTTCGAGGTATATTTAATCCTGAGATTTTAAATGAATTTATAGGCAATTTATCAGTAATCCTTTCCAAAACAAGACAGGAAATTTGTGCTTGGTAATTATTTATACCAGACTTGAAAGCTATATTAGTTTTAAAATCAATATTTGAAGTTATTTGGCTGATGCCCGATATTGTCGAATTAAAGCGGATTTTTGGTAATCCTAAACGATCACATAATTCGCGGGTTATAAAGTTTGACTGAGAACCAGGGTCTAGCAAGGCTCTACAAGAATGCGCATTTCCGTATATATCATTAATAAGAATATTTGCGGTAGATAATAATATTTGTGAGTTGTTTGCACAATGATTTGAATATGACACTTGAGATGATCCTGCAGCAAGAGATTCATCTGATGCGGCTATTTGAGAATTAACTGACTGTTGATTGGAATTCTGTTGCATATTGCTGTTACTTGCTTCAGTATTTTCTGGATAATGAAGGTGTAATAAGGAATTATGTTTTTACCGCATTTTCTGCATGGTTGCATTGTACAGTCTTTTGTAGCATGATTTTTCTTTAGACAATTTAAACATAGATGCAAGCGTTTAGTTTCAGATATCCGTTGATTTATAGTTAATTTTAAAAATGATTCGCAATGATAAATTAGGTGCGAAAACTTGCAAAACTACATGTTGCTTTATATGCGCTCACGTGAGCTTTAATATGTTTATTATTATTATTATTTCCTTCTCTAAACATATTATGTTTTTATGGTTATTTGAATCAGATTGATATAAATTATGATTGGAAGTGTTAGCTTCCAATGTACCTAAAATTCACAATGCTTTTCAAGAAAATCTAAAAGCTCCTGAATTGTTGGAAATTCTCCGCTTGGTTTAAAGGATTCCCAATCGCGTCTCATGGACCTAGTAAATTTGGAAGTTACAATGTAAATAAAAATGTATCGGCGGTGGGTTGGTTATAATTTTTTAGTGACTGTGATATTTTGAGTAATCCACCCAAAAGCCTTTGTACTGGGAAATAAGAATCTTTTTGGAGAGATTCTAAATTAAAAAGAGCTTTAATATTATTTTGCACAATTAACTTTTATTTTCAAAACGTTTATGTAGCCAATCCCACGCGACTTGATAATTTTCAGCAGAAACTTTTAACGATTTGATTGCTTCGGCAGCATCTCCAGTTAATGCTGTATTTAAGTAAAAGAATTTTTGTATATCTGATAACGACGAATTTTTATGAATAAGAGACTCAAAGGTGTCACGAAATTCTAACCAATTTTCAAATTCGCCATTGAAATTGGGCATTTTTATATTGGGTAAAAGTATTGACGATTCCCCCACATTAGGTGAGTTCCTTTGAACTACATCTGCTTCTTTTTTATCGGTGTTTTTCTTTTCTCATTAATAAAAGATTCAATGGTTGATGTAACGTTGCAAAATGTATTTTCAAATGCTTCTAATTCAATTTCGTGCTGTTCTTCAGCTGAATACGATATAATATTTTCATGAATTTCGTAATATTTTTCTAATAAATTTTGATTAACATCTAATCGTTTTTTTAAGCTATTTATTTCATCATTAGTGATTGTATCATTATTTAACATTTGATTAAAATACTTACTTAATCTCGTAAGACTGGCCTTTAACATGGCTCTTTTATTAATTAATGTTTTGAGTTCCTCCATTATGAGTAATTAAATAGAAACAGTTTTTATAAAGGGTAATGTGGATATATGGGATTGCACACTTACTTGATTGGGTTTAAATAATTCTGATTCCTGCGTTGATACACTGCTGCGTTGTACTCGTTTGCTGGAAGCACTTGTTTTTCTTTCTTTGGAATTCTTCGTTTTCTTCTATCTGATTTCAATATCCGGCTCGAAGAACCATGTTTATTCGTAGCGATCTTAATTCCTCTTTTAAGGAATGTTTAATAACTACTTGTGCTACTGCACCACATCTGTGAGTACTTTATTGTACTCTTTTCTTCTCGAAGGACCAGGAACAGACCGTAACATCTATTCCAATAAAACACTGTACTTTGTAATGAAGTATATAATACCAAAAAAAAGAATTTATACAAGAAATATAGCGTGTGTACACCCTTTGGTTATTGTGAAGGAACTGCTGTTACTCGACTCAGCAATTTCTTATATAGGGTTACAATATTACCTAATTCTTACCCTAATTTTATTTACAACTTTACTTAAGATTAAATAGTTAGAATCGTAAACAAAATAAGAAGCTTAAGATTATATTAGAACTTAGTATTAAATTATATACAGGATAATAAATTTAAACTAGGTGATACTTAGGCAGGGTTAAAGGTAAATTAGCAGGGAAAATCCCGTCTGCAATGTCCAGGTAAATTCGAACAAAGGCCTTTGATAAGTTTTGTGAATATGGGGCTGCGGATTCTCTGATTGCATTGATAGTAACATATCTTCAACAGTGTAAGTTTATTGTGAAGTACTGTGAGTTTTTTATGATGAGTATAGATCAAACTCAGGTGCTCCACAAGGATCTAACTTGGGGCCGCTCTTATTCTTATTTTTTATAAATGATTTAACAAATGTAATACAAAATTCAAATTGTTTGATGTTTGCAAATTAAATGAAATTTTACAAACGTATCGAATGTTCCGATGATTGTATATCTCTTCAAAGTAATATTAATGGGGCATTTGGATGGAGTTATGTCAATAAACTTGATATTAATATTCATATCTTTTACTCGCAATAGACAAATAATATCTTATTCGTATAAAATAAACAGTACTGATATTACGTCAAGGATTTAGGTGTTTAACTATTGACTCTAAACTTTCATATAAATTGCACATTAAATACATAACTACCTCAACCTATAAAACGTGAGGTTTTGAAATAAGGGAATCAAACATTTTCGAAACGTTATTTCAATTATATCATTATATAATAATAGTTTAGTCAGACCTAAACTTAAATATACTTCGTTGCTATGGCTTTCACAACCCCTGAGACATATACAGTAAACATAGAAAAAGTGCAGAAAGAGTTTCTAAGATTTCTTTATTTTAAAAAATACATCTAGATTTCAACTTCACTCGACCATTTATGTAAGAAGTTTAAAATGAACATACTATGAAATCGACTTGTTACTGCAATGCTTCTGTTTGGATACACATTACTAAACTCTTTTACTAATGATTATTATTTGTTATCAGTGTGTTTTAATACCCATCCGAGAATTACTTGAATTCATGAACTAGGTATATTCTCATTTGTAAGACAACCCAGTTCGCAACTCTTTTGTCGAATTTTTCGAAACATTTGCAAACTTATATTTATAGAAATTTCAGCAATGCCGTTCAATTTTTGAATGCTCTGTATAATTTTTATATAAGTAGGTATGCCTACTTTATTTAATTTAATTGGAGTTTTACGGAGAATTAGCTAATTTACACCATATATAGTATTTTTACATGCATTAATTGAATAATTATATTTTAATCTTACAGTAAATTAATACATTTAGTTTATGTACGAGTATATGTATATGTAGATATAAATATGTTATCATTCAATATGAAATATTTGTTACTCAGAGCACCAAAATCTTCAATATCCTGTGTTCAGCATCTTTTAGTGATTTCTAAAACAATGGTACTTGGTCAGTCAATTATATTTTTAAAATTTATACGTTATTTTTAAAATATTTATTTAATTTTAGAACAAGCATGAAATGTTATAAAGAATGCTATTTCTGTAAGTTTATCTACAAATAAAAAATAATTTTCTCTTTGTTACATAATCATAGGAAACACTGTATAACTTGACGTTAGGTACAAGTTAGGTAATTATATAATTCTGTAATATTATGATTCTTCATAGTGCTTGCGGTTACTTGTAAGTCATTCAATATGAAATATTTGTTACTCAGAGCACCAAAATCGTCAATATCCTGTGTTCAATATCTATCTTTCAGTGATTTGAAATAAGTTGTGGTACTTGGTCCGCCAATTATATTTTTAAAATTTATACGTCGTATATCTATAAAATTAAGAAAATATTTATTTAATTTAAGGACAAGCATGACATTTTTATATAGAATGCTATTTCTGTAATTTTATTTACAAATACAAAATATTTTCCTCTTCGTGACAATTATAGGACATACTGTATAATTTGACATTAGGTACAAGTTAAGTATATAATTATGTAATATTATTATTCTTCAAAGTGCTTGCGGTTACTTATAAGGATACTGCAAAATTACACCTCTAAGCCTGTTATAACAGAAAAGAATGAGTTGACAAATTTATACTGAATATACTGCCCCTGAGGGAGACTTATCCTGGCTTTAGAACAATTAGCACTGTGCTCAACCATGTCTGCACAATTATTGGGGAGTGACCAAACTGACCGCTCTTGCGAAAGGGTTAAATTATTTCTCTTGGGACAATTCCAAGTTCTAGGATTTCCATTCCATAAGCATTACTCTTTAAAGCGTGTCGCAATAAATAACTATGCAAATTTGCCGCTTTATAACTTTTACCTATTGTTATTTTACCGCAAATAGTTTTCGTATCTTTAGTGCGCCTATAAATTTAGTATATGCTAGAAAAGCATCAGTAAAATGGTCATCACATGACATCTAATTCAATTTATAATCATGTTGGCTTATATAACAGTTAATACCTAATAATATGCTAAATGGGGAAGAGATGTCACAACTTTTCTTGACAATATTACTAACACTTTAATTTTTCGAGATACAAGAAATATGGTGCTGTAGTTTGATATAGGTATTACCTACCTTTACTTAAAATATATAAATATTAGTAACGACTGCTGTTAATGGAAGGATAGAAACAATTTTGTTATACTTTAGCGTGTTTTGTAATAAAAAAGATGTTACCTATATACTGATATAAATTTCCATGATTTTGGTATGCTCTTTTTACCTAATATTTATTGACAATTTTTAATTTAAATTACATCCTGCATCTTTATATTGACTGAGTTAACCCTGTATTTTTGTACATTTTAATAAACAGATTTAACAGAAAATATTCCAAGAAATATTTGAAATTTTGTTAGATAATTTTTATGTAGCATGTTTTGGATGAACACCAAAAAATATTATAAAATAACTGTTCATTACGTACAAGAAAAGACAATTTTTATGTCTAGAATATTTTGACTTGGCTTAAATTGTGAAGTGAAAATATTAACAGTAGTCTTAAATAAATGCTACTATTGCACCGTTTTAATGAAAGCTACAGAAGATATAACAAAGCAGGAAATACATGAAGAAATATTGATACTAAAATAATAGGGAATATACGATAGTGTTGTAATACAAGATATTGGAATCTATTAAATTTCAAGAAAGTAATTATGTTACAGTTTTGAAAAAAATATTGTAGATAAAGTAAATTAAAACAATTTTTAAAAAATTATTTAGGTGCCCATGTATAATCTCTGCACTATAAATAATTGGCGGGAGGCAATATATTAAACCTTAAATTATTGATCAAATTTTCATTTAACAACTTTATTCATTTTAGAGAACATCTATATCATTTAGCTCATAAAAATACTATTGAGTAGGTATACTTATTATTTCACTTCACTTTGCGTGGAAAGTAGCTGAGGTATTAGCCAGTGGATCTGAGTATCATTTCACTATTTATTTTATTACATATTGTAGATACCTACCTGATGTATTTGCAGTAGGTACATACTCAAGTAACGTTTGTTTCAATTTGATTTGATTCATGTATACTCGAGACAAGAATTCAGACGACTTACGTCATACCAACAAATGAATAATTTAGTGTAGTATATTTTCATCAAATTATTTAAGAAACTGCAACTGATAGTAATAAAATTATATACTACACTAAAAGTTTGCATTATATTTTGCACTAAATTGCAAAAAATTATTGTTTGTAGCCAAAATACCATCCAAATATGCTTTGTTTCGTTTTGCTGAATACAAAATAGAGCTAAAGGTGCAAAATATCGTGATATCAAAATATTATATTGCTCATATAAATTGTTTAGCTTCTATATTATTTTCAATAGGGTTTATTGAAATATTTGAATCTTAATGCAAGATTGAAAATAGTAATAAAACCACCTAATAATGTCACTTTTATAATAATAAATTACTATAATACCTACTTACTACTATATTATTGAGTAAGACAATAAAGAAACAAAATCTGTACCCATAAAAATAACCACATTGCTCTATTAGAAATTGCACACTCCATTTGCATGAACTAAAAACCCTTTCAAACATTTTTTTCATATCTCTTCTAACTATGCTAAAATAAAGACTAAATTAAAAACTATATTTGTACCTTTATCGAAAACTAATCAAGTTAGCCAGTATTTATTACACTACTAAATTATGATCGAAAAAATAGCAAGGGACTTATATTAGTTTATTCTATTATTGTTTAACTTGTACCTTACAATATCACCCAAATTTTGACACCCGGTATATTGAAAATTAGAAACCATACAGCATCATGCTACTGCTATTCACAAATAATTTTTTGGCGTTAGCGAAAGTTTTATATTAGGTATATTTTTAAATATACCTATTCCTTAATATAAAAATTACCCACTCTGAATATTTCGATCAACCCTCCATAAGCACAATATTTGAAAATAGCCAGCTTATACACCTTTTTATGTTTCTCTTATCCGCACAAAGCTTTCCTAGCTGCACGAAATAAACTTATTTACAGTTATTTTTAACCGTGGGTAACCAACATATGTGAAGCGGGAATGCGTGTTTTAGTGTGCATGTAATAGGTTTACTGTCAGGTCAGCCATTTTACAGGGTTGGGATTGGATGTTTGGAATCCGAAGAGTGACCAAGGAATCCCACCGATGCGCTCGAATCCTAAAGCTGGCCAGAACAGTGGGGTTTCGCCAAATTGAAAACACGATCTAATCTGGTCCGAGCTCTATCGACCACCATATCTTTAACATTCATTTATACATCAGCCAGGCTATTTATTTACTGTTTGCTGAAAGTTCTAGCAGTATTTCCAGCTATTGTGTGAGTTTTAAAAGTAGAATGGATATTAGCGTACAATAAATATCCTGAGAAGATTAAATTTCCATAATTTGCATTTACTTTTGCAAATATGGGTATTTATTAATGTAACAGCGACACTTACCTTCAACAGAAAGACGTACAATAGTAGGGAAAATTACCATAATGCTAATTGCAGTAAATAACAAATTACATCCTTTTTTTCGACAACTTTCAAGTATACATGTAAATGATTAAATATATCATTAGTATTTTTTACGGTTGGATACCTAATTTACTTATTCTTTTGCATTTTAAATAAACAACCAAACGTCTAACATTAAGATCTTAATTATACTCTATAAATCATTCTTTAAATATGAATGTAAATATAGGAAACTTTTGCTGAAAATAGGTAGGTACTTATTACTCCTACTTACTTATATAAACAATAAAATACTTTGTTCCTTTATCTTATTTGTTGCATTCATGAAATGAAAAGTACATAGGTTAGGTCGAAATACATATCTAATGATTCACAAATAAATTATTTTAACAAATGAAAATGTATTTTAAATACAGTTTAATAAATTACACATTGCCAAAAGTTTTATTCAAGTTACCTTTTATTATATATTTATGTTAATAATGCTTTTGAATATTTAAAACGTTTTAGTAGTACGATATTTGCTGATGATGATGACCATCCTTACGCCTGCTTATACTTTGATCAATTTTGCCTTGTTTTTGATGAAGAGATTGAAAGAGCAGAGATATGGTTCTCAGCTAATAATTTTAAGTTAAATGAAAATAAAGCTCAAAATTGTTTCTTCACATCTTCTTGATGTTCCCACTGTCATAGTGTCACAACTAGATATGCATTATCATTTTATAATTTTACGTTAGGTTACTAAATTAGAGAAAAATTCCATTTATCTCAGTTTATTTACTAATTATTGTGGCAAGTGCTTAATATCTTCTAATGTTTTTAGTTTTAAAAACAAAATAAAATCATTTTACGTCACACTGATGCATTTTAAAATACCTACTTCTGGTATGCATATATTGTGTTAATGGTTTTCTTGCGCCTATTAGATTGTTTCATATTATGTTTAAATGGTTTCTTGTTTACTTTGTTTTATTGTATTGTATTCACAAGTTTGTATTTTGATGTTATTTATTGTGATAGGTATGTATGTCCTTTTTGTCTACGGTAATGTTATTTTTGACTTGCAAACAGATTTTAATTAACATGCCAATAAATACAATTACAAGTATTCACATTTTACTTATATTCTGAACGAAATGATATATTAAAATCTAAATTTGACAATGTATTTATTTTCATTATTTTCATTTCAAATAACATTTCTTTAATAATAAAAAAGGTTTTCATATCTTTTCAGTCATGGGCGGACACCTGCATTTATAAAAGCGCTTTTTATTTCAATATAAATTGCCAGTGGTCATTGCTGTCTTATTGGTATGCCTTTATTTTTCAGGTTGTTATTTATATTTAAATATTTTGTTTTGCGACTGCACTCGGCAGCAATTGTTTAATTTAAATTTGAACATGACTATATTACAAATTAGCTTGTTAAAACGAAATTATTTTTAATCCGGTTTTATTTAAATACATACTTGAATTTATTCTATTAACTGCTGTTGATAAATTAATCTCAATCATAAATCAAGTTTAAACTTGATATAGGTACTTAATTAATCGGTTAGCAGTAGACAACAACACATATTTCATAACTGAGCAGAGATTTATTTAAATCTCAGTTAAAATTTACTTGACGGTGAATTAAAAAAGTTATATCCACAATTAATATTTGTAACAATCCAATTATTTTTTTTATTTTATTATTTTAACTTTAGTATTCCAAAACAACAATCTCGTAGGTATTTAAAATCTACGTATTCAATTTCAATGCCTTAAAATATACACCGTAAAAAAATTTGAGTAAAATTTTACACAAAACCAACACAATTGGCTGTTAAATCGAGTCCACAGCCTGTTGTGTTAAAATAATAACACAATTCGTTGAGTAATTATGTATTATTATATTTGTTACTTAAATAAATATTTAATGAGTAACATTGAATAACTTTTGTAATGTTACCTATCTCTTACTACAAATACAAAATTGAGGATATATATATATAAATATCAATATCCGTCGTTCCGCCGTTCTCTTGACAAACCATTTCGCTGACCAAGAATAGTGTTGATAAGCTAATTTCTTTGTCAAATATTTAATAACTCAAAATTTAACACCAAAACAATTTCACTCATAATTGAGCTTGATGTTAGTCAATGTTTTTTACTGTGTAAAATATAAGAGTCATAATTAACACTTAACTAGATATTTCTTTTATTTGGTATTTTGTTCTAAAAAATTAAAAAGTAAGTAGAATTACAAATAACACAATTTTGTTGATACTAGTTTGCGTTATATATAATTTTTATTTTTAATAAATTGAGCAAACAATAACTATATCAACTTTGGATCTCCATACCGTAAATTATTTTAAATAAATTTTCACACAAAATTAACACATTGGTTGCTAAACGAGTCCCATTTGATTGTGTTGGAATAATAATCCCACAATAAGTTGATTTTAATATTTACGCAGTTGTTTGCTAGCTAAATGAATTTTGTATGATTATCATTAAATCATTTTTGAGGCAGGTTATGTATTATTATATAAACGCAAAGTTGGTTTATATTTTATTTATGTGTTATATTTTGCAAACCAACTATATAACCAAAAATTGCGTTAATAAGTTCATTTCACTGTTAAAATGTTCACATTTCGACCATAAATGAATTTACATAATGAGTTTTTGCTTTAAAATGTTTAAGAAATCAGCGTCATAAAACTTACTGTTGGGAAACACCCTGTATATGTAAACCATGAATGTGAGTCAAGTTGTATTCATTAATAAAAAAAATTAAATTAAAATAGAGTGTAGGTGTGTAGTATTATATGAAACTAATGATTTAATAAAGAATATGCATATACGAGTAAAGAGGGTTCAAGATATTTAATAAATCATAAATTAGATACCTAAAGTGTAAGAAAAGCCTACCTACGACTTTTTTTACCCTAACTGGTAAACAGTATGCCATCTTTAGATGAATTTTAGGCCCATCCTTTTACCATTTCAAGCGTAACTAATGAGTCCAGCCTTTTTAATTATTTAATGGAGAACAGTTTCACCATTATTTGAAAATATATTGTAGGTACAATATGTAGTGTGTTTTATCCATTATATTTATATTATCTTTGTTTTAATTTTAATTTCCTTTTATACGTTGTTTAGTCTTCATTAAATTTAATCTCTCATCAATACCAAAAGTATTGCTTTATTTTTGAGTTACAAATTAAATAACGAATACATAAAACATATTTCGCTTATTATGATGGTAATTGTCGTAAAAAGTACAAAGGAAATTATATAAAATTGATAAATACCACCATTAATAATTCTACTAAGATGCATACACATTTTATATATAGTTCTATTGAGAGCACTTTTTTAACATAGAATCCATACACTATTAAATATATTATTGTACGACATTTTACATTTACAATTAATGAGAAAATTAAGTACCGATTATTTTGTTAATTGAAGAACAATATTCTCATGAATAACCCCACAGTTATTTTCAATTTAGTTTAGTTATTAAGCCAAACATGTTCGTAATTCAATAAACAAATCAAAATAACAAAAAAAAAATGATTTACAGTTACAAATTACGATATTTATTGACAGTTATTATATATTATATAATGATAAAAATAATAAAAAGAAACAATAATGATAATTATTATTATTCTTATTGTTCTAATAATGTTTAATAATAATTATCACGCTTATATAATGTTTTTATTACTATAACATTACGTTATATTTTATCATTTGCCACTATTTAGTATTTGAAAGAAATATTCGTTATATTTAGGCCATCCTCTATGTCGTTATTATTAGAGATATAAAGATTTGAATAAAAGTTGTAGGGCTGGACCTGAACTTCTTTAATAAGTTAATAAAAGCACAGTGGCGTGCAGAAGTTGAGGGGTACACGAAGCAATAATATCCAAACAAATATTATTTATTTCCTGATATCAAATAATTTTTTTAAAAAGCATAAATACAGATATTTTAAGTAAAGAAAGCATTTGTATAAAAAAACATGATTTCCTTTTCAATAATACATTTCTGGTGTCGATTAAATTATATTCTATGATAAAACGATATTTGATTATTTCAAAAAATTTTTTTCCAATTAAACATCTGTTTATTTAAGTCAACAACTTATTGCTCGGGAATTTCAGGAAACAACTGTATGCTCCGACCAGCAATGATTTACACCTGAAAAATCTATAGTAAATAGTCAAAATATACCGGTTTTGAGCTTATTAGCTCTCGTCAGTACGCACAGTGAATGGTGAGTTAACTGACAACTAACTCTAGCGGCTCATGTTTCTCAAACCCGACATACCTGAGTACACCATAGCACAGCTATATCTAGCGGGCACCTATTGAGTTTTACAAAAAGAATTATGGTGACTGCATAAGCTTCGCCGGCAAAACTTTTGGAAGCGTGAGATGAGACCAGTTACAGAAGTGGCTACGGGACATCTCGGTAGACCACCATTTTCCGAGGAACGGTTCAAACCGTGGCAATCGTAACACCAACAATTGGAACCGAAAGCAATATATGGACGGGCCCAGAGACATCGATAGTGGAACTGTCCCCACAAAGCCTAACTCGAGAACAACTTGGGCAGATAAAAGAATCCCGGCTAATGTTAGAAATGGGCACTGTAATTCTGTTTCTGACAGTGATCAGTTACCGAGGTCACGGCATAATAACCCGGAAAATCACTATGTATCAAACGACATTTGGATAGACTAGCCTCAACATTATTAAAAATATCACTAGTTTTTTGTGGTATTTAACGGTGAAATGATGAATGAATGCTTTTAAAAAGTTTGATATATTTATCACATAGTGATTATTTATAGCCTGGAAAAAATAACGCGCACACTTCTGCCTAAGGATAAATCTGTGATTTTCTGAAGTTATTCAACTCTCAATTATTTTTAGATAGACTATAGTTAACTCATTCTTACTTTCTTAATTTAAGAATGACAAAAAATACAGGATTTTATATTCAAAATATTATTACATAATTGTGCGACTATATAACATTTCCAAGTTAATGAATTTTTAATCTGCGGACAAAAGAAGCACAGCAGACATCAATTAATTTGAACCACATTAGGCATTTACGAGGAACAGTGATAGTGGCTATTTTGGGAATTACATTCAATGAAACATGGAAGGTTGATTACTCGCCAAATACTGGTTGATTAAGTATAAGAAGCGAGTTTTGAGAAGGGTGCGGACCCAAAGATTGGCAGGCAATCACCTCAGTAGCTCACAGGGAGTTAGAACGGACACCCGCTGAATTCTAATTCCCTGTTCGACTGTCTCTCCACATCCATGTCTGCGATTGACTGCTCATATAAACTTTCTCAGTCCGAAGCTTTACTAAAATGTATTATTTATAAATCACTAATAAAGGGGCTTTCAAAAGCTTCAGGAATTCAATTAATCACATAGGTAAGACAATAGGAGGAACTGAATTTGTTAGTGCGCTATTCAATATGATTTTATTTCATTATATCAGTAATAGAAACTTGTATGGCTGGAAATTTGTAAGGTGTTAGTAGGTACATCAAATTGAGAATAATACAAGTTTTTTCGTTGACACGCAGTGAAAAATGGTAAATTAAACACATGATTCATAATTTATTTTTAATAGTTTTATTTCAGACTGGAAAATATATGATCATAGGCTCAAGTTCGTGTTTGTTTCGCCTAAGAAGTGCCCGTATCAACCCATAGAAATTTGCATAAAATTGCCAAACATTTAATACCTATACAGATCGTGCCAAAATTGTCTATTCCAGATACGAAAAAATGTGTAAGTAAGAATGAAAGTTATATGATTTTTATATTTTTAAATCATATATCATCATAATAACAATTCAATATCGCATTTTCAAGATGTAAGCCTCGTTTTTTTTAATGGAACACCCTGTATATTTTGACGCCATTGGATAGAGAGGCAAAATAAGCTTTAAAAAAAATGTATAACAGCTTGCACTGATGACATTATCTCCTCACTGGACAAAGGAAACTTCGCAGCACTAATTTTGCTTGATTGCTCAAAACCATTTGATACCCTTGATCCTGCCTTACTATGTTCTAAATTAAAGTATTATAGGTTTGACAACATAACTATCAGTTTTTTAAGTGATAACAAACGTCAAATGGTCATATTTTATGATAAATGTTCCAGTCCCGTGTCTGTTACCTCAGGAGTCCTCCAGGGTTCAGTCCTTGGGCCTCACTTGTTTTTGGTGTATACAACAGATATATTTAATTAAGTAAAATACACGAGAATGAAATGTAATGCTGACGATAGTTATAGTTTTTGGCCAAAAAAATATATAATAAGCTTGTAATAAAATAAACTCAGATGTAATGTCTTTACAGGAATATTCTTTAAAAAATAATCTAAAATTAAATCCTGATAAATGTAATGGCATTTGATTTTGTTATTGTGTAATTAGAACGTTTATTGATGCAAATTTTCGTTTAAAAATAGTTCAGCAACCACAACACACAACTTTTCTGTTACTGTACCACTTGATCTGTTGGTACAGTAAAAAACCTTGATATAATTTTTGACATAGATTTGCGTTTTAATAAACAAACGTTATGGGGCTCCACAACTTTGTATCTAAAAGTAAATATTTTAAATAATGTCATACTGTAGTATATTTTTTTTTATTGGTTTAGTTTCCAAAATGTCGCCTTCACGTGATTTGAAACTGTTGTAGATTTGTTTATAGATTAAAAAAATATAATCATGTTTCTTTTAAAATTACGAAATATCTTACCTTAAACTTGAAAACTTGTATAAATATAATTTAACTGTGTTTATTCATAACATTTTAACTACTTCATCACTACCCTATCTTCGGGAGAAACTTTCTTTTAGGTTTAATTTTCGTTCTGTCAATGTTGGATACCTACTCAAATTTGCTAGCACTTCCCCGTTATTATTTAGCCGTATTTCAAAGAGCATTCTCGTATAATGCAGTACATGTTTACAATAAATTAAGTTCCCACCTTAAGCGGAAATTTGCATTACGTAAAATTATTAAGATGTATTTCTTATAGTAATAAATGTAATTTTAGTAAATGTGTAACTATATGTAGCTATGTATTTCTATGTATTTTCATATGTATGTGGTGCATTTCCAGTTTAAGTTATTTTATTTTCATCATGAAAATGTAATTCCGCATCTTTATCTACTAGATTTTATACAAATTTTTTACTTCTGTCAGTATTTGTCTTATCTTTTCTGTTACTGTAGAGTGAGTAGGCTAAACTTTTCCTTTTCTAATGTGATTATTATTATTATTAATTTATTTATCTTTTACTATTTTCGAGATATTACATAATAATATAATATAATAATAATATCTCTACCCCTCATTCTAATCACAGGGATTAGCCCAGAAGTCGGAGACTTGTGCGGGAGAGGGGGCGGCATATTATTATTAAGCAGGTCGCATTTGCGCCCAGGAACGATTTACGTACTTAACATGTTCATATGAATAATGAAAATTGCTCATTGTTTACCATAATTAGGTAAGTGTTAATATTGATGTGTCGGTACTGTATTTAAATCTTAAAATTGTTGTAATTGTTTGGAATTTAAAAGTAATTTTCGTGATACCAGCCTATTAAGATTAATTGCATAAAAAGTCACAAGACAGACAAATTTTTATCAGTGTACCTTAAACTTTCATACCAGAAAAATGGGGAAACATGTCAGAAAAAAATACCTAAGTATTATTTCCCTCCAAAATTCGTCTTGAAAAGAAAGAACAGATTTTACCGTCCTTCTTTAAGAGGCAGTAACTTTTAGGGAGGCTCTATTTTAATAATAATAATAATAATAATAATAATAATAATATTGACTTGTGCGGGAGAGGGGGCGGCATATTATTATTAAGCAGGCCGCATTTGCGCCCAGGAACGACTTACGTTGGTAGGCCCTAACCACCATTCAGTGCAGGAATGAGGGAAACCTGGAAAACCTCATTAATTAGGGGGGTAGTCAAATGACAACCGGTATCAATCTCTCACATTGACCCAAGCCAACATTCTTCCACCCTACCATACCCGCAGAGAGGGTGCCAATCGCTCCACGAATATACGGTCTACCGGCTGCGGGGGTCGAACCCACAGCGATCCAGTCACCTCGATTTAAGTACTGACGCCTTAAACCGCGCGACCACTGACCGATCCAAATCCAATATATGAAATACTCTCCTTAAAATTTGCCAGGGAAGCTGCCTCTGAATTTTCTGTATACACTTATGCAGCACCCTGTATTATATATACCTATTCTACATTTGAGTTCTAAACTACTGTAGTTCATCTCAAAGAATTCTTATCTGCTTTAGTACCTGCTACTGTCATGACCTACTTATTTGATGCAACGTCAATAGCCTTACTGCCTCCCAGTTTTAGTACTTATTGTTGGTAATTTATGATCATCTGAATAAGAATAGATAAGGGTTGAGAAATGAGTCTTCCGAAATTGTAACCCATTTCTCTCTGTGTCTAATGTATGTGTCTGAATTCAACTGCAACTGGAAAATTGTACTATTCAGGTTAAATCCACCCTAAATTTGCAAATAATACAAAACCTTTCTTTGTGGTTATTCGGGGACAAAACGGTCTCTAAAAATGAATTTAAAGGTAGGTATTCGGTATCACTTGAAATTTGGCAAGTATAAATTCATATGCATAATGCTTCACTTCCGATTAAAACTTGTAGTATTTTCTACATATTTACATATATCAAGAAATATACAGGGTGATTCAGAACTATTCTAAAAAAATTTCAAAAATTGGTAATACTGGTTTGATATAAGTTGACACGATAGTTACTTACGAAGACTATCGGTCCTTTTTGGCTGTGAACTTGCGAATCAAGTGTGAATACTCTAACCTCTCCATATTGATTTAAGAACTCTAGAAATCACAATGTAAAAATATTTATTAACATATTATAATCATCTGATAAAACTAATAATGTTGTGTTGATTATTTCTTTTGTAAAATAATATATGTACAGGGTATTGGGAATAAACGCGTGATGAAAAATGAAGTCAATATCGTAAAAAAATATGTAAAATCCTTATCAAAATCCGAGAAAAAAATATGAAAGTTCTAGTAGTTTCAACCTTTACATCGCTGGGTTACTGTAGTCTCTAGCCAGGCAATTTCAAATATCCGATTACTTATTGTATTAACATTTTTGTGATGCAAGTATTTACATTAGTTTTTCAAATATCAAAACTGACTTACGTATAGCAACTCGCAGTTGATCATTTTAATTCTTGGTGAAGTGAAAATACTTTAGCAGAACGATTTACCGGTAAACATGTGCCAAATGCAGCTACTTTTACAATGGTGTGCAGTGAGTGCAATTGTAGTGTAATTTGCAACTGAATCGTGGAGGAGAGGCCCAGGGCATTTACGGCGTATCATGCATGAGGCTTAATTATATCCGTACTATGTACAGCGTGTCCAAGCATGAATATCAGGGGATTGGACTAGTGGGATTGGTACCATGGCCGCCACGAGCTCTTGACTTTAAATCATTTGAACTTATTTTTGTGGGGATATTTAAAAAATGAAGTATGCACCGAAGTGGACACTATTAATGATTTACGCAAACGTATCATAGTTACTGCCAATAACTTACAAGTTCAAGACTGACAAGAAGCAGAAATATATGTGTTAGTTTGTAGAAACTGGGTAAGACGGGCCCAAAATTTTGTTGTAACATCATGTATGTCAGACTGTTTTACTAATTAAAATCATACATTAATTCTATTAATAATTAATAACAATAGCGGCAAAAGCAGTTGAATTTGCTGCATTAGAATAGGTGTTGTAAAATTCAATTTATTTCTTTCCTTGGAAATTTCTTTAAATTTTTTGTCCGATCGCCGATGTTATGCTTTGCTTTATTAGGTTTTACAGTGGACCAGTTTCGAGTGCCCTACGGGAGTGTATTTTTAAATCAGTTTTGAACTGCTCCTGTTGATTTTGTTTTTACAAAATTATATTTGTAAGTCTCCTGTACATTCAAAGCTTTTTTTAGATAAGTTCTAATTCACCTCTGGATATTACTCACATACCCAACTGCTGACCTTTACGAAGAAATTGATACCTTTGAACCACGTCAGCTTTACTTTTTACACTTAAACATCTGACAACATAAATCTAAATTATTTAAAAAATATAATATAATTACGATATACATATATAGTTATTCATTAAAATGGTGAAATTAATTGTATAAAATATACATATTTAGAAGCTAAATTATATAATTACTTACCTGAATACAGTATGCGCCAAAAGTATGGAATAAATTCAATAAAAACGAAACAATTATTTTTTGGGAAAAATCCTTGAACAGGTCGATTTTTAATTTAAAAAATACATATTTTAGCGTAAAATGCGATTTTCAAATGTCATTTGTTTTCGAGTAATGACGTCATCGATTTTTTTTAAATGGCAACACCATATTTTTTTCCTTGATTCTGAAAGATCGTTTAATTCTCTATCAGACAGTACTAAAATTTTGCCCTCTTACATAGTTTTCGAGTAAATGACGATTGAATGTTAGAAAACGTAAATCAATTCAAATAAAGCAAAAACGTTATCAAGTTTAGTTTTTCGAATTCCATAGTTCTTTTATGGATCACGTAAGTGAAAATCTTTGCAAAGTGTCATTGTCACACCGACTTTCTAATAAGTATTGTAAGCGACATAGAAATTATTATTCAATTTAAAGTATTATGGCACATTTTGAAATTTTAATTCTTATCGGATGCGGGAATATGACTAGAACTCAGCAGGAAGTTTGCGATATATTTAATAAAAAATATCCAGATCGCCCTATCAGCCAATCAACAGTCAGTAAGATAGAGTCTAAATTTAGAGAAACTGGCAATGTTGTAAATAAATATTCCAAAACCTGGACGTCCAAGCATTAATGAAAATCAGAAACAAAACATTTTGATAAGTATGGTGGATAATCCTCATAATTCTTCACGATTGGTTGCATTAAACAATGACACTAGTCAGAGCACAGTACTACGTATCTTGAGAAAGGAAAATTATCATCCCTACAAAATTCAACTTGTGCAGGAACTCAATGAAGATGATCCCGCTCGCCGCTTACACTTTTGCGAAATTCTAATGGATTTATGTCAAGAAAATAGAAATTTACACCGGCAAATACTTTTTTCAGATGAAGCCACATTTTGTCTGAATGTGTACATTAATAAACCACGTAATTTAGAAGAACTTCAAAATCGCATTCGGGACGAAATACGCAGAGTTACCCCAGAAATCATTCATAATGTGCAAGAAGAATTTCTTCACAGACTTGCGCATTGTCAAGAAGTTGGCAATTCGAACATTTAATTTAAGTATAAAATTTAATCAATTGTATTTTATTTTACATACCTCAGAATTGTTACTTTTTTAAGGATAAAATTTACGTTTTCTAACATTCAATCGTCATTTACTCGAAAACTTTCCTATGTAAGAGGGCAAAATTTTAGTACTGTCTGATAGAGAATTAAACGATCTTTCAGAATCAAGGAAAAAAATATGGTGTTGCCATTTAAAAAAAAATCGATGACGTTATTACTAGAAAACAAATGACATTTGAAAATCGCATTTTGCGGTAAAATATGTATTTTTTTAATTAAAAGTCGACCTGTTCGAGGATTTTTCCCAAAAATAATTGTTTCGTTTTTTTTTAATTTATTCCATGCTTTTGGCGCATACTGTATACATATACAGAATATGTTCAGTAACCCACATCTTGAATAACATTTAAAACGCTGTTTTTTTATTACTAAGACCGAAATCCACATTTTAGTTGAATTAAAAAATGAGTAATTAAGGAAAAAATTGTAATATATGCATAAATTGTAGAAATGATTTGCTCTAAATTAAAAACTCAGTTCGTTTTCCCTTTTCTACAGATATTAAGGAGTCTTGTAAATAAATATTTTCATATTTATATTTATGCTACATTCTATTAAATTTTCCCCACATAATAGTCAATACTCTTATGGCAACTTTTTGTGTATTGTAATTGTAGGTTCTGTGTTTATTTCTAATAAATTCTAAAAAATTATAATTCTATATTTCTCTAAATGGCTGCGCCATTATATATCAACTTCAACAACTTATGTACGTGCGTTTTTATTATTTTCTTTTAGATAATTGTTTGCAATTATGTATGGATTTATTTTCAGTGAGCATAATGAAGTATTGACATGCAATGTGACATGAAAATTGTATTAGTAAAATTACTGTTCCTAATAAATACAGGTAGGTATATAATTCAAGGATTTTTTTGTAAAAGTCATAAAATAAGTTTTAGGAATTTACAGACTTCATAGACATTCATCAACCTAATAAGACTATAGATCGTTACAGGGATTAAAGTGAATTGGACACTGTTTTAGGAAACCTGAGAATTATTACGTATCTCATAAAAATTACCATTATTCAAAATTGCTTATGATTTTGAAAGTTATTTTTCGATTAAACTAAATTATTATTTCATTAAACAGGTAACATGATTACACTTATTTTCATGATTTACAATAATGTTAAAGGGAGAAATGACATAAAATATCTTATATATGAAGCAGAACTATTTTTCCAGTTTGATTTTTCTTTCGCAGGATACCTATATTTTATCCATCTTGAATCTAACAAAAAAATGTTAGTTCCTGGGAGAACGATTATAAATAAAAGTCCCACATAAAATTTGACAGATTTATTGAAATACCGTATACGTTTCTATTACAGAAGAAATTTGTTAACATACTAATACATTAATATTAAAATAAACAATACAACAAAAAAAAATATAATTTTTATAAAAATGTTGCATGTTGTCCTTTAGGTTTGTTGACAAAGGACAGCATACGTGAATAGCTAATTCCTTACTAAAATTACTATCCAGTGATGGACGGAGAAATTTGACACCAACCATGTAATAAGTATATTTGAAATATTGCAATACAACAGGAAAATCTTTTCTGAACTGTAAACTTTGTTGCATCAGTGTTTTCGTTCAGTTTTTTCTTGACATTTATGTTTAGGATTATTATTAATTACTTACTCATATTATTACGTTGCCATATTGATTTTTCCCACAGTATGTATACTCGTAAGTTGTAGGTACCATCTAATTTTACCTTTGATAATACCTACTTCTTTCATATGTTAAGAAGTTTTTGAATAGATGATATTTATTTAAAGTATCCATGACAAATTACTTTCTTTGTCTATAGTAAACCAAATACCTATTTTCTAATAATTTGTTGTATATACAGCATGTAGTTCTTCAATCAACACTGTCTTATTAGAACTCTGCAATCTGTCTAACCAGATCTTACTTATACACAGCGCTCCATTTTGTTTCCTTCACCTGAACCTGCCCTAGCCTCAAGTTCATATTATATAATAACTTAGATTGGATTTACAGGCAGTTGCGAATGGTTGAAAGATTCGGTAACACTTCACAGCTAAACATCAAGAAACCAAAACTGACAACGTGACATAGTTTCTTTGCCAGTTCAGTATTTGCCTGTTTTGGAGCGATCTAGACCAATCTACTGGCACCAAAAAAAAATTTGATACCTTAAAAAATCATAAATAACTCACATATTTTCGCATTTTTAATTTATGTAAGCCAGTCTTGCATACTCATAGTAAATAATGTTCAAAATTCTTCCGCGCAGTTTGCGCAGTTATCCTGAGCTCGTTTTAAATAATGAAATTGTCATGCAAAGGAATGAAACCAAGGAAATTGTGATTTTTATCGAATTTTCATTACACTTATAATAACGTAGACAAGTTCATTATTTGATTACTCCATCAGAAAATTACGTTTACAACAAAATGATACTACGCGCACATTACAAAATACAAAAATAATAACAATAACATGATTTATTTACAACACCTTTGTTGGTTTATCTATAATGAAACTTTTAACTTATCTAATGGAATGGAAGTGTAGCATGATATTGCAGTTCAACAAAACGTGATAACTCACATGTCGTTTCTCGATGACGTATCGTGAAATAGAGTTTCTTGACACAAGGCGCAATATTTTTAAATTTTAAACTAAAAACATTTATTAAAGCAATTATTTGTAAAATGATTTAATTTAGTGCCTACTTCCATCAGTTAAAATGAACACAACACACTCATTCGCCTCAATTTTCCGACTCCCAAGATAAACTCTGTAAAAAAATCCTGATCTTAGAATGCTTTTTGTTATGAGGTTATTCACTACTCACTATTTATACGCTCATTCTTGCTTCTATTTACATTGCAAATTGATATGATGGCAGAAAATTATGTTATATACGTATAGAAACCTAACCAACAAAATGATACTGGATTAAGGTTATGGTATTGAAGAAATGTTTTGTTGTTAAGTACATGCTATTTCAATGTAAATGATAGAATAATGATGTAATTAAAGTTTTCATGTTTAGAATTGGAAAATAAATTATTTATCGTCAGAACAATATTTAGAACTAAATAAACATTCAATTAATTTTTTAATGTTCTACTTTCTGATCATTACTGTCAATGCTGTAAAAGAGAAAATAACTCAACTATTGAAGTCTAAATCCCATTAAATGAAGTTCGATAGGTATGAAGTAAAGCGGAAATCAACAACTCAATTCCTGCCTTTTAATTTCCTGTCAGAAGGGATCGCGATTTCTGTCCAGGTTTAGGGTATGATTCTACTCACTTGCTGATGAGACAATTTAACTAGATTTATTTATATTCAAAAGCTAAACGCGGCACATGTTCTAAATTCTAATATCAAATTTATGATTGTCTAAAATGTCAGCATTGTGCTCGCCTGGAATGGAAACTATGGTAAGTTTTTTATGTAGGCATAAGTAATTATAAATTATATGCGACGTCAATGAAATGTTGTCGCAGCTAATTATTATTTCCATAATTATCTGTTTTTATATCGGCTGGCGCTTGTCTAATGACTTGCAAGTGACGACTACATAGCACACCTGTTATTCAAACATTGTCATGATCGGGTCATAATAGAACTTCTTACAGTAGAGAGTAAGCGTAGATATATTAAGGAAAATAGACAATGATAAATTTTTATTATTACGGATTTTTGAACAGAATCAAAAATATATTTTAATGAATGATAAATGCAATCATTATGGAAGCTATTAACTAACAAGTTTTAATGTAAAAGAAACTTGTAAACGGTTTATACAGGTTGTCCGGGAAAATGTGCGGGTTAAGCAGGCTTAAGGTTTATGATAAATAGTTTAAAATAAAAAATTTGGATAGTTTCAACCTTAGACTAAAAAAAGTACTGTTTATTGTCGATAAAATGAACCATTTACGAGATAAAGAATAATAAACCAATTCATGTTTTATTTTTTATAAAATAATGATTTCTATTTTTTTTCCTCTATAAAAAAGTGCTATACGAAAGTCATTCAAGCAACAGGAAAGTTTCACTTTAAGATGTTTAATCTGAAAAAATACAAAATTTAAAAAAGGCAGTGGTGTTCCAGGAGGCACCGTAACAACATTATTATTGAAAACACTTCTTAAGAGTTGCCTCAGAGTTGGCTCTGTGAAGTCTGCTACACTTGCGGGCACGGCTCCACAGGTAAAAATCCAACGGCGTTAGGTCGATGGATCGATGAGGCCAAGCAATAGATCCTCCTCTACCTATCAAATGGTTTGAATAAACGTTATTGAGGTGCTCCCGTACACCAACGCTGAAATTAGGTGTCCCATTGTGCACGAAGTACATGTTTAGGCGGGTTTCAAGTGGTAAGTGCTCTATTAGATCTTGAAAAGCGTTCTGAATGAACTCCAAATTGTCAATTAATCAATTGTTCCGGCAATACGAATGGTCCAATAAAAATTGCCAATGATTCCTGCCCAGATATTAATTGATGATGCGAAATAATAGTAGCATGAAGATGAGATACATGTGTGTTGTAAATTGGTAATGAAGAAAATCAATAATATGTATTATCTTATTAACTGGAATCGCCCACCATTATCCCCTAGACGTTAGTCAACTCATTGAGATGGCTTGAGGAAGTAGCAGACCACTTATATCTCACCTACACTCAATTTAGATGTGAACATACATATGAAGGAACAGCCAGTTCAATTGTTGGTCATCTCACCTATGGCATACTGATGAAGGGTAACAAGCCCGAAACCGGTATATGTCTGGTGTTGTGGCCGACAAGGATTCTTGGCTGTTTACACAGATACTGCAAGAGTAATTCAATGCCGGTCGGGGCGTTAGTTCGCGGGGTAGTTGTTTCTTGCAGTATCATTTATAGATTTAATGGCTCGCCGCCCAGGGCGAGAGGTCTGCGATTAAGAACCTGCTGTAATGTAGTTTGCTTCCTGCAAGTCGAGCCGTTTAGGCCGAGCAGGAAGTAGCAGACCACTTATATCTTACCAACAACAATACGTTTTCATGGTAAGTACATTTTTTGCGAACATAGATCGAACTTTTTTTCTTAACAGTTTATTTTATCGACAATAAACAAGAGTATCTTTTTTTAATCTAAGGTTGAAGCTACGCAGATTTATTATTTTCTTATCTTATCTTTGTCATACAGTGTGTTCAAAATTTAAGCATTAAGTTGAAAAGCTTAGCCCGCCCCTGGTAAAATAAAAAGGCTAAATATGTTTCAAGGGCACCATTTTAAGAGTAGTGTCTCTCAGATTTTTATTAAATTATATAGAGTACTTTAAAAGTTATTCAAGAAAAACCGATTTCCAGCGGTATCCTTCAGAGAAACATATCTCCGTAGGGAGGATCTGTAGGAATAATTTGTATACGAATTTGTCATCTTATTTTTTCATGTTCTATCTGCACCCGAGAGATTTTCCACATTTTCTCGGACACCATAAAATAATTATATAATCTACGAACACATGACTGTTTCAAGTTGAACTCTAAGTCTTTGTTAGCATTTAGCTATTATTATATATGATGTTAGATCCAATAGTTATGTGCAGTAAGTAATTTTTATGAGTGCGAGATCTCTTTTCTTGATACTGACTTCTTTTTTTATTCACTTAAATAGAGCGAAAATTTAACTCAATCTCGTGCAAACATGTCTCGTGTAAGCTGAGTGTAATATGAGTGACATTTTACCTCATTACATACGTTACGTTTATAAATTTCGACTTAAATAAGTTGTAACTGTACATCGCATATGCAACTTTTGTTAAATGAGTTGACGAGAAATGACATATATGATAAATAAACACGGAGTTCCAAGAAACAACCACCCTGCGGGCTAATGCCCCTACCAGCATTGAATTACAGCTGCTAAACCTATAGCAAAAAGCCAAAGTCACTTGCCAGCAGCCCACTAGACATGTACCGGTGTCGATCTTATTAGTTCTCATCAGAATGCCATATATGAAGCTGTTTTAAGTCTGTCTAACCCGATAGAAGGGACCATGAGTAACAGTGTAGTAAATGTACTGATGAGTTTATAAAAAAATCGTAATCCTAACTTCTAACTTAGCCTTAACCTTAGTCTTAATCTTAATCCTAAGATTTTGACACTGTTTATAAATATTTAGTCGTAACTTAACCGTTATTTTGTCTCTACAAGCCCCGGCCAATCGCTGACGCCGTAAAAAGCATGTAGAAGGAAATGGAGCATTTTCGCGTATGCGTAGGTACTTATTTCGTCTTAGTCTTAGTCCTAAGAAGTTAAAAGATAGGAACTTTCAAGGTCAGGTCTTAAGACATCCTTAGGACTAAGACTAAGTTACGACTTTTATAAACATACACATGGAAATATGTACATTTAACTTCTTAGGGTAAAGATTAAGGCTAAGTTAGGACTAAGTTAGGGTTAAGACTTTTTTATAAACTCACCATACATCTAACGACAATTTGCTACTCTATGCTGGACTGAAAAGCCACATACACCATTGAATGTTATCGATTTCTATCGCGATTCGGCGCAACTTCTTGCAGCGGTCATAATTATGAATTATACCTTAGATTTCTTATTCTCAAAAGCTTTAGAGAAAGGATATATGTAAATAACGACCCGATCAATGGTGAAAAAAGATGCCACAAAAAAATAAAGAAAAAGCAAGAAACCAAGGAAGAGTAAGAAGGGTTTTCGAAAATTGGATATACATGGAAAGGTACGTCAATGGAACAGGGCCAAAGGTTGGCCCCTGTTCCTGAACAGGGGCCAGGTTGATGATCAGTAGCAAGGTGATAAGCCGAAGAAGGAAATAAGGAACTTTCATTAGGAAGCCAAAGAGAAGAAAGAACCCTACACAAGACAATTTAAGTTAATTAAACGCAAAGAGAGTCACGTAGTCAATGTCCCTTACATCGAAAGTAAACTAGGTAGATGGAGAGAATACTTTTAAGGTTAGCTAAATGTTGAGAGGACAGATAACGAAGAAAAGGAATTGGAGGAGCATTTTGACGAAAATAAGCGGGATCAGGTAGTGGAAAATTCCTAAGAAAAGGTAAAAGGAATAATAAAGAACGTGCACAAGGCAAACGAGAGGAAGAAATAATTCCAAACAGGTGCATCAAGGCTATAATATGTCTCATATACAAAGGAGATAATATAGAGTGCTCAAATTATAGAGGAATTACACCACTCGATGTGTAATTGCAAGGAAGTTAGAAGTAGATTCGACATTTATACTTATGAGGAAATGGGGAAGTAAGAAAGGCAGGTCTACAATTGATCAAGTCAACAAACATTGTTGAGAGGTGAAGGGCAAAGAAGAAGTGGGCGATCAAGGAAGAAGTGGTAAGAGGCATCCAAAGATGATATAAGTTCAATAAGGGTTGAATGATAAAATGGAAACCATAAGTTTTTAAGATAGATCGAATTGTTTTATATAATATAATTTTTACTTAAGTTATGCATTTAATTGTTACACTAAAATGTTTCCTTTTCATTAGGGATTAGCCCTAATAAATTTTCAGGTAAATAATATCACAAAAGCTGAAATATTTGCAGTAAAATATTAATCTATAATATATCATTACAGACTCTCCTATAGTGAGAAACATGCTTTAGTTAATAAAAAAATAAAATAATCAAAACAAATTTATCACAAATTCAGAAAAGAGATGCTTAATAATTTCAATTAACAAAAACTTATTTTCAGTTTTACTTACCACGTATAGACAAGATATAAATTTTTCCATTGTCAAATATAATCAAGATACATTACATTTATTTTATTCAAGTGCTTGTTTTGCCTACATTAATAATTATGTTATTGAGAAAACTCTTCTTAAAATTCCTTATTTACATTATTACAGTCAAGTATATACTTTTGACGGAATTTGTGTAGTGTTTGTGAAAGTGTAGATATATAGATTTCCTTACTACTATATGAATGGTTCCTGCCGTATTAATGTATTATAATAATTTTATAATATTTTTATAACTATCTTTATTAAAACCGATAATTTTAGAAAATTAGACATATTATTTTATCTGTGGCAAGAAAAATAGATTCAGTAATTGCAATGTTACGCCGCGACTAGCCGTATAATCTATTTCGGCTTACTTCAGTAATGTTAAGTTTAACACAAGCATCATTAAAGCATAATTAATTATACGTGATTGTTACAAAACCACAAGGCTTGTCGCACGGTTTGTAATTTCTTACACGCTCTGTCGGAAGCAGACTGTGTTTCAGATGCAAAAATATAATTAAAAAATAGGATTTACTTATATTTAATTTTTTTACACTACAACTCATGCATTTAGTACATCTTAGAAAATGTAAATGAAGTAATTCAGCGATTTAAAATATTATAAAGATAATTAGTGACTAAAATGAGACAAAAATATATATTGTAATATTTATTTGGGTGTATGTTTTATTTAATTAAATTTATTTTTATTATTTATTTTAATTTTAAAGATTTTATTATGTATTTAATGTTAAAGTTTGAATATTAATTTTTGTTGGGCGCCTTGATCTTTTTATGTATTATGTTTTATGAGTGTATGTTGTGTTTAAGCTATATTTTGTTCAATACAAACCTTTTTATATTAATTTTTTTTGTCTTTATCTTTTTATCTTACCTTATTTATACAATTTTTTTGTTTATCCCTTGTTAGACACAGTTTCACAAATCAAAATAGCAAAAGAAACTTAACTCAGGAGTCGGTTCAAAATATGCAGGGTTTTTATTTTATAACAAATAGTAACACACTTGAAAGATTAACAGTTTTTGGTTCTAGAATCAATTTGACAACAATAAAGAATATTTCTTTTTTAATATTACTTTTCTGATGATAATTTTACCAAACCACTATAAGTTAAAACTTTGTTATTGAATTTGATTGAAGTTTTATAAATTATGCTAAAAATATTCTTTATTTTGTAATGTTGGTTGCATTCCTACAGATCATAATATATTCTAAAATAATGGCTGTTCATGCATGACAGATAGTATTAGTTCCGGTGAAATTAGTGAATATGGTCGTTATATCGCTTGGATTAAACTTATTTTAGACAGGTAAGTCCTGTAGTTTATTCTTAATACTTTGCAAAGATTGAAATAGTTGAAATCTGTTTTAATTTACTATAGCTATAGAAATTTAGAGTGAACTTTATTTCTTTAAGGTACCTGAGGTTAGAAATGTATTATTTTCCTTCCTGGAAACTGGAAACTGCCTGGAAACTGGATTCTATGGACTTGCAAATTTCCCTGGATACGGTTGATATTTTCTGTAGTGGCAATAAAAAACTTTACTGGATGATGGAGACTGGTAAATTTAGCTGGTGAGTCGATATTTTCTTGATTTATACTTGTTGGTTCTAATAAATTTTGTAGATTTTCGGGAGCTCTCTTGCGATCTTCTACCTTTTTCTAAACCCAAGCCGTAACTAACAACAACTTCTTTGTTTTTTATCCTTTCTGTAGATTGCCATGTTAAAAGGTCCTTATACATGATTTTCCCACAGTCTTTGGATGTCTTTTTATGCACATTATCACAACACAACTTATAACTAATACATTTTATAAATGTCCTTTTATCTTTATTGTACAATTTTACTTATTTTATTAATGAAAATAGTCTTTATTTGGTGTTTTAGGTCATTTACAAGGGATTCTTGCAAAGTCACCTTTACTTTTGACAGTTCTAGAATTAATTCTTATAATTTGACATTTAAATTTATTTTTCAGGATATGATTTATTTTTAATGGAAATATCTTTCATAATGTTACTCGTCTGCCTACAATATGTATATCAGATTAATCTATAGACTTTCACCTTTCATTCAATATATGGTGCTCTGAGTTTAAATTCCTTTTCTTTATGTACTGAGTGATAACAATTGTCAACGTCATGCAAATTTATGAAATTTATTTTATACTTGATAATAAAATTATTAAATTATTATTTTTATGCTATGTAATATTATTTATTCTTAGTAACTTTATATCCAGGATATCCATATTAACAAATCTTTGTATTTTTTTATAAATTTACACTAATAATTATTAATTTTATTCAACTTTAAGTTCGGTCAGGTGTTATTTTCATTTGATTTTCTATGTGCATATTTCAAGGTGTTACAATATATTTAAACATTTACCCGTGAACGTTAAAAAATGTATCATTAATATTTTGGTTAAATCTAATGAATCAAGTCTATAATGAAGGATGGAACTATGTACAATATTTGACACAGACTCGATTCAGACAGACGGATAAAAAATTTGATCACGAGCAGATACCGACGCCAGTTGTAATTTTGCTATGTATGATACAAGTAATTGCTGTCTGTGGACGATAATCATGTATTCTTCTAACCGCATCATGGGCCATGGATTCAAATTGTAAATACATTTTCAAATTGTCAAACATGTGGTAGAAATAAGTAAGTGAAAATGGCCGTTTTCATCCGATACAAAAGACTTGTTGATTTGCTTCTTATTTCAGAAAACGTATCTTGTGGTGTGTCATTCCATGATTACCATTTCATTTGATCCTCATCTACTTAGCTATAAAATTTTGAAAAATGGGTCAAACCCCCTCATAAAAACTGTGTGAGAACTACCACAGTATAATGAAAATAAATCATCACTATTTTGAGTTTGTTACAACACTAAAATTATATAAATACTTCATTACTAATTGAAATTGTATACATATTGTGAAACAATAAGGAAATAGACTGATATGGATCGGTCAGTGGTCGCGCGGTTTAAGGCGTCAGTACTTGAATCGAGGTGACTGGATCGCTGTGGGTTCGACCCCTGCAGCCGGTAGACCGTATATAAGCTATATTCGTAGAGAGATTGGCACCCTCTCTGCGGGTATGGTAGGGTGGAAGAATGTTGACTTGGTTCAATGTGAGAGATTGATACCGGTTGGCATTTAACTACTAATGAGGTTTTCCAGGTTTCCCTCATTCCTGCACTGAATGGTGGTTAGGGCCTACCAACGTAAGTCGTTCCTGGGCGCAAATGTGGCCTGCTTAATAATAATATGCCGCCCCCTCTCCCGCACAAGTCTTCGACTTCTGGGCTAATCCTCGTGATTAGAATGAGGGGTAGAGATATTATTATTATTATTATAATCTCAATCTTGTGTTTAGAATAACACATGGTTTAGAAAGTTAACTCAAATATTGTTCAGTTACCCTTAAAAGATTTATTTAGTTAACAAATAACTGACTACACATTACTCAATGAATTGTGTTATTATTATTTATGGATGTGGAAAATTTTATGTTATGCAGTTATGTTTTCCATATTCTAACCTAATATTTATTTTTAGTGGAATAGAAGAAGTTTGTCTCATATTACATAAATGAGCAATGTAAGAAATTTTTATGAGGTAACCAATATACGTTCACACTATTCATGTTTTCGAAACAATATTTAATATTTTGTCCCAGCGCATCCACCATTTATTTTAATTTGTAAGTAAATTAAAGGCGTAATTTAATTGTATATACAAAAACATATGCTTAGTTATATAGAAACGATTATTCCAAAATTTACAGTGTTTTGTTTATAAATGTACTATTTTACAATTTCTTCAAAAATTAACTCAAAATATCTTCTATCTTACCCTTTCCTTACTGGGTTTAGGTAATAAAAGAAATAAACAGAAAAATACATAGCCATCCATATTTCATTGTTTTTATTACACCTTCAGAACTTTATAATTTTGGTTTTTAATTACATGTAAGTAGAAGACCATAAGGTTTGTCAGTTATATTTGAGGAGAAATTTATTATTTTGGAAATTCAAATGTAAACAAGGATATGCATTTCAAGGTAAGTAAAATTTGTTCATAAATTAATAATAATTATTCTTTGTATTTCAAATAAGCACTTCTGAAATAATTTGCTAATTGTTTATTTTGTGATCTCAATTCGGAAACACAGGATATTAAGTTACCTAATTATTATTAACCGTTAATTATACATTTTTACATTTAATGTGATTAAATACAACCGAAGCATTGATTTCTCACTTTTTAATTCATTTTTCATACTCAACATTATCTTTAGAAAATTATTATAAATATATTTAATAAAATGAAGCCTTCGTTAGGGTATTTATAAATAAATAATCATCAATATTTATTTATTAAGTATTAGGAAATGCTGAATTTAGTATGATATAGAGCATTTGATGCTTCATCTTTTGGAACAAAACTCGAGCTAAATTCGGTGCGCATATTTAGTATATTAATTGATATGAAACAAAAAATTATCAGCTCTAAAAACTTACCAGTGGCGGAGGTGTGAGTATCACAAAAAGTGAATATAATATCTAATACAATGGCGCATATGATACCTACTGTCATACTAAATATGCATACCGAATGTGAATAAATTATCTCAAGCAAGAAATTAAAAATTAAAAACTTTTTTTTAATTTTTGACACTCTGTATAACTGGACAGTGGCTTCAGATTTATATAACAAAAAACCCTTAATTTTCGCTACAGGATACGTCCCTGGATTTTTTACCACTACTCAAGAAACACCTTATATGATTCATATTTTGATTTTCCCAGAAAATTTTCCGGAAAATACTTGTAAATACTAATTTGAATGCAAAACGCCATTTAACGCTGACGCGTCAACAAAATGTCTCTTCCTTTAAGTTTACATCTTATATTGAATATTATGGGATTATCAAAATTTTCTGGTATCCAATGTACGATGGGTACATATTATTTTAACTTTAATTAGGTACAACATGATTTTTTTTTACCTTGGCCTTGGAATTACTTTTAACAAAACTCAGTTCCTTTATAGAGTCATTATGAATGATTTCCTCCAATATACAGATTTAATTAAATACCGATGTTATTAAAAGTCGGACATGACATTGTGCGTATAACGATGGGAGGGCAATATCGCCAAGGAGCGGATTTCTTCTTTCTGGGTTCATATCAACGACGAGCCGCATCAGTGACAGCCTGGGGCTGGATTACCACCCTCTCATCTCATCATCGCACAGTCGAGGGGTGGCACGTCGTGTGTGTTGTCACACTGACAGACACTTGTATTAAAGTTCTGTGCTTCCCAAATTTTCCCACATATATCCAGCGGCTTTCTCCGCATTTTCACCTTTACTATTACTAAAAGTATTTGCATGTGTTAGCAATACTTTTTTTGAATAACTGCATCATTGACGTTACTACTACTACTAACAGAAATTAAAAATATAAATAATAAGTTTGTGTTGGTGCAATGCAACATGCTTCTTACAATTTACGGTTATTGTGACTTAATTTAGAAATATGCAATTAAAATATACCTACCTTTTTGTTTTTCCAGATAAAATACATCAATATATATTTGCTAATTTCAGTAAAACTAAACTTTGACTAATGAACATTAGGTACTTGAATGGCTACTGCTGTTGAAATACTTATGTTGAATCGAAATTAGAATCAAGAAATAAAAACTTCAAAAATGAAAGTTAATATACAGGGCATATCTAAATTATGGCGCCAAGTTGAAAACTAAGGTAGGAAGTAAATATTTTAATTTCATACTGTTCAGTAATATTCATTTTTAAAATTATTTTTAAAGCGAAACTTTAAAGTACTAGGACGATAAAGTAAAGTCCTACGACTTTAAAGAAATTTCTATGGTAACTCACGTATTACGTATTATTGGGGTTATTTTTCCCATTTCAGAAACGTGATATAAGAGTTTGGTTTTTTAATTAAAAAGTCATGAATTGGAATTAGTATATTATTTTTTATGTTAGTATAGCTTTCTTTTCGCGTATTCATCTCAATAATCTCAAATCTCTAAAAAGGAGACAGTCCTGTATTACTCGAGATCCGCACAGAATTGTATACATTTTTTAGCATTTCTCTATATATAGTAGGGTATTAAAGGTTTAATTTAATTTACTGTGTTAATATAACAAATATTATATATAAATTTTAAGTGTTATTTGTAACATTAAACATGCAGAGTTTACACATTAAAGTATAAATTTAATTGTATGACATATTACATTTACATAACTTTAAAGTAAAAATAAAACAAAGGACATTTTTCTTTTTATGTCTAACACTCTTTTAACAAAATATTTATATTCTAATAGATAATAAAAAAGAATTAAAACAAACATTATTGTAGTAAATCATAGACATTTAGGTATTGAGTTTACGAAAATTAGTAGTGATCTCAACATATTTTCTTTCACTAACATAAAAAGAAGAACAAATTACAGAAATAGTAGTTCTGTGACTGTAGCAGTCCTAATTAACTTTAATTTCATTGCAATGGCAATATTTATTGTAATTCAGTTCTTATCATCATTTTCTTTGAACCTCAATTTAAAATAACCCTTGACTGTTCCGTTTGGCGCAAGGGCTTATTTAATTAATCTTTATTATTTTTTCAGAAGTTACTAAAATTATGCCACAAATAAATAGCTTCAGACAATATCTTAAAATTTTCTGTTTGAACACCGCTATCGACAACAAAGAGACGCTAAAATAGCATGTTGTTGCTGGCACTGCTGATGTACTGAAGTAACCTAAAAAGACAGTTATTAATTTTTTTATGGTCTACTTAATATAATAAATTTCGAAATACAAAAATAATAATGTCTAGGACAAAACATACCTCCTTATAATCCTATAATGTTATGTATCACCTGAAAAAGAAGTTTAAGAATATTATATTGTCACGGATTTCCCAATCCGTCTTTCCTCTTACTTCCAGAAAACAATCCGTTAATTAATTACTTTTTATTATCTACTGAACACTACTAATTACAGGTCAACTAAACACTTATCGCTATCTAAATCACTTTGATATCTCCAACTAAACACTTTAATTCAGACTGGAACACAAGACTTATACAAGACTAACTAACTCGGCCGTTTATTCTTCTTTATAGACCCAACGAATATTCCAGGTATATTCCAGTATCTCTAGATCCATTTTCTCGTACGACTGGAACGCTTCTCGTCGTTTCCATGATTTTCTGGTAACGCCTCGATTCACGCATGTTGTTTGTTTACCAGAATGGCGTAGGGGCGATCGGAGCAATCTTAGGCAATTCGCGGTGCCACAGTCGTCGGTTTGGGAGTGAGGGGGCAAATTCCGTGACACTGCCCTCCTTAGGACCGATCGTCCCGATCGGATACACCTCATACGGGGACAGACGCTCCAGATGGACGACCTTCATCTTACTCCTGGGAGTCCTCTGTATCCGGTAGACGACATCATTGATTCTTTTAATGACTGTGTAGGGCCCTCCCAACGGTTCTGTAGTTTAGGCGATCTTCCTTTCTTCCGCGTGGGTTGTACAGCCACACCAGGTCACCTTGTTGGAATCCGACTGTATTGGCCCGGACGTCGTATCGAGTCTTCATGCGATCGCTCTCAGTCGCATTCGAGATCTGACTTGATCGGCTGCTAGTCTTTGTTCTAGCTCATGGGTGTAAGTGTCTGGCTCGGTGGGCTGTTCCGCAGGACGACCAAATACCAAATCTGCTGGAAGGCGAAGCTCTCTTCCAAAGATGATCCTTGCGGAGTCTTCCCAGTAGTTTCATGGACAGCTGAGCGGTAAGCTAACAGGAAGAGTGGAATGAGCTTGTCCCAGTCTGTTTGGTTCTCGTTCACAAACATCCTCAGATTGGTTTCTAGTGTGGCGTTGAAGCGTTCCACCATACCATCTGACTGGGGATGCAGTGGGTGGTCCTGGTTTTCCGTATTCCCATAAGCTCGCAGACCTTTCGGAACACACCTGATTCGAAATTTCTGCCCTGATCTGAATGCAGTTCCATGGGCACACCAAATCTGCAGAACAGGTTGTTGACTAGGGCTTCTGCTACGGTCGTGGTCTCTTGATTGGGAAGAGGGTATACTTCCGGCCATTTGCTGAAGTAGTCCATGGCTACTAGCAGATATCGGTTGCCACTTTGGGTTTTCGGAAATGGGCCAGCGATATCAATGGCAATCCTCTCGAACGGTGCTCCTACGATGTACTGGCGCATTTTGCCTCTGGAACGGGTCTTCGGTCCCTTGCTGGCTGCACATACGTCACATTTTCGGCACCAATCTTCTACATCCGTCCTACAGCTCAACCAGTAGAAACGCTCCCTAATCTTCTGTAGAGTCCTATTGATACCAAAATGTCCACCCCCAGTACCTCCATGTACTTCCTGCAGCACTTCCTTGATCCGGGACCTCGGGAGTAGTACTTGTTTCTTGACCTCCGTTCCGTCATTGTTCTCCCATGCTCTTTTTAGGACACCGTCTTCCAATACCAAGGAATTCCATTGAGCCCAATAGCTCTTTAATGTTGGGCTTTTACCGCTGACTTCAGCCCATGAGGGTCGGTTGTTGGCTTCTTTCCAGTCTAGTAAGGGCTTGATGTCACAGTCAGCTTGCTGGTCTTCCCGAATCGCCGCTGAACTCCATCTGTCTTCAGGTTGGGCTGCTACCACCTTGCAAGGAACTGATGAGATGTCCTCTTTCCTTTCAAGACTACTACAGTGCTTGCAGTTGACAGGACAGGGTCTCCTAGAAAGGGCATCTGCATTTCCATGTTTCCTACCGGCTCGATGTTCAACAACAAAGTGATATTCTTGGAGCCGTTCCAGCCACCTGGCCATCTGTCCTTCCGGGTTTTTAAACTGGAGCAGCCATTTAAGGAAGCGTGATCCGTTCTTAGGAGGAATTCTTGGCCATACAAGTATTTATGAAAGTGTTCTAGGCTCTTGACGATGGCAAGTAATTCTTTCCGAGTCACACAATAGTTCTTTTCGGCTTTTGACAGGACTTTGCTGAAGTAGCCCACTACTCGCTCTTGGCCATCTTGTATTTGGGAAAGAACTCCGCCAATTCCAATGTTGCTTGCGTCCGTGTCCACTATAAATGGTTGTCCAGGTATTGGGTATGTCAAAATCGGGGTAGTGCAGAGGGCCTCTTTCAGCGTCTCAAAGGCTTGCTGGCATTTCGTCGTCCATTCGAACGGGATGTTGTCTTCTGTGAGTTTATGAAGAGGCTTGGCAATGTCCGAGAATCCTTGGACGAATCGTCGATAGTATGTGCATAGGCCAAGAAAACTTCGAACTTGATGTTTGTCTTTAGGAACCGGCCAGTTCTTTATGCACTCTGTCTTCTCCGGGTCTGTTTTCACACCGTTTGGAGTAATAATGTGGCCTAAGTATCTGACCTCCTTTTGGAACAGACTGCACTTCTTCGGGTTCAACTTCAGGTTCGCTGCTTTCAACTTCTTGAACACTTCGGACACGTTCTTCAGGTGCTCCTGGAAAGAGCGTCCCAGCACCACCACGTCGTCCAAGTAAATCAAGCAGGTCTCCCAATGCAGGCCATGAAGTACAGTTTCCATCAGTCGTTCAAAAGTGGCGGGCATTACATAGACCAAATGGCATTACATTGAACTGCCACAATCCATTTCCGGTAGTGAATGCTGTCTTTTCCTTGTCTTCTGGGCTGACCTCGACTTGCCAATATCCACTCTTTAAATCCAAAGTGGAAAACCATTGCGCACCAGCCAAGGTGTCCAGAGTATCGTCAATCCTCGGTAATGGGTAACTGTCTTTCTTGGTGACGTCATTTAATTTTCTGTAGTCCACACAAAATCGGGTGGAGCCGTCTTTCTTCTTGACCAGAACTACAGGAGAAGCCCAAGGACTCTGAGATGGCTCTATGGTGCCTTGATTTTGCATCTCGATTAACATCTTGTTAACTTCTTCTCGCTTGGCTAGTGGAAGTCCTCGTGGTGGCTGCTTTATAGGAGATGATGAACCAGTATCGATTCGATGCTTCACTACATTTGTTCTCCCAAAGTCGCCCGGTTTAAGTGCAAACACATCTTCATTTTCACTTAGCAGCTCTTCCAGTTGTTCCACCTCCATCTCTGTTAACCTTTCCTTGGCCCTATCCACGATGTCCCTTAGACATTCCGGTAGACTGGTCTTGTTTGGTTTCTTCTCCATTTCGTTGTCTTCTTTGAGTGTTCTGACCATGATAACAGGTTCACAGACTCCTACTTCAGTTCCCTTTGTAATTTTCTGTGGAAAGGTTTTCAGGTTAACTACCCGTACTATTGTCGTTTTCTCTGGTTTAATCAGGGTGCGGCCGGTGACTATAGATTTATTGAACAGATCCGGATTACTGGGTTCCACCACTCCAACACTGCAAGACATTTCCCCATCCATTACAGTGGCAACCAATGTTTCGGTCTGACCAGGTAGTACCACATCTTCTTTAACAACAAGTCTCCGTACAGCGTTATTCTCAGTGGTGGTCGTTAGCACTACTTCCTCACCCATTATCCGTAGCGTACCAGCATTCAAATCTAAGTTCACCCCTTTGCTCGTAGTAAGTCTAATCCGAGTATGACATTGTCCGATATATCTGCTACCAGGGCTCTGTGTTTGAATTTGACATCTCCTAATTCTATGTCAAGCTCGCATTCCCCTTGACTGGCAGTTTTTGACCATTCTCTTTTGTAAGTACATAACGCAAGGCAGGGCTCTTAATACGCCAATCACCAATAATATCCGGTCGTACAATAGTTCTTGCCGCTCCAGTGTCGATTACCATAGGGAACATACGACCAAAAATAATGCCTTCTACTAGCAAGGAGTCAGAGTCCTGGAGACGTGACAACGTAACTTCTTCTCGTGGGGCATGGTAGGAGGACGCAGCCGGCTTTTGCCCCGTCAAGCCGGCTGACCCTAGTTTTCCTGTGTAGCTGCCGCCTGGGAGTCGCGCTTTTGCTGATCCGTGACCGGGGCCCTACACTGTCTTTTTAGATGTCCTGTCTGTCCACAGTTCCAGCATTTAAGAAAGCGATCCCTTCGACTATCAAATTGTTCTTTCTTTGGCCCAGTAGATGGGCTGAATTTATCAATAATCTCCTTTAGCGTCTTTATTAGGTCTCCATTTGCCATACTATCGCTGTTATCACTGATGGCCCGAACTTTAACATGTCTACCGGATGCCACCTTTGCTGCCTCGAATTCCAGCGCATGTGAAAGAGCGTCATTCAACGTTTTAGGTCTAGCGAGCCGTAGTGCCTGCTGAGTTTCGCAATCTCTTAGGCCGTCGATAAAAACTTGGATGGAGAGCTGATCTACAAATTCGGACGGGGCTGTTGGATAAGCCAATCGAACCAGTCTGGCAACATCGGTCTCAAAATGTTGTAAATTCTCTCCACTTTGTTGGTGACGATTTTTCAATTGTGCCTGGTACACTTGCTGCAGGTGTTTATCCCCATATCTCATTTCCATATGCTGTTTTAGAATATCGTAGCTATTCTGTTGCCCAGCAGGAACTCCTTGTAAGACGTCAAGAGCTTCCCCTCGTAGAGCAACTATTAGAGCTGTAGCCTTTTCATAGTCAGACCATTCGTTTGCTGCAGCTGCTGCTTCAAACTGACGCAGATATACATTCCAGGAAACCTTGCCGTCGAATTCAGGGGGTCTCGTCTTCTGAGTTCGGATAACAGGTCCTTCTGATTTGATTACGCCCTCCTTTGCTATCTTGTCTAATTTATGTCGAAGCTCTTCTCTAACCTGATTTATTTCTTTATCCATTTCCATTTTTTGTGCTAACAGCTTCTCTTCTACTTGTGTCACTTTATGTAACTGCTCCTCTAGTTTTTCTTCTACTTGTGTCACTTTATGTGACTGCTCCTCTAGTTTTTCTTCTAGTGTATTCTCCAATCTTTCTAACTTTATCTGCATTTCTTTCGTCTGATTTTCCATTTACGCCCTTGTTCTTCGAATTTCTCTTGCATTGTCCGTCCCTGTTCTTCTAATTTCTTTTCCAAGTTCTCTTGCATCGTTTGGGACTGATCTTCGATTTTATGCCCTTGTTTCTTCAAATTTTTCTTGCATTGTCTTTGTCTGGTCTTCCATTTTATGCCCCTGTTCCTCTAATTTCTCTTGCATCGTCCGTCCCTGTTCTTGCATCGTCTTCGCCTGGTCTTCCATTTTATGTCCCTGCTCTTCTAATTTATTTTGCATTGTCTGCATCATTTCTAATAGTTTTGCCAGTTGTGCATCCATATTGACTTGACTTCTAGTTACAGGCATTCACTCTATTTGGAAAGTTCTAGAATGTCCAGGAATGTGTTTGTAAATGTCACCGTTGACTTCCTTACAATGATACGAGTGCACTGATATGCCACACTTGGGTCTTTGTCTCACTTCGGTAGAAAGTTCTAGAATGTTCGAGAATGTTCTTCGCGAATAACACCGTTCGCTTCCTTAAGTCACGACGAGTGCGGTGATATATCACCAGACAGCGGACAATGTGTGTTTTTAACCTTGAACATAGAAACGTCATCTATGATTCAGTGGCGTGTCGCGCACGCATCGGGAATTTACAGCACTTGTCGCCAGTACGTACTGAAATCTGAAAGCGATCGAGAGCCACTAAACCGAGAGTGATTTTAATATGCCGCGAGTACCGAAGGCACGAATTGAACTTCTTAAAGAGTGGGTGGAACCATACAGTTCAGTACTAGAAATTTTAAATGACACAGAAATTTACTGTAGTAAATGTTGTAAGAAACTAAAATGTGTTCAAAAACAACATATAATTTCCCATATAAATACCCAGGAGCACAGTAATGAAAACAAAGACACTTTCAATGACGATTTATGTGAAGCATTTGCTGCAGCTAACATACCTTTAAAAAAACTTCAGAATCCAATATTAAAAAGTTTCTTAGAAAAGTACACGCAGAGGAAGATGCCGGATGAATCCACGTTACGGAAATATTCTGTCAATAAGGTCTATCAGAAGATCCAGGATGGTATAAAAAATACATTACAAAATAAATATTTATGGTTGAGTGTGGATGAAACAACAGATGACAAAGGACGACGTGTGGTAAATGTTATAGTGGGAGCATTAGAGAAGACAGGACCGTCTCAACCATTTTTAATAGCAACTCGCTTTTTTGACGAAATCAACGCTGACATAGTTACCACAGTTGTATCGGAGAGTGTTAACAATATTTTTTCAGATTCTGGAACGGATCCACAAAAAGTATTATTACTGGTTACGGACGCAGCTGCATACATGCTAAAAGCAGGAAGGCAGTTGAAACATATTTATCAACATATGTTACATATTACATGTCTTGCACATGCTTTACACCGAATATGTGAATTTATTAGAGATCACTTTGCCGATGTTGATTTCTTCATAAGCCGGATGAAAAAAATATTTTTGAAAGCTCATTCCCGTGTCGCTCATTATAGAGACTTATGCCCTGAACTACCTCTTCCACCTCAACCAGTAATTACTAGATGGGGAACTTGGCTGGATGCTGTTTTGTTTTATGCAGATAATTTTCCTTTAATTCAGCGAACAGTACAAACGTTAAAAGATGATGCACGGAGTGTTCGGGAATGTAAATCGATAGTATCTTCAAGCTCCTTATTACAACAGTTACAATTTATTAAGGAACATTTTGGCATACTGAGTAAATCCATCACAGCATTAGAAAAACGCAATAATACGTTATCCTCTGCAATAGCACAAGTTCATAACACTATTTCCCAGTTAAAAGCCATTCCTGGAGATTTCCGGCAACCATTAACAGAAAAAATAGACAGCATATTTCAGAAAAATCCAGATTTACAAAAAATAATTCAGTTTGCCACCCATTCTAATAGTTCTACTACATCTTTGAAAGACGACCATGTTGCTCTTTTTGCGTATGCCCCAGTGACCAGCTGCGATGTGGAGCGTTCATTTTCGGCTTTTAAGGACATACTTACTAAAAAACGTCATCAGTTGACTGAAGAAAATGTGGAAAAACTACTAGCAATATATGTAAATAGAAAATTATTTAGTTTTGAATGAGTGTATTTACCATTTTACATTTATTGTAATGTTATATTTTTATTTCACTTTTGTAATATTTTTTGGGTTCATAGAATATTTAGAAAATCAGTATTGTATAACTATTTCATATTTATTAAATAAAGTTCAGTTGACAATAGTGTCGTTGTTTAATTGAATTTAGGAGATAATATAACGAATACCCTCACGCGACGCTAATGTTAGAATAGCCCCATTCATAACAGTGCTATGATTTGAATTCCGACCAATAGGAACTCGAGAAACGCGGCCGATGTTAACGAGGAGAGATGGGTGCGAGTGTCATTTCTTTAGAAATAAATTAACAATTATTTTTTTGTTAGTTTACCAGTTTCGCATGATTTACGGATTTTAAATGGAGTATACAAATCCTCGCGAGATAATACGATGTATTTGCTATACATAACATTATATTTTACATAGTTTACACACACTACATTTTTGAACGCGCACGCATCTCTACCCATAATTTGACCTAATCGTGTTACGTTTGGGGTTAAAAACATACATTGTCCGCTCTCTGTATATCACACTTGGGTCTTTGTCTCACTTCGGTAGAAAGTTCTAGAATGTTCGAGAATGTCCTTCGCGAATAACACCGTTCACTTCCTTAAGTCACGACGAGTGCGGTGATATGTCACACTTGGGTCTTTGTCTCACTTCGGTAGAAAGTTCTAGAATGTTCGAGATTGTCCTTCGCAAATACCACCGTTCACTTCCTTAAGTCACGACGAGTGCGGTGATATGCCACACTTGGGTCTTTGTCGCACTCCCGTACAAAGTTCTAGAATGTTCGAGATTGTCCTTCGCAAATACCACCGTTCACTTCCTTAAGTCACGACGAGTGCGGTGATATGCCACACTTGGGTCTTTGTCTCACTGCCGGATAAAGTTCTAGAATGTTCGAGATTGTCCTTCGCGAATACCACCGTTCACTTCCTTAAGTGACGACGAGTGCGGTGATGTGTCACACTTATGTCTTTGTTTAACTCCCGTATAAAGTTCTAGAATGTTCCAGATTGTCCTTCGCGAATAACACCGTTCACTTCCTTAAGTCAAGACGAGTGCGGTGATATGTCACACTTGGGTCTTTGTCTCACTCCCGTACAAAGTTCTAGAATGTTCGAGATTGTCCTTCGCGAATACCACCGTTCACTTCCTTTCGACAAGACGAGAGCGGTGATATATCACACTTCGGTCTTTATTCCACCCACGCACAGGGTTCCAGAAAGTTCTTCCAACTTTCACTTAAACCCACTCACGCACAGGGTTCCAGAAAGCTCCTCAAACTTCCAGTTAAATCCCACTTTGTGGACAGGGTTCCAGAAAGCTCTTGAAACTTCCAGTTAAATCCACTTCCGACACCAAATTGTCACGGATTTCCCAATCCGTCTTTCCTCTTACTTCCAGAAAAACAATCCGTTAATTAATTACTTCTTTATTATCTACTGAACACTACTAATTACAGGTCAACTAAACACTTATCGCTATCTAAATCACTTTGATATCTCCAACTAAACACTTTAATTCAGACTGGAACACAAGACTTATACAAGACTAACTAACTCGGCCGTTTATTCTTCTTTTATAGACCCAACGAATATTCCAGGTATATTCCAGTATCTCTAGATCCATTTTCTCGTACGACTGGAACGCTTCTCGTCGTTTCCATGATTTTCTGGTAACGCCTCGATTCACGCATGTTGTTTGTTTACCAGAATGGCGTAGGGGCGATCGGAGCAATCTTAGGCAATTCGCGGTGCCACAGTCGTCGGTTTGGGAGTGAGTGGGGCAAATTCCGTGACAATATTATGGAAAAATATACAGAATTTTCCATTAAAAAAATCTAACTTTAGTCTATTACCTCCAGAAAAAAGAAATCAATATATATACTCGCGACAAGAATTCAGACGACTTACGTCATACGAACAAATGAATAATTCATTATATTTTCATTAAAATATTTAAGAAAGTGCAACTGATAGTAATAAAACTATATACTACACTAAAAGTTTGCATTATATATTGCACTAAATTGATTGTTTTTAACGTGACCAAATATCGAAAATTACGTTGACAATAAAAACAAATGTGTAACTTCAGTCGTGACGTCTGAATTCTTGACGCAAGTATAAAAGTCAGTGGTTACATATTCTAAATTATTAACCGGAGAGATATTAGAAGAGTGAGTCAATTTCGTCTGGTAAGTCCGAAATGAAGAGTGCTATGAAAGTTCTGTTATAGGCAAGTAATTGTTTTTCAAAAAAGTAACAAACTACCCATTAAAACCATAAAAAAATGCCACACAGTGATGTAATAATTATATTATACACTCAAGTACTTTATGAATAAAATCGATAGTAAATACATTGAAAACATTTTCATGTAGAGGCATGCGAACATACTACACAAAGAAGTTTTACTATATTTTTATGAAAGGAGAAACTTCTTTATAAAGATGAAAACTTTTACCCCAACAAAAGAGCTTCTTTGTTATTCCACTTTGATAGCAGTTGGCATTTCTGCCCACCCCTTTGCCTTCAAAGGCAAAATGTTTTAGCCTGAGCTCCCTTATTCCCTTTTGGAATATTTAAGAAACTATAACGTTAAGTATTTTCATGCATTTCGTTATAAGTTTCGCACTTTACGAAAAACTATGGTACACATATTATTTGTTATTAAACACGTTATTTGTTAACACTTATGACAATTCATTTAACAAAATATTTTAATAATAAGTACCAGGTGAAATAAAACCAATAAATATATTTCGAATTACATTTATTTGGACTGATTTATGAAACCCTGAATACCTTTTAACAAAATGTGCAGTATGTTAGTAACCTAGATATATATTCTTTTTTTAATATATTTTTAGGCATTAACAATATTGTGTGAAACTAACTACTCTGCGGATTAAAGCCCCGACCAGCGTTGAATTCGACTCACAATATCTACCCATATATTCTTTATTATTAGCTTTTGTAAAATTTTTTTACTGTATTGGAAAGAGATTAAGATATAAGCTAATATAAATAAAATCTACAATTCCTATCAATGAAGTCATATGTATGCTCTCTGATACCAAACATCTAAGTATGCTAATATTGCTAATGAACAATTCCACAGACAAAGCTCTATTCAATAATTATCTAAAATAAAAATTATTCTAGCTAAAACTAACCTGATTTAATGAAAACATTCTATGAATATCTAAGTTCACTTTTGAAACTGTGGGAACTCTAAAATTATTATTATTTCTGCATGTTTAGGATTGCTTCTTCAGGTATAATAATTTTTATAGTTAGATAGTTGACTCAACTTAAGGGAGGCCACGGCCAAGTAGATGGATCATTATAGACTTTAAACATTTTTTTTGCCAATATTAACATTAGTTGAGATACGTTAATTATAAATTTACTGTAACTAAAATTCGAGCTAAACATATTTTTTTTTCACACAGATATATGTATATCTACAAATATTTGCTAAAACCAAGGAATATATACTGGTGTTTCAAGAACAATTATGTAGTATTTTCAGCAAAAATATTCAACATATTTTCTATTGCCAATGAAATACCTACATTGCAATACATTTTTAGGTGATGGGTGAACAATACATTTTTACAGATAGGAATGGATAATTCACATTTATTTAGAGAATGCATGGACAAATTCCACTAAAAAGTCTTCCTACAAATAAGTAATTTCTGGTACTGACAAGGCCTTCTAAATATTTAGAAATAAACATGTGACTCGCATAGTGTATTTATTATTGAATTCTAATAATAGAATCTAATAATGTGTTAGTAAGAGATATCCTGCATATTATATTGAATAGCTTAAGCATCTACTTTTATACATTTTAACAAGCAGATTTTTTCAACATTAAAAGTAAAAACATTTCCCTCTTTTCAACTTTTAAAAGATTACTATTGTTTTATATTTAATACTAGTAGTAGTACATCTTATTTTATGTGTATTTTTTGACCAATCAATATGGGCTAACAGGATTTTCGTCTGTCCATTATGTTTTCTAATAATAATAATAATAACCTCATTTGTCAATACATTCTCTGTGTGCCTACAGAAATAATAATATAATAATAATATCTCTACCCCTCATTCTAATCACGAGGATTAGCCCAGAAGTCGAAGACTTGTGCGGGAGAGGGGGCGGCATATTATTATTAAGCAGGCCGCATTTGCGCCCAGGAACGACTTACGTTGGTAGGCCCTAACCAGGAATGAGGGAAACCTGGAAAACCTCATTAATTAGGGGGGTAGTCAAATGTCAACCGGTATCAATCTCTCACATTGACCCAAGCCAACATTCTTCCACCCTACCATACCCGCAGAGAGGGTGCCAATCTCTCCACGAATATAGCTTATATACGGTCTACCGGCTGCGGAACCCACAGCGATGCAGTCACCTCGATTCAAGTAGTGACGCCTTAAACCGCGCGACCACTGACCGATCCAAATAATAATATAATACATTTTTAAATGGGCTCAACACGATTCAGGTTAAACAAATGTTAATATTTGAACTAATTGATGAATTCTTTGGTATAAGAATACCTTTTTTAACATAGGTGCATATTGTTCAATTTTTTACACATTGATATTCAGTCATATGTGAAATAATATTAGTTATTGAAAATGTTTTCTTTATGCATATTTATATGCAAGTTATTTATAATGGTAAAAATTTGAATTATCTACTCAGTAAAATTACATATCCATGTTTATATTTGTAATATTATAGTATGCCAATTTCATTTACAAAATTATTATGTAATTTTACACAATTTTACGCTGGTAACTGATTGCCAACGTAAAGTTACATGAACTTACAGACATTTTTTTATTAGTGTACTATATACAATATAATTTCACAATTAATGTCCTGTAATTAGAATGTTTACTCTGTTGGGCAATAAATATATTATTAATATATACTACAAGGCAGAAAACCGAGGCTAATGTTTATCAAAAAATTATCGAAAAAATACAAATAGAGTGTTTCCGTGAGCGTTTCGAAATTCGAAAGCAGAAATTAAATTCCTGAATATAAAAAGTATAGTGAATATTAATCGACCTATGGTAGAATTATTAGTTGGTTGGATGAAAGGCCGCATCGATCTAGTCGGCGAGAACTCAAACAAATTAAAACTCCTTGTTGATTATCGGAAACCGTGCACTTTTCTCACAGACAGGCAAGCTAGCGAGGGCCGCGGATCCGTATTTAGGTTGATGCTGTAGCCGGCTGCGAGCCATGATTAATGATCCACGTCAGCGCGCTCCTAACCGTGGAGCTTTAGACATGTTTCTGGGCCCCTTTCAGTCTCCCCCTGCGCCGTCCCTGTATTGTGCCTCCACTGCACACGATATTTAGATTCGTATAAAAGACGTACTGTGTTTTTGATTATCGCCGTTTTGGGCCTGAAGGATTTTGAATAAAGACTCCACAACAACGGCTTACCCTGCTAGATAGCAAATCCGGATGTGAAGTTGTGAATAAAAGATGAATCTTTTTAAATTAAACGGAGTATGTATATCTTCCGACAGAACAAAGGACTGTATGTTAAATTTTTCACTGCGGATCAGATTTTTGTGCGTTGGTCACCATTATGCTTCTATGTAACTAATTAATTAAGTTAAAACTAACAAGTTTGTACATTAATTTACTCACACACTGAGAAAAAAATGTAAAAATTGCTTAATGACCATATACATGTTTATTTTATGCTTACATAATGTGCTATAAAATGTTTGTAATCAAATATCATACTCTTTTCTTTGATCAGACCTTCAGTTTATACATTAATTTATGGATACACTGAGAAAAAATATAAAAATTGCTTAATAACCATATATCTACATACTTTTCTATACCTTCATAATGTGGTATGCAAAGTTTGTAATCAAATTTAACTATTATCTTACTTACAATTTTCTTTGATCAAACCTTAATTGAAATTTAAATATTTTCCATTTGAACACATGTAGTATGTTGGTATTATATGTATATTCTAACATATCAAAAGACTGTATGATAAATTTCAAATAGAATTTTGCATTTTGACACTATGCAGCATTTTGCTACTATGTAACTAGATAATTAATTAAAACTAACCAGTTTATACATTAATTGAGAAAAATTGTAAAAATTCCTTAATGACCACATACGTGCTTCTTCTATATACAGGGATGGCCAGAAGTACGGAATAAAATTAATATCTTTTGAATGAGTAATTTTTTTTTAAAACGCAGAAACACGTTAACTGATCTAGATTTTTTCCCATATTTTGGTTATATAATAATTAATATTTCTTCAACCTCCTAACACCCAGTTACCCCTACATTTTTTCAAATGGAAACATAAGGCTTGAGGGGCCCTTAAAAAGTGATATAAAATTTAATTATCTTCAGTGCTATCCTCCATGAGTTTGCACAGAATAAAAAAAAGAATTTGAAACTGTACCTATCACTGCTAACGCAAAAAAAGATATATTTTTTATGTTGCTTTTTTAGTACCACTTGCTTGCCAGGTTTTCTGGTTAATTTTTCGCTTTAGTTGTAAATTGTAGTTCCAAACGTTACTATTTTGTTAAAAGCAAGTTATTTACTGAATCGCAATAGTATTGTCGGAAAGGCAACGCATCGAAAACTTGATATTGCTTGGATGTGGAAACAAAATAAGAAGGCAGGCTGAAGTGCGCGATTTATTTAACGCGAAATATCCCGAAAACCAAATCTCGCAAGGGACAGTTAGTAAAATATTTCACAGGTGAGGTACACGGTACAGTACAAACTTTGCCCAAAACTGAACGGACACGTACTTTGAATGAAGAAAAGAAATTAGACATATAGAACTTGTTAAAAATTCTCATACTTCAACTGTTTCATTGGCCCGCAATCACGTAGCTTCTCGAACTGCTATTCGAATGTTTTTGAAATAAGAGAAATACCACCCCTTGTGCAAGAACTTTTGGAAGACGATTATGATAGGCGGTTACAATTATGTGAGGAAATGATGAGATAGTATGACGGCAATAATGGTTTTCAACGAGACGTACTTTTTCCGGATGAAGCTACGTTTTATTTAAACGGAGTGGTTAACAGGCATAACTATCGCTTTTGGTTCCAGGAAAATCCACACGGGACATACGAATCGCATACGCAGCACCCACAGAAAGTTAATATATCAGCAGGTATCATCAACAACAGAATCTTGGGCCCATTCTTTTTTGAAGAAAATCTTACTGCCGCACGCTACCTGGATTTTCCACCATTTGACCTGATACCTGCCCTAGCTGTGATATTTTCTCATGAAATTGATCCAGATATACCGAATGAAAGAATTTGGTTCCAACAAGATGGCGCTCCCCCATATTTTGGTATTGATGTTCGAAAAAACTTAGATGAAATGTTTCCAAATCGTTGGATTGGTAGGCGGGCTACAAGTGAATGGACGCCAAGATCCCCCAACTTAACGCCCCTGGATTATTTTCTTTGAGGATATTTAAAAGAAAGAGTCTACCAGAACAGACCGGATAATAATAATAATAATAATAATAATAATAAGGGCAGAGTGGTTTTGGAGGAGGCCTGCAAAGTCATCAGGAGCTCGGATCCCCTTCTCTGCATGGTCCAAGACCATGAAGCAGCAGGGATAGGAGCGTTTGTGTATAAGGCAGCGAGAAGAGCAGCCGATGAACTTGGTCTCGTGTTCGATACTGAGCGGGAAAATCCAGACTCTGTCACCGAGTCGGATCCTGCCCTAATTAAAGCTGCAGAAACGCGTCATCTTCTGCAGCTACATAAGGATAAGCCAATGCATGGTCTCTTCTACCGTCATCTAGAGGGGCTTGGCTTATCTGAAAGGCTGACCTTTGCTTTTTTGAGGTCAGCGGGGCTGAACTCTGAGACCGAGGGATTCATAATGGCTTGCCAAGATGGTGTAATTAACACACTCGTCTATCGTAGTCGTGTCTTGGGTATCGAGGTTCCTGATACCAGCTGCAGGGCCTGCCGCCAGGCGCCGGAGACGCTTAAGCATCTCCTGTCGGCCTGTCCGGTATATGGCCACAGCGTATATCCAAAGACACGATTCAGCCTTACGGGTGTTGTATTATCATTTACGACACTCGTATGAGATAGACGAGACGCCAGTGCTGCCTTATGCTCCGGGGATATAGAATCCGTAGTGGGAATGAGAAGTGCCGAATTTATTGGAACTATTCATTCCCCACCCTCAGGCAAATCCAAGCCAATAAGCCTGATGTAGTCCTCCTCGACCACCAGCTTAGGACGATGTTTGTGATTGAGTTCTCGGCTCCCGCAGAGAACAACATCGTCCTAAAAGAGGAGGAAAAACGGAGGAAATATCGAGATCTTCTCTCCGAGCTCCGCAGGCTGTATCCAGACCACTTTGTTAAGATTGTGGTGCTAATTATAGGCGTCCTGGGTGAAATGAGACATACGTTGCTTTCTGACTTAAAGATCATACCGGAGATCTTAGCCGGCAGAATGCAGAAGGCAATCGTCCTTGGCTCGATACGTCTGCTCAGAACACACGATTTACGGGCGCAATGATTACTGACTCCACGGAGTGGTCAGTAGTCATTGCTTGACTCTTCAGAACATCTCCGAATGTGTCGGAGCTTCGGAAGGTGACTGAAAAAAATAATAATAAATAATAATAATAATAATAATAATAATAATATTAATAATAATAATAATTATAATAATAATTATTATGTATCCTACCTTCGTCGCAGAGGCTATGAGAGGCGTCCTCATCTAAGGGTGAATGAAGTGGTTGAAGAACCACGGAATGATCCCGAAGAGGCGCCGCGCTTCATTCTCCGAGAACAGGACGACCTGAGCACCCGTCGGGGGTTGCCCTTTATAAAACCCCCGAAGCCCGCAGATCTGGCCCGAGTGGATACTGCGCTCCGTGAGGATCTTCCAGAAGAGGCTGACATCTGGCGCGTCAATTGCGCTGTGTACGACGCCGCTGAACTGCTGACTCGTGTGGAGAGAGGGCGTGAAAATGCCGTTTCTCCACAGGAGAGAGCACGGCGGCGAGTGCACAAGATGGAAGCTAAGATCCGGTCGGCGAGGCAACACGCGTCCCGTATCCAATGTGTGATGGACTACGTGGAAGCCAATAGGGCTTTCACACCTAAGGTGAGACGCATAGCTACCTCCCTTAGGCGGGTCCATCATACCCTGAATCGGGGGGTGCTGCTCACCATCAAGCAGCATTCTCTCGACAGGATACGGATGCTAGTGGCTGCAAAAAAGTCACTAGTGAGGCGGTCGAGGAGGTTGGAGCAAAATAATTTGTTCCGTGTAAGGCCTTCTCGACTTTTTGAACAGCCTCAGCGTGTTGCGGACAATCCGCCGACTGTAGATCAGGTAGAAGCCTTCTGGAGAGGTCTCTATGGTCGCAGGATTCCACTGGATAGAGACACTCCAGCCCTGGCACACTTCGAGGCCTTTTGTCAAAGGCTTCGAGAGCCACAAGAGGTGTGCCCACCGATAACCCCGGATGAAGTTCGGAGATCATTTATTAGATCGAAGAACTTCGCTGCTCCTGGTCCCGATGGGATCAGCAACTTCTGGTGGAAAAAATTCACCAGTGTCCACCGCCATTTGGCCAGAATATTCACGTCCTGGCTAAATGGAGAGCAGCAAATTCCGGCGTGGTTTGTCGAGGGGAGAACCGTGCTTATCCCTAAGAGCGGAGATTTGTCCCAGCCAAAGAACTACCGTCCAATAACCTGCCTGAATGCGTGTTACAAGGTGTTTACTCGCATCTTGTACGCGCGTGTGCTCCACGCAGTGAACCCCGTTTATCAACGGATATACGAGCAGCGAGGGTCCAAGAGGGGTGTAGCTGGCTGTAAGGAGAACCTGCTCATCGACAGATGTATTACGCAGGACTCCGTGCAGTACAAGCGAAACCTCTCAATGGCCTGGATAGATTACCGCAAGGCATTTGATATGACATCTCATGAGCTAATAGTCCACTTGCTCCAATGTCTTGCGGTGGCCGACCCGATAGTGAGATGTATTGAACAACTCATGCCGCTCTGGAGGACCCGCTTTACCATAACATCGGCTAATGCAAGGGTCCAGACAGAGCCGGTTTTGTTCAGGAGGGGAGTGAGTCCCTGAGTCCCCTCTTGTTTTGCATCTCACTGCTGCCATTATCCGTTGCACTTCGTCGTACCCGGGTTACAACTGCGGTACCCCAGGAGACCGGAGGCATAAGGTCACCCATTTGTTCTATATGGATGACCTTAAACTCTACGCCTCCGGAGAGAGGGATTTAAATCAGTCCCTCAGAGTGGTACATGAGTACACGCAGGCGGTTGGGATGGAGTTCGGGCTGGACAAATGTGCACTGGTTCATCTCAAGAGAGGACGATGCGGTCCATACGGAGAGGACGCCCAGCTCATAGACGGAAGCATCTTTCACTATCCAGATGCCGGAGAGTCGTACATCTATTTGGGTGTTCCACAGCGGGGCACTCATGAGGTGGCAACGGTGAAAACGCTCTCCGCGGCAGGTATCGGCACCGCCTCCGACAGATCTGGTCTTCGGAGCTGTCGGGTAAGAACAAGGTGAGTGCCACAAATATGCTTGCCGTTCCGATCCTTCTCTACTCCTTTGGAGTAGTGAAATGGACACAAGAAGAGCTGAGGCAACTCGATGTAGGGAACCGTAAAATGATGCATCTCCATCGGAGTTTGCATCCAAGATCGTCCGTTCCGCGGCTATACTTCCCAAGAAATCGGGGAGGCCGTGGACTCTTGAGTTTGGAGTGTCTCCAGGGCAGAGTGGTTTTGGAGGAGGCCTGTAAAGTCATCAGGAGCTCGGATCCCCTTCTCTGCATGGTCCAAGACCATGAAGCAGCAGGGATAGGAGCGTTTGTATATAAGGCAGCGAGAAGAGCAGCCGATGAACTTGGTCTCGTGTACGATACTGAGCGGGAAAATCCAGACTCTGTCACCGAGTCGGATCCTGCTCAGTTAAAAGCTTAAAGCTGCAGAAGCGCGTCATCTTCTGCAGCTACATAAGGATAAGCCAATGCATGGTCTCTTCTACCGTCATCTAGAGGGGCTTGGCTTATCTGAAAGGCTGACCTTTGCTTTTTTGAGGTCAGCGGGGCTGAACTCTGAGACTGAGGGATTTATAATGGCTTGCCAAGATGGTGTAACACACTCGTCTATCGTAGTCGTGTCTTGGGTATCGAGGTTCCTGACACCAGCTGCAGGGCCTGCCGCCAGGCGCCGGAGACGCTTATGCATCTCCTGTCGGCCTGTCCGGTATATGCGGCCACAGCGTATATCCAAAGACACGATTCAGCCTTACGGGTGTTGTATTACCATTTACGACACTCGTATGAGATAGACGAGACGCCAGTGCTGCCTTATGCTCCGGGGGATATAGAATTCGTAGTGGGGAATGAGAAGTGCCGAATTTATTGGAACTATTCATTCCCCACCCTCAGGCAAATCCAAGCCAATAAGCCTGATGTAGTCCTCCTCGACCACCAGCTTAGGACGATGTTTGTGATTGAGTTCTCGGCTCCCGCAGAGAACAACATCGTCCTAAAAGAGGAGGAAAAACGGAGGAAGTATCGAGATCTTCTCTCCGAGCTCCGCAGGCTGTATCCAGACCACCCTGTTAAGATTGTGGTGCTAATTATAGGCGTCCTGGGTGGAATGAGACATACGTTGCTTTCTGACTTAAAGATCATACCGGCTTGTCGAAATTCGGCAGAGATCTTAGCCGGCAGAATGCAGAAGGCAATCGTCCTTGGTTCGCTACGTCTGCTCAGAACTCACGATTTACGGGCGCAATGATCATTGCTTGACTCTCCAGAACATCTCCGAATGTGTCGGAGCCTCGGAAGGTGTTTACTGGAAAAAAAAAAAAAATAATAATAATAATAATAATAATAATAATAATAATAATAATAATAATAATAATAATAATAATAATAATAATAATAATAATATCTCTACCCCTCATTCTAATCACAAGGATTAGTCCAGAAGTTGAAGACTTGAGCGGGAGAGGGGGCGGAATATTATTATTAAGCAGGCCGCATTTGCGCCCAGGAACGACTTATGTTGGTAGGCCCTAACCACCATTCAGTGCAGAAATGAGGTAAACCTGGAAAACCTCATTAATGAGGGGGGTAGTCAAATGTCGGCCAGTATAAATCTCTCACATTGACCCAAGCCATCATTCTTCCACCCTACCATACCCGCAGAGAGCGTTCCAATCCTCTGCACGAATATAGCTTATATACGGTCTACCGGCTGCGGGACTCGAACCCACAGCGATCAAGTCATCTCGATTCAAGCACTGACGCCTTAAACCTCACGACCACTGACTGATCAGTGTGACAATTCTTCCTCATTTACGACTTGACCAAATCAAATAGGTACTGTTAAGCTAAAATAAAACTTGACATGGTCCACTGTAGGCTGGGCGACTGTAGCCTCCACCAGCAATGTATGGCGTAAGGCCATAGTGAGTTAGTTGTTTGCTAGAAACATGTAAAGTAGTGTGTGAATCATTTATTGTAATAGAAAGGCATTCAATCCATGCAATTGGTTATTTTAATTAAAATTAAAACTACAATCCGCTTAAACAAAACAGTTTTGGTGTTTCGCCTTAGAAATTAAATTCAACGGCAGCATCGAACAATTAATAGGTACTATTGCAGCATGATAGTAACAATCGCAGCTACTATACACGTACATATCACATCAAGATTTGCATATTGTCGTAAAGGGAATATGTCATTAGGTAGGTACTTAAGTGAGAGTACTATCACGAGATTTAATGAAACTAAAATATATATATTAATTTATCTGTGGACAATAAATTATTATTTATAGGTTTTCGGTATTAACGGATATATAAGAAGGTCCCACTACATTGTTCGCCAAGGTTTGGCAACGCGGTCAGTGAACTACAGCTACACCACTACACTGTTCGCCGAGGTTTGGCAACGCGGTCAGTGAACTACAGCTACAGCAAAAATGCATATAATTAGTAAACTTTTTTGCGGGCATCAATTTACTTGCAACTTAACTTTGTTCACTTTTTAAATTTATAACTTTGTCATGCTTTTATATCTATCACTATTTGCTTATAATTATCTACTAATATAAAATACGAAAAAGTAATATAAACAAATCTCGTAAAACAAGCAGTTTTACTAAACTCGTATAGCTTTTAAGTTATTCGCTCGCTGCTCTAGCTTGTACTCAAAAGCTATATTGGTTTAGTAAAACTTTGCTTTTTTAAACTCGTTGTTTAATATACTACTATCAAAAGGATACTTTATATAATTACGAATATAACCGCAGTGTTTATATGTAATAGCGAAACACCAGAACATGTGTAAAAAACTTGTAAACAGTAAAAGTAATATTTAAACATAAACTTGCTATAAAAGTTACATAACCGTTGTACACAATAAGTGGCTGTAAAATAGTGTAATTAAGGTAATACGTTAATACCTACTTAAATTTTAAAAAAACCTTCATTATACTATATTCACGCGTTTTAAGAGCTTATGGCATTTTTTGATGAGCCTATTAAACATAAATAATATCTTAATAGAATCCATATTCTATTCCCCGCTGTGCTGGTCCATACCTGCAAATTTGTACGACATCGCACACTTATCCATGGACTAGCAACTTTTCGTGCAGGTTATGTGTGTGACAAACGTTTTGAAGTTTTTAAGTAGTAGATCGGAAAGAAATTTTTATTGTAGCGATTGCATTTAGAGGTGGAGGAGGAGAAAACACGAAAATGAGAAGAGAGCTATGGGTTCACCCTGTCAATAAAAAGAAAAAACTGTATGGTGAATTTCATCATTTATTTTCCAAACTGGAAATAGAATTTTTTTCCAGTATTTCCGAATGTCACAAAAATTGTTCTGAGCCCTCTCCTACAGCACCAAAGCACAAGATTTCACAGAGTAGTGTTAGCTGACGAAAGACTTGCAGTTTGTTTAAGGTAAGTAAATAGAGGTTGTTGATAAGCGAGGGTGTCCGACAGTTCAGCGACACATTCACAACTTAACTGGTCGAATATTTCTACCAGTTTGAAACCAATCCCTGACTTTTATGGAAACAGTACTTACGGCGGACTAGGGCGATTTGGCATAAAAATTGCAGGCCACCGACACAAACTGCGGTCATTGTCATTGAAGATAACGGTACGTGTATGTGCTGGTCTAGTGTGCGATGCTCCATTAAATAACATCGAAACCTTCTTGAACAGGTCCGTGCTGTGTAGGTCCGTGCAGGCATAATGTGCGCAATCTTTTAACCGTACATAAAATATTATATTTGTAATATGATTTTATAACCAAGTTTCTTTGACGTAAACATCTATATTTATATCCCACGAAAGTTATTATGATCCAGCGGAAAAACAATAGGCACAAAGCTATGAGTTTTATTTAAAATTTAATATTTACAATATCATTATTACAATAGTCATGTTTATGTTGGGTGGTTCAATTTGATTTTGGGTACTATTTGAAACGATATTGGTGAGTGCACTCGTCATCCTATTACTGACTGTCAAAACGTCAAATGTCATGCTTGGCTTTGTTGGCGTTTTCATGGTAACATGCCAATGCCTACATATCATGCATAAATTAGAAATGTATTTCTTCTAAAAATAATACATAATACAACAGTTTTACTTTATTTTAAATAATTAATATATTAATCGTGCATAAGGTGTTATATGGATTGCTGGCATAACTATATTATTTTCGTAAATGAACCATTCGACCGTTTAGAGTTTTCCAAGGGAAGATAACAGCACTGACTTCAATTATATTACTCTTCAAATCAATTACATTTTTTCAAATTAGAATGCGTTACAATTAAGTTGCAGGGTGACATTGAATATTGAAGACTTATTAAATAATGTTGTCACCATATCCTTAGCAATTTTTTTTTATATTTTTAGATATTAACAATATTGTGTGAAATTAACTACTCTGCGGATTAAAGCCCCGACCAGCGTTGAATTACACCCACAATATCTACCTATATATTCTTCATTATTAGCTTTTGTAACATTTTTGACTGTATTAGAAAGGTATTTTAAGCTAACATATATCAAATCTCCTACAATTCCTATCAATGAAGCCATATGTATGCTCTCTGATACCAAACATCTAGGTATGCTAATGAACATTCCACAGACACAGCTCTATTCAATAATTATCTAAAAATAATAATCTAGCTAAATTTACTAATCTGGTTTAATGAAAACATTCTATAAATATCTAAGTTCACTTTTGAAACTGAGGGAACTCGAAAATTCAACCACAATAGATGAGATCTGACCTATTTCTGCATTTTTAAGATTGCTTCTTCAGGTGACCTTTAAGTTGAGTCAAATATCTAACTATAAAAATTATTATACCAATAAATTAACATTATTTGAAATTAAATATCGATAATGTTAAAAGTGTCTATAGCTTGTCAATAAATTAAACATGACAAATACATACTTAAATAATGTTTACCCTTTATGTAATCGTTTTTTTATATATTATTAGGTATTAACAATATTGTGTGAAACTAACTACTCTGCGGACTAAAGCCCCGACCAGCATTGAATTACATCCACAATATCTACCCATATATACGTTATTATTAGCTTCTGTAACATTTTTTACTGTATTGGAACGGTATTTTAAGCTAATATAAATCAAATCTCCTACAATTCCATAAACCAAGTTAGTAAATTTAGCTAAATTATGATTTTTAGATAATATTTGAATAGAGCTTTGTCTGTGGAATTGTTCATTAGCATACCTAGATGTTTGGTATCAGACAGCGTACATATGGCTTCATTGATAGGAATTGTTGGAGATTTGTTTTATATTAACTTTAAAAATATCTTTCAACTACAGTACAAAACATCCTTAGCAAATTCGCAATTTGTGCTCATTCTTATTGGCATACTAACAATTTTCAACATTTAGACAGCACTATTCTTTGAAGTTTATAACTTTTGATCATAATAACGTCATACACCATCTCAATAACCTCTGTGTGGATTTGATGCCAGGACCCGAAGGTTTTCAGCTTCAGTACTTAAACGCTGTGTTTGTTTTTGAGCAGAACGTTTATATATTACATTTAAATTTTCCCTTGCTACGTTATTTCTCCCATCTGATTAGTTGAGAGCTGCTTCAATCACTATATTCAAAAAAGGCGACAAAGGAGGTCCTGTTAATTACCGACAAGTAAGTTTAATGTCTATTTGTCTTAAGGTTGTAGAAAGAATCATAGGGTCCCAAATAATGCAGTTCTCCTTAACGTATAATCTTTTACCAACATCTCAATATTATTTTATCCCAGGCAGATTTACTACCGCCAATCTGCTGTCCTGTTTAAATCATTGGTCCTTTGCTTATGATCGACGTTCGACGTTTTTTACTTGAATTTTTACAAATCCTTCGGAAAAGTTTCCAGATATAGACTTCTATTAAAACTTCACCATTTAGGAATTCGAGGTGAGCTGAACTCATGAGTTTGCATCTATTTGTGCAATAGAACATTCTCTGTTCGTGTTGGATCAGATCATTCATCTTGGCATCAAGTACGGTCCGAGGTTCCACAAGGTTTTTTTCTTGGACCACTTAATTTCTGTAATATTGATGATCTCATAACCCCTCATAGTTTTTATGTTAATGACACAAAATTATATGGAAATCCCCTAGAACAGTACAACACCATTCAAAGTAATCTGACAGCGATTAATGACAAAACTGCAAAATTTGGGTATTTCCATTAAACTCGAATAAATGCTCTGTACTTCACTTAGCAACAAAAATGCACATCACTATTAGACCATAGATGAATCACGAGTTAAAGCAGTAGCGGAACAAAATTACTTAGGTATGACAATAACTACAGATCTTTCGTGGACCACTCATATTTCACAAACATATTTAAAGCATTTAAAAACCCCATTCTTAGATTGATTTCCCTTTGCTGCTCTACTGATACCATAATATAGTCGCCTCCTTTGATTAGGGACATTAACCTACTACAAAATATTCAGAGCAAATGTAGTAGACAATTTACTCTGAGGAATCATACCTATCATGACCGGCTACAAATCTTAAATCTCCCACTACTTTCCGAACGCAGATCTAGAAGCGGGATGATTTTTACTTACAGACAATTACATAATCAGTCGGACCATTGGTGAGTTGCTCATATTAAATATAAGATATCGCTTACGTGGCAACCAGTTGAAACTATGCAAGAAAAACTTTAAGGTATCCATAAAACAGAGCTTTTATTCAAACAGAGTGTTTAACCAATGAAATCAACTATCCCATGATCTTGTAACTTCTGGTAGCGTTATTTTTTTAAACATAAATATGAGATATTTAAAAAGAATCAACTTAAATAATGTTTCAGTTGTAGTGTCGTTTAGTCAATAATTAGGTAATATGTCATACCTATCTTAAATATGTACTATTTGTAGTTTCAATTTGTTAAATATGTTATAATTGCCTTTGTAATTTAAGCATACATATTTACATCTTATCTGATGAACATCTAATCGTACTTAATTAAAAATGCATACAGACAGTAATTCCTTCAATTGCTGATTAAACGGTTGTAGATAAATATATTCATATGCAGTTTATTTAGTACTGTACACTGACATTAAGTTGTCAGGAAAGTATTGATTTATATACTTACATATACTAATAATATCAAGCACACAGTTTGGTCGTTAATTATGTGAAGCTTAAAAATATGGGAGAGCTGAATAAATGATAAAACATGGTAGAGTGGATTATTACACTTCAAACTTTCATTAAAAAATTTGAATATTATAAAATATCGAAAAGTGCGTAATCATTGGGCTCTTTTAATACCCTCAATGATCAAGTCTATCTGACAAGTAAAAGGCTGCTGAAGCAGGATGAAAAATGGCAGTAATATTTTATCGAGAGATCAGATGGCGCCCTGCATACGAACTCGAGGATAATGAGACGGGTTGAGTTTGATACCCTTCGCTTCGTTTTCGGTTCTATTATGCCACAACCTCGTTACACGCGGTGACATTCGGGGCCAACTTCTGAAATTGGAAATTTTAAACATCAGAGAATGCGACTACGTAATTAGCTTTTCATCTCATTCCATATGCATTAAATTTGGGTCAATGCTATTATCCTTTCCGTGTTCATCTCGCCTCCAGTCATTATGGAATGTAATTAGATTAGTAGCAAATGCTAGCTATAATTTTCATGAAGATATATTCTCAAAAATATTGTACTGTTATATAAAAACGGTAAAATGTTGGGACATTTTTAGACCATACTTTTTCGATAAAAAATAAGATGAGATAGATAAACTTGCCCACATACAAATGGTACCGTCTACTAATATTTAGGTAAGACAAGGACGATATAACCAATTTAAGAAATATTTTATATCAAATTAAATTTTATATCGAAGCTAAAAAAATATTTTGTTGTGTTTCATTGAATTAAATTATAACATATAATAATGTTTAAAAAATTTATTCACCTATAATTTCACGTGCAATATGTTTTCAAGCTTTTTCTATCATATCCTTCTTCTATCGCAATTTTAGACGTGATAAAATTAAAGAAAGTAAATGCATAATAGAGGGTGATAAAAAAAGAGTGTAAAATATTTAAGGAGGTAATAGTATGAACCAAAATAAGCATCAATAAACATGAGTCCGCAAAGTAACGGTTGCGGAGATATGGAATGTTTTATGTTTTTTAGCCCCTTTTCTTATTTTGTAAAAACGTTGTGAATTTACTTATAATAGTTGGTTGATGTTTAGTGAAATAAACAGTACGTATTTGACAGTTGTTTTTAGTGCACTAGTTTTCTGTCGCTATAGCTGGATACTCTAACGCAGAATTAACAGACATGCATTTCATGTATGGTCGTGCTAATGGGAACGCCACCGAAGCGCGACGTCTTTATGTTGACGCTTATCCAAATCACCAGATTCCTTCACAACGCATGTTTGGAAGAATTCACCAAAGATTGCGTGATACCGGTTCCTTGAGCACACAGTGCCATTTATCCGGAAGACCAAGGTCGATATCCACTCCTAGAGCAGAAGAAGAAATTCTAGCACTGGTAGAGCAGAATCCAGGCACGAGTGTGCGGAGAATATCAGCCGAGGTAGGAATTAGTGGGCCTCTTGTTTGGAGAATCCTTCACGAGCAACTGCTTTATCCATACCATGTGCAACGAGTACAGGCGTAAAATCCAATAAATGATCATCAAGCACGTTTGATGTTTTGCCGCTGGTTTCTACGTCATGATGCTGAAGACCCTCGTTTTCTTGCACACATTCTTTTTACTGATGAGGCAGGGTTCACAAGAAATAGAGTATTTAATTTTCACAATACGCATATTTGGATCCACGAAAATTCTCATGCTCTAATAGAATCTGGACATCAGGCACGTTTTTCATTAAACATTTGGATAGGTATTGTAGGTGACAGGTTTCTAGGTCCTGTTGTTTTACCAAACCGATTAACAGGCGCTGCTTACCTCAACTTTCTGCAAAACACACTGTATGAGTGTTTGGCAGACATTCCTTTGAATCAGAGGCAACAAACGTGGTTCCAGCATGATGGTGCTCCAGCTCATTTTTCCATAGCCGTTAGAGAGCATTTACACCAGACTTTTCCACATAGATGTGTAGGAAGGGCCGGACCTGTCTTATGGCCTCCAAGATCGCCTGATCTGAACCCTCTAGATTTCTTTGTTTGGGAATATTTAAAGACATTAGTGTATGGTACTCCTGTAAATAGCCTGGAAGAGCTGCAGCTACGGATTAATCAAAAGTGTCAAGAAATCCAAACCAAGGAGGGTGTTTTCGAAAGAGTTCGAATATCGTTGAGACGAAGATGTCGTGCCTGCTTGTAAATGGACGGAGGGCACTTTGAACATCTTCTGTAACTTTGTTTTTTTTTTATTAAAAGCTTCCTTTGTCGGTTTATTCCTAATAAAATAAAATCGTTGAAAAACGAATAGTGGTCCATATCTCCGCAACCGTTACTTTGCCGACCCATGTATATTAAGACTTCTCTGCTTATTTTTGTTCATACTATTACCTCCTGAAATATTTTATACTCTTTTTTAACACCCATACGTAAACAATAAATTGTAATTGTTGCCGCTCCCTTATATATTTTTTTTTTTTTTTTGAAAACCAATATATCTCAAACACTCAAATAAATGAGGATGCCAATTTTAAAGAAATATCTTCGGAGTGTCTATCTAGATCTACAGTGTATCCCGTTTTGCAGGTTAATACCTCTAGAAATGTGAGAAGGCTGTGGAATTTCCGCAAATCATTTTTTTACAATTAGTACCCTGAAGGGAGGTTATATTCTACTAACCATTTTATTGATGTGACAAAGCCTGGTCTACTATGATTTTTTAAACTAGTAGTTTTTCCAGAAAATGGTATTAGGCAGTTTTTATAAGAAAACTAAGGCTATTCAGCACCCAGCAAAATTCTCAAATTTGATCGAAAAATATTGTAACCTCGAAATTAGGTTTTCGTTGAAACACGTCACGTAGACAAACAATCTTTATTGTCACTCTTGATAATACAAGAAATATTTTTCAAACCAATTTCACAACTGTTAACGCTTTACTTTGACGTTTCAGTCATTCGCGTTTGGCTGCTCAATATAAACTGACTGCAGCGGCCGAAAATGGTCTGGTTATATAGGTTTTTAAAGTTCTCGAAGTTTCTGAGATCTCGAGAACGTGTCGAGAAACAAATAGAATATAGCCTGGAATATTCCGGAAAACGTCAAAATAAAGGCATCACAAAAATTATAAATTCTAACATAAACAGAAACGTAATTTACAAACTAACGAGGTAGGTGAGCCTCAATTATAAATTCTAACGAAAACAAGAACATAATTAACCAACTAAAAAGGTAAGTGAGCTTTCGTAACAATATCTAGGTATTGTAAGTTTTTTATGAGGTGTCAAACATCGAAAAATCAGACAATTAAAAATAAGATCAAAGATTACCATGAAAGTGAAAAGAAATACTAATAATTAGACAAAGAAAAAAACATTCACTACAAGTTTAACACTTTTAATAGCGGCCACAGTAAAAGTTGTTAAACAATGTTAGCTATATAAAGTAGTTTTAAATTTAAGAAGACGATTGGAAAAATGTGTTCGCCTGGAAGGAGGTACCGTGGAGAAAACAAAAATTTAATTTAGACCTTTTTCAATTTTCTTTAACAGTTTAGTAATCATAATTCATTACATTTTTGTACGTTTATAATTTTACTGTGGCCGCAAATTACATTGTTAAACATGTAGTGTAACTGTTTTTTGTCCGACTGGTATTTATTTTCACTTTCATGGCAATCTTTGACCTACTTATTATAATATTTAGCTGCCTGATTTTTTGAAGTTTGGCACCCCATAAGAAAGCACTCAATATCGAAATTTGGTATATGGGTATTTTGATGGGTGCTGAATAGCCTGGTAATATTATCTTTTTGATAAAAAAATGCCTAATACCACTTCCTGAAATCGACCCATTTAGAAAATCGTAGAAGCCGGGCTTTTTTTACATCAATAAAATAGTAAAATATAACCTTCTTTCAGGGTACTAATTGTAAAAAAATGGCTTGCCGAAATTCCACAGTGTTCTAACATTTACAGAGGTGTTAACCTAAAAAACGGGAAACACTGTATATAAAAATATGTAATATTTTCAGTTTAATACATTGGTGTCAAAATTATAAAATGTGATAGTGCCGTTTATGTACGTTGTGTATCTGATAATAGTTAAAGGTTGGTTTTAGAATCAAGTCATTCATCTCTATGTGTGATACAATGTAGTCAATGTACCAACCTTTTTTTAAAATATTGTTACTCCAAAATTATAACCCTAAACGTAACCACACCACATAACTCGGTTACGAGATTTGTTTATGTAAGAAGTATAGAAAGTACTAGTATTATTTTCGTTCCACTTGGACACTCCCGAACGATTATGAGGTACCTACTTACCGAACACTCGGTACACGTAAAAATACAAGGTGCTGCTGAATGTGGTACCATGAAGCACCATTTCTCAATACCTATCATTAAATCTGTTTTTATTTGGATTATATTTCTTCAACATCTAAGAAAATAACGAAGTTTCTTGATGTTTCAAGAGACATATCCTTCTCTTTCTCAGAAGTAACACTGAAAATCATATATTACATACAGAATGATACTTTTGGGGTTACTACAAATTTTCAGCTTTTTTATGCGACTGTATAATTTATAGTAATACAATTTCTAAATAATTTTTATTTCTTGTAAACTTTTGAAATTATTATCTCCTATAGATTTAGAGTAAACACATATATCTTCTATATTGACAGTGCTGATGAGTTTTCCATAATTACATTTATACAATATGGACCATTTTGCTGATGCCTGAATTGGTATCTTAAAAACTGAAAGAGATAGGAAAATGGTTAAATGAAGAAAGTTTTATGCACCTGCACACCGGTCCTAGCTCTAGCACATGTAAATTTAGTGCAACTACTTCTTTCTGTAGAAAACATTTATGTATGAAATAAGTAACCTATAGCTAAAATAGATTTAGAGTTTGAAGATGAAGATATATTTCAAATGAATTCAACGATCTTTAAGACCCACGTGATCACGAACGTAGGCAACCAAACTTACATCAAGTTGGCAAATTTAAAAAGTACTTATATTTAAAGTTTTACAAAAGAATCATACTAGGTACATAACATTTTTAATTTGTATTTATGTCTAAACTGGAAAAGTGTTTCATATTCCAAAGAGATTAATTTGGGATAAAACTTTATTGAAACCCAGTTTCATTCAGATGTAATGAAATCGATATTAAAAGTTCGAGATTTTGAAAACCTAAACAAACAGTTTTTTCAGATTTATTAAATTTTAAATTGCAGGTTAATTTACCATGTAAACATACCAAGTAATTTTATCCGCAGATACTGTCGCCTTATTATTTTCGTAACCTTCGGCAAACTAAAATGTATTTATAACATATATTCGAAATAACCACTTTACTTTCTGAACATAAATTCACTTTATTTTTTATCAAAAAGTCTATCAAATTCACTTGGTGTTATATTGTTTATTTTGTGTCAAATTGTTGTTCCCACATTTCCAAGTATACGGAGACAATTTCTAAATATATATCGTTCTCCCTTTGTTGTAGAAAATTTTTCGTTTTCTTGAAACTGCCACCTACATGCCTATCTTCAACCAACTTCTTGGCAATAGAATCCTTATAGAGATGTATGTTTTTTTATATTTATCCAAGTTCTTTTAAGTGCATAGTTATCTCTAGAGTTCGCTAATGCTTTGCAATGGTGGGCAACATTAGCACTGAGTAATAATACTTTTCTACATTTTTGTTAATATTTCTGTCTAATTTTATTATAAAAACCGTAATTGTTCAATTTTGACCTCCCTGCTTAAAGACTTGAAACTACTTGTTCAAAATTATAGCTTTTCTTATCAGTAGGTACCAATGAACAAAGGAATATTTTATTTTACACTTTTGATATAAAGCTCGCTAAGTAACAAACTACGCCAAATCTATTAGGACATTAATAAAATCTAACAACGGAATTCTTGCAGTTTAGAAATACTATTGGCCTTGGTTACCAAGCATTTGTTATTATATTAAAAAATTCCAATTACTAGTATATTTTTCCTTATTATAAACAATTCAAGTCAATATTACAACACAGTTTTAGTAAATACGCATTTGTTTGTAATATAATCTAAGAAAAACGTAACCAAAAGGTGCACTACATTGCCTACAATATACTCTACTCTGTGTTACCGTGGCCAGCTCAATCGCCAGATTTAAATCCAATCGATCATGTGGGATATGCTAGGAAGAAGAAATTTGAGGCAGAATGTCGAATTTCAAACTGAACAAGAGCTCTTCCAGTGCCTTTCGAACGAATGGAATGCCATTGCTCAGTTTGACATTGACAACTTGATTTTAAGTATGCCCCGTAGATACAAATCTGTTGCAAATATCCATTAAAATAAAATTTAAAATAATCGATAATTTTGTAATGTAAATAAAATAAATCAACTTTTATTTTTTTATGTAAAATGTAACGAATAAAATTTGATTTTTTTACACGATAAAAGCTTATTTTCCATTTACGAATCTTGAATAAAAAATATATTTTGAACTAAAAATGTTCTCTTTATATTTATTGTTGTCCCTTAGATTCTTTCGATGTGTGTATTAAATAAAACATAGTAAAACCCAATAATATACCCAATTTTTTTGTTAATGATTGCAGTTTATGACTCCGTAAACCATATCTATAATACAAGTACTCGAAAAAGATATTCTAAGAATCGTTGATGAATGAAAATTACTTATTAAATTATATAATTGCAAATTAAGTATAGTTGGACTCAGCAATTATTAAATTATTTTCAGTTAACGTAGTAATTACTTCTAGCAAAACTCGTGTACACACATACATTCCATAGAAAATAAATGATATTTTTCCATTTATCTATTTCTAATAAATATAACTATTATACGTATAATGCAATCATGAATCTGACAATTTAATAATACATTTTTAGTGGAATCTTATAAAAGCAGCGGAGAAGTATTACGCTTGTCCGAGACACATGTTAAATGCCTCTCATTTATTATCATTATTTTTATTTATCAATGCCGTTATTTTAATGATGCTAAAGAAATTGCATGGTTAGCAAACTTGAATATGCAACAAAAGGTTACAGATGTTGCTCTGCAATTTGTTAAAGATTGATTATATGGTGGGCAGTTAATTATACCAATTAAAGAAATGGTACGTAGGTATGCATTTATTGAAAACATGTAGGATACTGAGTTATCTGAAATAATGCAACACACGCTAGACTGATAATTATATAGCAAAGTGGAGAGAGCTTGGGGTCTAAATAAAAAGGTGTCCATAACGTCATTTTCAAGGTAAATGTTGATGGGGCAGTAATTATAATACATTGTCCATATTACATATATCTAGATATATTTTGTCTTTAGATAATGTTCTATCATGATAAACACGCTGATTTATCTCCAATTCAACTGATTTCTGTTGCTACTATTTTGCTTTAGTAGTAGTTCTGTATAGAACTAGATTTTCAAGCAGTTTTGAAAACTATTATCAAATGTAATTCAAAATAGCTACAAAAATAAAGTACTAAGTTATTCTTACACAAGTAGAAATTTCTAATCTATGAGATGTTACAGTTAAAAAAAAATAATTTTGGCGGAGTCAGAAGATCAGGAAGAAGCAACAATAAAGTGGAGATATTACTTTAAGAAGAAAATAATATTTTCGAAACTCCCGGTTTTCAAAAACACATCTAAAATATTGAACAAGTTCATGTGATATTATCAATATTCAAGAAATTTTATTCAACTTTGGGATTCTATAATGTAAGGGGAAAAGCACCAAAGTGATTAAAGCAGGTTCAGTTGCTCTATTATAACATTAGGAATTCCCATTAAGCAGTGTTCAGTTTTTAAAAGATCACTTTGTAGGTATTCCAAGTTTTAAAATTTATATCAACAATTGAATTTATTATTTCGTGGTGTTAAAATAGAGATTATGTAAATTAAATTGAGGTTGGATCAGAGAAAGGTATACTAGCCACAATATAAAGGTTTTTATTCTGAATCAGTATCATATTTTGTAAAGTTTTGACGAGTTAACCGCTTGTTTGTCACGTGTCTAAATAAAAACAATTATTGACTGGTATTGACACGACCAATCATTGATAGGTACCTCCCCAAATTCCTATTAACAGTCTCACCCCATTAAAAGTAGCATTCGTGTTAGGTTGGAAACCTTTATATGTATTGCGGCCGCTGTACCTACTTACCTGTAATAATAATTGCTAAGGTTGTGATAAAGTTAAATCTAATCAGGACTATTCTGCCCTGTTAAGAATGGAAGTCGTATTTACATTTTTTTATTATTTTCGTTTTATGACACCCACAACTTGGCAATTACTATATGTATGCACATGTTAAAACTGAAAGTCGTATTATCTTCTTTTATGATGTTATTTAAATATTTTCATATTACTTTTCAAAACTGAATCAGTGTAAAAGGTCGTATCCATCGAAAATCTAATTTCCACTAATATGATAAATTAAGGTTCTGGCCTAATAGAATCTAATGAGAAACATATATTAGTACCACAGTCTATACCGTCGTCTTCACGTCGGCTCCTTTGATGTCGAGGTCCCAGATTTTGTTTTTTCTTTAGACGACTGCGCATGCCGTGCACATTCGCGCGCTCAAGGAGCGCGGTGATTTATCAAGAAATAGATTTTCCCCCACTTCGTCGTGTACAAATGAATTTCATTGGTGTTCATTGCGCATTTAGCCGTGATTTAGCCACAAACTCTGGAAGCTTCGACGAACTGTATAGACTGTGGTAGTACGTTAAATAATATTTTTAAGAAAAATTTGATGGCACAGCAAATTATCCAATCCAAGCAGTATCTCAGAATGAATATTTTGTCAGTTACAACTTCTATGCTTCATAGAGCAGTATTATTGTCACAAAAATATAAGGAATTTACAAAAATTCGCTCAGAGTATGTAAATTAGTATATATGGATTTTGTTTCTCTAGCGATTTTAGAGAAAGACAGTGATATGTTCACATTTCTGTAAACTACTAAAATATACTATATATAATAGTAGGTAGGTATCTACCTAAATACATTTTTGTATAATTTATATTGTATTGATGTTTATAATTTACTAGAACGATCTTTGTTTTTAGGGCGTTTAGTGAAAATTATAATTTAGTAAAATTATGAAACGTAAAATGAAGTTACTTTATTATCTTATTATCTCAACATTTTTACTAATACAAAAATCATTTGAATGTGTTAAAGTTGCACTTATTTATATTAACATAGTGGATGGTGTTAAAATTTAACACATTGCTACAGTGTTCTTTTGTGTTAACATGTTTTTATGTGCATCTTTACATTCTTAGATGCTAACTCCAATTATCTTTTCCAACAGAATGATCTACCTACTAACAGAAACAATACTAATACATGAAAGTGCATTTTAAGTAATTGAAATTCAACCGAAGAAAGTCAAGAGACTTAAATCCCAGTCCATCCTCTTTAAATGTGAACCAAGTAGCAGGTTTCCCGTGAACTGAGCTAAGAGCTTTTGTTTACGACTTCGTGTTAGATATGAGACAGGGGCATATTTAAACAGCGAAGTGCTACGTAGGATAGCGAAATGAAATATGACTGTCGTCAATTCGTTAGCCTCGATAAAATGTTAGTCGTGTAATAGTCTGCGTCTGAAGTCTTGTGTTTCTCCAAAGATCTAACAATGGACAGGAGCTTATTTTTACCTGTCTAGAAGGTTGGCTTCACACACATGTCATAGTCCCACGCACTTGTCATGGTTACTGGTATTCTATCTCATATCGACTGTCAGTTAATCACAGTGTGGTCCGCGCATAACACGCATTATCAATATTGAAATGAGGCGATCGCAGGTAAGAGCATGTTTGTCGCCCGTCCCGGCAGCTGACACGGCCACCTGGGCGCTAGCTGACACCGCGAGTCGCACCCACGCCGCCTCTCTTCTGCTGACTCACGCCTGTTATTAGCAACCGGCGAGGGGTTGCCGTTGCCAGCCACCGACACTACAATGTAGTTGTTTATTACAAGGGCTTATTCGCGGATCCGCCGCCACCGTAACTCCGCGCCGCGCCGCTCGCTTCGATCCATGAACGAGTTTTCACCAAAGATGACTATCTATATTATGATACGCTTCACGACCACCCATTCTTACTCCAAAATTTGAAGTTGTTGTGGATAAATATGTTAATTAAAATTTTGTTATTCGGCAGTTTCCATCGATTTCGGAGAGTCATTGACCAAACTACATCAATAGTATACCAATTTTGTAACGTTATGTATTTTAAATTTTGTATGACCTGAGTTACTGAAGGCATATTTATAAGTAATAACCTACTATACTCGCGACAAGAATTCAGACGTCTTACGTCACGGCTGACGTTACACATTTGTTTTTATTGCCAATGTAATTTTCGATATTTGGTCGCGGTAAAAACAATCATTTTTTGCAATTTGGTGCAATGTGTCGCGCAAACATTTAGTGTAGTATATAGTTTTATTACTATCAGTTGCAGTTTATTAATATATAAATATTTTGATGAAAATATAATGAATTATTCATTTGTTCGTATGGAGTAAGTCGTCTGAATTCTTGTCGCGAGTATAGAGAGATGTTAATTAAAATTTTGTTATTCGGCAGTTTGAATCGATTTTAGAGTCATTGACCAAATTGCATCAATAACATACCAATTACCAATTTTATAACGTTACGAACTTTACATTTTGTATGACCTGAATTATTGAAGGCATATTTATAAGTAATGACCTACTAGAGAAGTACACAATTATTGTAATAACTGACAAAAACACTAAATGACAGCAACAATGCGACAAACATTTAGGGATAGTTATTTTTAAAGAAACAAACATATTGAAAGTGAACACATTGTTTTTGATACCATTACTGAATTTCTTGATATAATATAATTCCTCAATTAGTGAATTTGAGAAGTATCAACTGTCAAATAAATGATCATTTTACATATTTGGATAGACCATTTTGAATTAATATTTAATTTGAATTTTTCTTCCATTTTGTCAAAACTCTTTTGTCAACAACTCTTTGTCTTTAATTATGGAAAGGCATATTTGTAAGTAATAACATATTAGAGAGATATACTGTTATTGTAATACCTGGCAAAAATATATACAATGACAGCGACAATCCGGCAAACATTTAGGGATAGTTATATTTAGTGAAATAAACAAAAATGGGTCAGATATTTTCCTGAAATGAATGAACACATTGGTTTTGATGCCATAGCTTAATTAGTGAATTTGAGGAATTTGAGCTGTCAAATAAGTGATTAAATTTTACATACCTATTTAAAATTGTATTTGAATTTTTCTTCCATTTTGTCAACAGCTATAGGTCCTTAATTGTGAAAAAGTAAAGTCCATTGACCATGATGTTTAGATTTCCTAATGTTCCAACTGATCTATAATAAGAAAAACTATGGATATGTTTATTTGATATATTGTGATATGATCCTGGTGGGAGAGTACACGTACATTCCAATAATATATCAATAAGTTAGTCCACTGTATACTTCGCGACTAATATTTTCTTTCAGTCAACACACTTCTTCTCGCCTACTAACCCCATGTAGATTACTGCATTCACGGCAATTGCTTGCAATAACTAAGTGTCATTCAATGAGTGTGTGAGTTTAATTTTATCGAGTAGGAGTTATCATCGTACTACAAATAGACAATATTATTTATATTGTGAAACAATGTTAATATAACTGTCATAAACAAAAGTTTATTAACTTTCAAAATCTTATGCCAAACTACTCCTTTTTTATTTGTTTATAGTAAATTGCGGTTAAAATGTCCTCTTTGTGAGAATAGAACAATTTCGTTAATACCGATATGGTTCCCATGCTTTATTTTGAAAAAAAAAACTTAGTTTTCACCAATCGCAACCGTGTGAAAATTGCATATAATTAAAAAATATTATTAGATCAGTTAATGAATAGTACCTATCTATATTTTCATAATTAATAATTCTTTGTTACGCAGACTGAAGATAAAGAAAAATATACCACTACTTTGAATTAGGCAAACCCTAAATAACCTCTATATCTATCTCTATATTTTGCTTTTTGCAAAACTAACAATATAAATTGTTGAATTAGGGATGTATATATGTTCCTTTTTGCGCAATGTCCTATGGTTATAATTCTCATATCTATGGAATACAGCTTCAAACTGTCGCTATCAACAGTTATAAATAATGCTGCTCTAAAAATGAAGACATACATAGGAAAATAAAAAATATTCAAATATTCTTAATTGTTGTCAATCTTTCAATTGCCAATTGTTAATTATTTGTGTTTGGTTGTCATTGCATTGCATTGCCTAATTGATCTGTTGTAAACGCAAGAAGGATAAAGTCTATAAAGTTCTAAAATTATCTATTATGCCTGCACGGACCTGCAAAGCCTGTTCATGTTATTTAATAGAGCTTCGTACACTAGACCTACAGCAGCACGTACCATCACCTGTAACGACCATCAATGTAGGTTGTTTCGGTGACCTGCAGTTTCTATGCCTGGCCGCGCTAGCCCTACGTAAGGTATGTCACAAAAATCAGAGATTGGTTTCAAACTGTTAAAAATATTCAACCAGTTAAGTTGTAAATGTGCCGCTGAACTGTCGAGCACTCTCTCTCTCTCTCTATTTTAATTATCTGCAAACTGCAAGTTTTTCGTCAGATTATTGCTCTGAGAAATCTTGTAATTTTATTTTAGCAATATTGTATAAAGAAAACGAGAGGGAAGAAGCGCCAGGAAAATGAGTTTAAAAAAAAAATTTGAGCTTTTGGATTTATTATCATCTGCCGAAAGACTTGCAGTTTGTTTAAGGTAAGTAAATAAAGATTGCTGATAAGAGAGGGTGTCCTACAGTTCAGCAACACATTCGCAACTTAACTGGTCGAATATTTCGAACAGTTTGAAACCAAAGCTTGACTGTAGGAATAGAACATAGAAATGGCAGGCGACCGACACGACCTGCAGAGACGGTCATTGCAGGTGAGAATACCTGCTGGTGCTGGTCTAGTGTGTGATGTTCCATTAAATAAAATAGGAACCTTCATGAGCAGGCTTTGCAAGTCCGTGCTATGCAGATCCATGCTGGTCCGTGCAAGTATAATGTGCGCGATCTTTTAATCCAGATTTGAAGAGTAAAATGCTCACATAACTGCCAATGAAAGACTTTGGGTAGGTAATAAAACACATTCTTATTTGACTATCTAGAGGAAATTGAAATATTTTATAAATGTCACTGTGCCATAAGAATTATAGTTTTATAAGTGTATTTTTAGCAAATAAGGAATTTACATATAAAAACTAGTTCCGTTTTCCAATACGAACAGTGATTGATTGAAGAATTATTAACCTTTTGTCGTTGTTGTTACGTGTTAGAGGTTACTTGATATTTTTAAAGCAAACGAAAATTAGTCAAGCTTCTATTATATTTGAGTTACTTCCATTATTTTAAAATTCAATATATATTTTTTTAATTTCCTAATCTTTGAATATTATAGTTTTCATTACTATTTCTGTTCTCAAACAGTTAGAAAAAATATTCTTTTCATATTTTTCTTAAACATATATGTGAAATAATCTAAATAACTTAGAATTTGTGAAATAGTACTTGTGTTAATTTTTCAATAGTTGTAGAAACTAATTGTCTAGTTTGAAGACATTTAATCCCTTGCACATAAAGTTTTACCCAACAATATCTGTGTATTCTGAAATATTTTTTAATTATGGCAACAGCAACACCTTCTGATGATAAGTGAAATTTTTCAGTATTTTATTTCCCTAATTTTTTAAATTGACATGACTCTAGTGTATGGTGAAATAATGAACAAATGAGAAGATATTTCAGGCATGCATGAGCTCTAATTCCGCTTGGAGTAATCACATTAAAATAAAGCGATTTTTACTAATAAATATAGTAAATAATATATTCGATATGTAAGTGAAATTTCTACTCTCACAAACTGACAACAGAAATTTACCCAGGTGTATATATTTCACTTGTTGCTATAGTGCAAACAATGTATCGTTCTATAATAATATTAATAATTGGTACCTAACTAATTTCAAATAAAGAGTAAATTGTCAACAACTCTCCAACAAAACGCTTAGGTATTACACTCATTAGTGTGATCAAACAACCACTCACCTGTAATACTCACTAACAACGAATAATTAACTTCATCATATAAAAGTCCACAAATTAACTATTTTTTAATATAATCAGATTTATTTCATTAACATAAAACCACCTAGCTACCTGTAACAACTTGTATTCGAACATTTTTGATGTTCATTGACAGCCAAGAGATAAGAATTAAAGAAATATCATACACTAATGAATAGACAGTCGTTAATTATTTATATTAGTGATTATGCTAATTTTGAACCAGTTTGATTAAATTAATGTATAACAAATCGTAATGTGTTTTATTTTAAGTAAGTCAAAAAACAAATTTCAGAAAATGTAATAACATGTTTTTACCTAATATTATTTTATAATAAATTTCTACAGATTTATTAAAATTATTATTTTTTGTTAATAAAATTTGCACTAGAATTTTAAGAAAACGTGTTTAATTCTTTAATTGATCGTCTGAGATAAAAAAAACAGTTTGGTTCGTTTCAAAATTTTCACCTTTTTCTTAAAAAAAAACAACAGAAATTTCTTTAAAACGATACAGCCCCTACCTAAATGCTTAACATTTATTAGATACCTGTTCAGGTAAGGCAGAGGATCAAATACATTAGAAGTAGCAGCATACTAAAAACAAGAAATCGACCTGTTCGATCAAGATATTTAGTAAAAGGAAATTTATACATACATATCACTATGTAACTGAAACCAGAATAATATGGACATAGAATAGTTTTTAAGTAATATTGGAACTCTCCAACAATTTCAAAAGTAAATTTTTATGGGGTACTTAAGTTCTAATAATTACTTCAGGTTAACTTTAATCAAGTTACTTCCCAAACTAAATTGAAACATCATGTTCGAATCCTTTCGAAAATTTATAGTTTTGTTTTATATCACTAAATTATCTTATGAAAATTTGAAAGTAATAGGTACTACTGGTATTTATTACCCATCAAATTTCGTATGGAGCTAAAAATTAAATCTGCCATGTTTATACAATTCCAATAGTATGATAGATACTGAATTCAATTTTAGGTAGACCTATGTTGGTTCTCTAAACCTAATACTCGCTGTAGCGAGAGATATTTAAAGCCTTAAAATGGATGTGAATATGACAGTAAATGTAATACATGTTTATTAGTATTTATTGTCTTGTTCAATTTTCATGATCAAAATACAAAATTAGAACTATTAAGCTATTTCATATAAAATCTTAGTATTCAATAAATAGATTGATAGCAACTTATTTCGTCACTGATCCACAATCATGAATCGTCTCATTTTATATATTTTAACATATAGTATATGAGCCATCTTTTAACGACACATAGGGACATCGATTATGACAATGATGGCGATGACAATGTAGATAATAATGATCTGAGAACAAGTTTCCACAGATAGCGATTAGTATCTTTATTACTGAATGATGACTGACCTCCCATACTTTATTAATAAACACATTTTATATTACAATTTATTGTGTTGATATGTTTTCAAATGAAATCGCCTTGTGGAAGACAAGGTTAATCATTACGTCAAGTAAACTTAATAAATGCATGAATTAAAAAATACCTTGTTACTACTTAATAGCATCTATAAAAAATGAAGCGGTCTTATATGTTAGAAGTTCAATAAATATCGATAATAACTAAAGTATTAATAATCTCTGTAGTTAACTTCTCTAGGCATATATAGCTTTATCACAATAACATTTTCATAATATATTTTCATAATTGCTTATCATCAGCGTGACCTGAAACACTGTTTTAGTATCTGCTGTAATAGTTATAAAAATACCTACATATAATTTTTAATTTTAAAGAAAAAATGTAAAATACTATCTTATAGATACAAAAGATAGCGGTCTTTAAAATTTTATAACCGGTGCTGTTATTTAATCTATAGTGACTTTCCGGGTTGTGATGGCCTGATCTAAGTAACTAGTGTCTGTCAGTAACGAAATTAAAGTATGCAATCCTAGCCTTATTTGAGATTATTTAACATACCCTTGTTGTTCTTGGACTAGGCTCTAAGTGGAGCGCCATAAGATCCCTGGACCACCCATATATTAATTTTGCGTTATGCTGTTGGTTCTACGGTTTCTACGGTCTGAACTGTTCCTCAGATAATGGTGATCTTCCGAGGCGCCCTGTAACTAATCGCATATTTCCCAACATTTCACTGTCGGCATCTTCGCAAAAGCTTCACCGCCACTCAGACCAACAACAGGAGGCGGAACCAACAGGATCATTGGCTTATTTACGGTACTGATACCAAGAATCTAGCCTGAAAACAAGGACAGGTCAAAGAATCACAAGTAAGGCTAACCTAATTTTGTTATTGGCATCTACCAGTTGCCTAGGTCACAGCAACAACTCGGAAAACCACTATAGATCAAATTATACAAAGGATGAATATGTAAAAAGAACAATATGAAGCCTTTATTTCCAAATTAGTGTAAATTTGAATCTTCTGAATTTTCAAATCAATAGTATCAACCATTCAAACCTATTACTTTTCAATTTTATACTAATTTATAATTTGATAAACCATTATTTGATATTTTTATTGATATACTTTAATTGTTACTTTATAATAATATTTCGAAATTGTTTTTATTATTTCTAACTCTAGTTAACTGCTACAAATAAAATAAAATTCTTGGGAAAACATTAAAAAGTAAACTACGGTTTTTTTGCTTGAAAAATAAGTGGATTATGTGACCCTGTAAAACCATTTTCTAATTTATATTTATTTATGGAAAATTTTGCATTACAAGTATAAAAAATAGAAACACATACCTACTACTACACTTACTATAATTATAGTAATTACCAAATTACCATAATGGATGCAGCAGTTAAATGTTAATTAACACACCTCTAGGAAGTGATCTACAATTTGCATAATAGTATGGTCATTTTTTATAAAATACTTACTCATTTATTACTAACTAATATAGCAGTAATAAAAAATTAATGATGTAAAAATACATAGATAAATGTACTACCTATTATTTTCACGTACTGCCTGGATAAGGATATCAGCACCATCTAGTGCTTTCATGTGGAGACAAGGGGTTAAAATCCTTATTTCTGAAATTTTACCTGCAGTGAGCGACACCTACAAAGGTTTTGTGTTATGCTACAGGTTGTAGTAGTCTCCATAGATGTCTCTAATATATAAATATAGCAATATTATCGTGTATAATAGTATAGATAACATTGTTATCTAAATAGAGGATTAACCATATATATTCTGCTATCACAAAAGTGCAGGTTTTTTTGCTGCAAATATGTTTGTTGTAACTAACAACCTTATCTACAATCAAAATATATCGTCAATAGTAATTAATCCTCCAAAACTGATTATAAATTCGATGTTTTAAATTTAGAGAATGCTATCACAAATTAGAAATATCAATTTTCATATCTAAACATTGTTAACTGCAGTTCTTCGGATAAAGAGAAAAATAGTATATTGAATTTCATCCATTTTTTTAAATTATTTTAAATCCTTTCAAAAAAAAAAGTTTATTTCTCTCGTCTCTTTCTAGCTTGTGTGTGTATTTTACTATTATAAGCCCGCTTTACATTAACAATTTCTTTGTCAATTAATTGATCAAGTGGCTTCGCCAAGTTAATTGACAAATTTTTCATCAATTTTTACTTCAATTCAGGAATACCAATCTAAAATAAATGTAAATATTTAACCAGTAACCGAGCAGTAGCAATAGTAAATGCAAAGGAAGCTTTTTTTAATTATTTTTCACTTTTTTGCCCTAAAATATAATTATTAAAGTTACTTTTCCTTTTTAACAGTTTCGTATACAAATTGAAATGATATAACATCAAAAGTTAAAATTACTTTTAGGTGGGTTAAGGGTGACATCAGACAGCAAAATTGTTAAGAAACTTGACAAAGCCCTGAACACATGTAAAACCAAAGTGGAGCGTTGAAGAAATTGAAGAATTAATTTATCAATATCTTCAACAATAAATTGTTAGTGTAATTGCCCGCCTTATGACAAGCAACTAACCGTTTATAAATTTTTAGCGATTCAGATTAAACTGAACTGATATTTAATGGTACCTAACATAATGTATGGGCACTTTTACCTGATCTCTTTAACATTTTGAAATTCGGGCTATATTCAACTTTACCTCAGTTGAAATACTAAATAGATTGCTATCTAGAGATAATCATAGCTCAAATATTGTGGACAATTCATGACCTTCACACATTTTTGTATCTAAAATTGCATGGAGAATATGAATAATAATTATACTACTTATTATTAAATCATTTTACAGATATGTAATAGTTATTACATAATATAATGCAGCATACAATAGGTCCACTATATGATCTTGCAGCAATAGTGATTTGATGTATAGAAAGTATATTTCCTCTTATATATATGTACCAATAATGGCACACAGTAAATAAAAAAGTAGTTAATGTATCTGGACCAAACATATACAAAAGGCACTAATCATCTACTTTAAAATTTTTTTATAATAAAAATGAAATATTATCCTAAATAATTTTAACAGAGAAATATCCCTAATAAACTATACCATGTTCTATAGAGTACAAAGTACAACCATAGTATCAGGGTTATGAAAATTGAAAAAGGTAGAAATGTTTTAATGTTAATTACGTAGGTACATATTTTTATTAATTCTAGCATAATTAAATAGGTACACGAATTTACATAAATGTATGTTTTACACGTTTAAACTGTTGCATAAAATTTAGACTCATTTGTCTTTGTTGAAGTAAAGTATTTACTTTTTATTCACAATTAAATTATATACTGAGTTTAGTTTTTTTAACAATGCAGAACCTAAATATTGCCTGTTAATGTAATATGAAGTATAGGTACATAAGTCATATTATATGTAGTGAATGTATGTCAAATGAAACTTTTCATAGAAATGGATAGTGATACCAAAGTTTACTGAATAAATATATTCTGTAAACTTTGGTGATACCTAATATCATAAGACTAAAGAGAATATTTCAGAAAATATTTATTATAGATGATAAATATTCAAACTGATATACTTTATGTACATGTACGGAGCTAGTAGCAGTTTCATTTATAACAATAAAATTTGTAGTAAAAAATATATAGTGGATTATAAAAATGTTCTACAACTTTGTTCTTTAGTTTAATCTTGTCAATCCTCCCACCTCATCTACCATTTGCCTACTTTGCTATGAGAATTATTTCTGCTCAAAATTGTCAAAGCAGTGATTATAATAACTATCGTACATTTAAAAATGTTTGACAGTTAAATAAGTTTTCAAAGTCTCATATTAATTATTAGGCAGAAGCATGCCTCTTATTTTATGGAATAAGTTACAAATAATACGGTACTTATATATACAAGGTATTCCAAGATTTTCAGCGGGTTATCACGGTTCCTGAGGCTGCTAATAAGATGGAAAATGGCATACAGGCACATGGCACTAGAAACCGATGGAAATATATTTATGGCGTCTCATTTTTTAGGAAATCGATTTAATTTCATTTTTTTATAGCAAACTCATCATTAAAATATGTAGGTACTTACTGTTTAAAGTAAAAGTAAATTGAAAACTATTTGTATGTGGAGGACGCACATTTACAATCATGACATAACCTATAATATCAATACCATCTCAAATAAAACGGTTTTCCCTACTTGATAAAGACCTGAAAAATTCGAGGGAAGGAGAGACAGTAAACGTTATAGATACTTAACTTAGGTTGTATTTTTAATACAAATAATAATTGCGATAACTATTGGTCCTTGTAGATGTAATTATAAAGCAAGATAACATTAGGCTGTAATAATAGGTACATCATATTTGAATAAATCAAGGGAAATTTATATCTAGATATTTTATAAGTACTTAAACTTTTTTATCGAACAGTCTAATGAGAACTAGCTATAGAATGCCTATGTAAGTGCTATATCTAAACATACAAAATGCAGTTATGTATGTTTAATAGTTTCAGGTATACATGGATCATATATCTTTAGAGATCCCTAATTGGTCCCAAGAATTTAGGCCTCTGATATGAATATACTTTATTTCATAATATATGCTTTTGGCATAAAAGATTATTTTGTGCGAAAATTAGGAATACCAAATATTGTAATCGTGTTGTTCATTTGTGTACTTAAATGTCAATTGTACCTACCTTACCAGAATAGAGCAATAATCCATAATAATAGGTTACCCTACAAGTAAAGTAAAAATTTCTCACTTAGCAGTGACAAAATTCTCAAATATTTGTAAATTCCATCACTTATGTAGCAATAGTTTAACTTTTACAATTAAAATTATATAAACGTAGCAAACACTTCACTTAATCTGTCATGAACAGAAATTGAGTTTAGCTATTGTTGATTGTTGTGTAATTGTTGATTACGATTTTCATCAATTTTTTACAGTGTACCTATCTGCTCATATAATTTTTATTATCACAATACAAACAATAACATTCTAGTAGCACGTAAGTAGGTATGATAAAAAATAGTATTAAACAATAATTATATTAGTGCCAACACATTGTTTTTTGGGAAAAAATATAAAATACCTAGACGTGGTAAAATAAAATTAACAATTAAAATTAACAATCAACTCATATTTAAATGCCACTATAACTAAATTAAAGTATTCAAATCTAAAATATTAATGAAAGGGACGATCAACAATTTACATATAGGTACATATAAATAATGATTTTTTCTTAGTTTTATATAGGTATTACTACAGAATTATCAACTTAAATAAAAAAATATATTATCAAAGCAGGCCTTTCCTATTGAAATTTTGTACATTGCCATTATTTAGCATTTTGAATAGCTCTTTCAAGTAGAATTTTGCTGTATTTTCAGCGGAAACGGTACTTTACCTGAAATCAAAACAATTTTTGCTCGGTGCGCTGATTATTTTAAATAGGAATATTTCGAAAAAGTTACCCCTGACACGGTGTACCCTTTTCAGACAAAAAAGATCATAGATTGTTTCAATAATCAGATGGATACACTAAGTCGCATAAAAGTTTTGTCATTTAAAAAAGCATGGTACGCCATGACTGGCGCCCTCTACTATTGACGTCAAAATTAGAAACAAATTTAAATTTCTCGTCCCCAAACACACCCGATCTCCAAAATGTAGGTATGTAGATATTTTAATTTTTGTATAGTTTTTTACAAATATTGAAAATATAATTTTATATTTGACACCCTATATATTTTTAACCTTTTGACTTAAATACATTTGTCAACATCACATTATTTTGTCGTTAAGAATCTATTTTTAATCTATGTCCCATTCATTTCGAGACACCCTGTACAGAAACTAAATTGAAGCAAATTTTTGACTTAATGGAAAATTTATTTACATATCCGGCAATGAATTAGTCTGATTGCATCACTAAATAAGATTATATGCAGATTATTTGTTCTAAGGAAGTCAATAAGTATTTAATAATTATCTCTAGTTCTCACATTATATGAGTGACAGCCATTGCAACCAGTCTTGCAAATATATCGACAGAGTTTTATTCTATATGTTAAATATCATTATAATATTATAATTTCAATTATTTGCTCGACTTAGAATTATGGCAACATTTTTCACTTAATTGGCGCACACCTATCTATAACAATAATTATACTCAAAATTTTATTTGTGTAATGTTCTTTCACCAATTCTTAAATAATAACAGAAATACACACTTTATAACACAAAGAGAGTAAGCAGAAATAAACATTTTTACATATTTAATTAAAAACGTACCTAAATGATTTTGAACGGTTTGATTAACTGAAAAGTAATGTATTATCAGAATTTGATTTTTATTCAAAGGTAAAGAAATGTTAAATTTATCTTAATTTGTTTAATACATTATTTTTCTTTGACATTTTTAGGCATATTTATGTGTTCTGTTTTATACAGGGTGTATCAGTTTTAAATACAGAAAATTTAAGAATGGATGGTATATCGGAGGAAGATAATTATTGTTTGGTCTATAACATTTTCTCATAAAGTTCTCCTAAGGTTTCGATATACCAGGGGTTGAATATTCATTGCTTTAACGGTTCTGTAGAATAATATCTTTTGAATTTGGTTGATTTGTCGGAAAGAACATAAAATGATGCAAAAACCTGCCCACTATCAATCACATAGGGCTTTAGGTCCTCCATTATTTAAAATTATAAGCTTATGGATATTTGGAAATAATGTTTAATTTTTGAAACGTCATAAGTTTCTTTAAAAAAATTCTCTTCTCAATTTTTGAAATTGCTAGAAATTAGTTTTCCAAAAAATCGAATTCATATGGTAAGCATTACTATTGGTATGGTAAGCTTTACCTTCTTTCGCTGTACTATTGAATTATTTTGTATTTAAAGCTCATACACCTTGTATATCATGTATTTGATATTAATATCATATATAACTATATAAATATTTTTAAATGAATTTGAACATGAAATATTGGACTATTATTACATAATTATTATGTGTGTCTAATACGTCTCTAAAGGTACAAATATAGTGGAGCGGCGAGGGTAGAGGCAAGCGGCGAGGTAAGAGGGCGATTCAAATATCCTTCTGTATTTAAAGTGGAAGCGTACATAGTAAAGCTGTAAGCGGCGAGTTGCCGCCGAGAGGCATCTGGAGCGGGGAGTGTTGGTTTGATCTGGGGATTTATTATCGCGCGGCAAAAGCGTTTGTTTTGTTTTAAAAGATTCACCAGTAGCCAAAAACCTGCAATTAAAAAAAAAATAAATAAAACACATTTATTATGTGCTGGTGTAACTAATTAGAGCGCACTTAATCATTTTTACAAAAAAAAAAACATTTCTTTTTCAATTAATTAAATAAAAACAATTTAATTTCAATATTACTGCATTCATTATTTATGTTTTGTGCTATAACTTCTTTTTCTTTTTTTTAGTTAAAGTAGTTCAAGCAAATTGGAAAAATCTCAGTGACTATTATAGACATGAATTAAAAAAAATCCAATGCCACGGTCTGGAGATGCAGCTGACATAACAGGCAAATCTCATTGGGTGGATGCACATTATATTGCCTTTTGCTTGCAAGTAATTTGCGTAGTGCGGCATTATCCAATAAAATTTCGTCTTCACTATCTGAAAACATGTTTACAACTAAAAAAGCTCCCTTCGGCTTGGGCGGCCTCTTTAAATCGCCGCTTTTACTATGTTCGTCTAACTCGCGCGGTGTCGCTAACCTCGCCGCTTGCCTCTACCCTCGCCGCTCCACTATATTTGTACCTTAAGAGACGTTTAACGTGTTAGGCCCGCTACAGACTATGCGTGTATTCACGATTCGTTATGCGCGATGCGTGATATGCGAGGAGTTTGCGACTAGTGTATAGGGCCTTGTTCGTTAAAAATCCAGTCATAAAAACCCTACATACACGATGCACGAATTCCTTACAAACCACGCATCGTGCATCGCGAATTCACGCATAGTCTATAAAGGGTCTTATGTTCAGAGGAGGTACTGAAGTTAATGTGTTATCAACAAATACCTAAATTTATGTATGATTTTTCAAAACATTATTATACACAACACATAAAAGTAGACCCAACACGCTCCATATCTTTGATATCTATTAGCAAGATAATTTTTTATCCATTTATGTACATCAGATACGACACCACGTTGTTACAGATTACAATCTTGGAGTTTACACAGTAGCTTTTTGGATTAAATACACATTTATAAATTATCCCTTGGGAGTTCATTTTATGAGTTTTGCTTACAGAAATATACACATCATTTGTTTCTCTAACAAATGTTTATAAGATTCATTAGCATGCCTTCTTACAGTAATGCATAGCTGTTATACGAGTAGGTATCTAGGTAAACAACATATGCATGCGTATTTTATCTATTTTTTATATTTCCATTAACATCATGAAACATTAACAAGTAGAAAATATTTAAGAAGCCATTCCGTAAGAATTATACGGTAGATTCGATTCACAGTTTGTTCAGTTCGAAATTCTGTAACGAAAAGTAGTGTTCGTTTCGCATAATGTATATGCAAATTTCTCCTGTAAGATAAGAAGTTGATAAGGTCTTGGGTGTGAGATGGGCGTTCCCCAAACAGATACGCCGACTTTTATATCTGATGACTCTCACGCATTCGTAGATTACTTCACTGCATGGAACCATTAACATTCTTGATTATATTATAAAATATGCTGGACTGCTTCCTCCGAAAATGAATTTGTTACCGGTGCAGCAACTCTGAAATCATACAATTTTAAATTAAATGGAGTAATAAGAAGGATTGGATTAAATTTTAACGATGAATTCTACGTCATAATTAATAAGAAACTTTCATAAATACTTATTAAAAAAAATTAAATGTAGTACCTTTAAACGTATGTAATTGGCATAAACGTTTACAAAGAGCTTCAAATATTCTAAAATATCAAGTTAAATTGAGTGTTTTTCCCTATAAATAGATAGGTTTTTTTAATTCTTATCGGCAACAGGATATTCCAATCTGTCATGTCATATCATTAATATTAAATTTAAATTAATTTATAATAATACAAAGCTGATAACAGCTAAGTTGAAACAAATTTCAAATATTTATTAATATGGCCACAGAATTTGCCCCACTCACACCCAATTCGACGACTGTGGTACCGCGAAATGCTAAGATTATCCCGATCGCCCCTACGAGATTCTGGTAAACAAACAAAATGCCGTGTATCGAGGCGGGACTGAAAAAATGAGGAATCGACGAGAAGCGTTTGAGTCGTTCGAGAAAATGGATCTAGAGATACTAGAAAATACCTAGAATATTCGTTTGGTTATTCAGCCGCAATAGATAAGATCTGATCTATTTATGCATTTTTAGAATTACTTCTTCAGGTGGCCTCCTTTAAGTTAGTTGAGTCAAATTTCTAACTATAAAAATTAGTATTATACCCATAAATTAAAATTATTTTAAATTAAATACCCCACAAAATTATACCCAGATACTCTTTATTATTAGCGTTTGTACATTTTTTACTATATTGTAAAGATATTTTAAGTTAATACAAATGAATTATCCTATAATTCCTATCAATGAAGTCATATATATGCTCTCTGATGCCAAATATTTATTTTACAAAAGCTAATAATAAAGAGTATATATTGTGGGTGTAATTCAACGCTGGTCGGGGATTTAGTCCGCAGAGTAGTTACTTTCACACGATATTGTTAATACCTAAGAGTATATAAAGAAATAGAGGTACCTTGTAATACATTAAAAATAACATTATCTAAATTAATTACTAGTTATCATTTTGTTGTGCTCTCTACTAACAAACATATTATGTTCATATAAGATTTAACTTTTTAAAATCAGTTTCAAATAAATATTACTTATAAGGGGGTCTCATTTATTATATTGTAACATACAACAATGCTTCAAGAGTATTGGTATACTTACAGCCTGCTTAATAGCAGTTAATTCAAATTTCCGGAACTTGGTGATAACACCTCTAAGAAAAAGGACGTCTTAACATAATACTTATTTGGAAATTGATGCCAATGATCTCTATTAAAGTTGAGTGAGAATTTATTCTTTATATTATAAATATTTATAGTAAATTAAAACATCTAAGTAAATACTGTATTCTGTATTTATGAGCTGCAAAAATGATTTTTACCCTTATCTTATTGAACTTGTATTTTAAGTACTGAGAGTAATAAAAGACACTATTTCTATAACATAACTCTATATTATGACATTATCATGTAACAGCAATAATAAGAGTGATTATTATTATGGTTGTTTACACATTAAATCTAATTTGTGTAGATACTAAACAAAATTTAGGTTTTAGGAACTGTAATATGACCTAAAAATTTACTTTATATAAACTCGTAATAGTATGAGTAATAGTCGCAATCCATAAAAAGTGCTTTTGAGTTTGTTTCACCACTAAAATTGGATGAAGTAACTCAAATAACTGAGTGAACTTAACGAATTATGATATTATTTTAATTCAATCGGGTGCAGATTTAACCATTTTGAGTAAAAACGTCAAAACAAATAGAAAGTTTGAGAAGTGTGTAGATTTTGAATAATTTTTTTCAGCTCCTTCCAATGTTTTTAAAAACAAAATAACGTGTCGGCAGAACTTGAAGTCCGTTCCCATTTTAAATTATAAAAAACTTTTTAATGTGCAAAATTAAATGTTATGCCACTTCGCTATTTAACTATATTTACATTATCTTACGTTTTCTACGTCATGTAGGTATATCAGAACCTAAATAGGTATATCTGTTGTAATGTGATTATTTTTTATTAAAGCAAGTTTGTGAGAAAACGATATCAAAATTAAAAAGCGAGATTAGGTTTTTAGATACTCACACATACCTATACCTACCTAAAACGTTGAGTAGGGTAATAAATTCCAATTTTTGTACTTAGGTATAGGCAGGTATCTACTACCTAGTTCTTATTGTCGCTGAAATAATGTCTGACTTTCAATCCCAGAATATCTCCTCAATTAAATTTGCAGTATTAATATGTTTGTATTCCTGGTTTCCACGTTCTTTAGCACTACAGAAACCTGAAATTTGTTAAATTAAATTATTGAAAAAATAACTACAAATAATCATACAAAGCAATACCTAATTTATTTTTCAAATAAATTATCTAGGCAAAGTATAAGTACAGATTAATATAAAAAAGTTTTCATTCTACAATACTTTTTCCACACCCACTAACAAGCTAGCTAACATATTTTTTTTTCTATTTGGTATGTGTTTATAAGAACTTATATAGAAAATGTTCGTAAACAATCTAATAAAAAGTAAAGTTACGAAGGAGGACAACAATGTAAATGTTCTAGTGTCGCAATATAATCTTAAGTTTATATTTGCTGTTGGCACAAGAAAAGAAAGGATAGAAGAGAACATGTGAAAGAAGAATTTTTCAATCATCATTCGACTGTTCCACGGCGGTATAACAATCGTATTTGTTGCGCCATTGTTTTAAAAGGCACTTATGTAACTGTGGGAATTTACTTTCACAAAAAATAACCAGACATATCATAGTGCAATCAGCCGAGCGGTCTTCCATCCGTAAGATACCTGTAGAGACGAGCTTCTGATATAAAATTTCTACAAAAGCCCGGATCTACAGGGTAGATCACGAATGTGCCTAGAATTGATTACCATTCCCAGTGAAGAAATGTCTAATTAAGCATGCGGAGCAAACCAAAAATATATTCATTATTTCAATCGTGCACAATTAAACACTACTAATGAAATATTGGTTTCATGATATACAGGGCGTTTAAAACATGTTCCAAACTTTGGGACATAGTAAAGGAGGTAAAACATGAACTATAAGGTAGGAATTCTTGTCCCAAAGTGTGCCGCTTTAGCATCATATTTTTTCTTGGTCTCAGTAGGCACCAGTTATGCATCCTTAAGAGGCTTTACTATGCAATTCGTACTCGTGGAAAACGATATGAGTCCATACAAGTTACTTAACGATAGCAAATTACATTTAACTTACGGAATCTTAATGCCACTTGCTAAGTAAATGATCGGTTACAAGCTTGACTCAAAATAAAGTACGTAATCACTTAAAGATCGCGTATACCTGTATGGACAAGAATAGCCATTAAGGTGCCTATGTTATTTAATGGACCCACTAGATCAGTACCAGCACGTACCGTCGCCTGCACTGACCGTAAAAGAAGGTCGTGTCGGTTGGGGTAGTTTTTCTGTGAGGTTATGAAGTCAACGGTCCTTGAGACGCTAGTCGAGTCCCAGAAGAAGTTTATTAGTAGAATTCTTGCTGCATGTCTTTTCATTAAACAGAATCCACCAAGTAGTAGCCGATTATTTACTTAACAAATGGTAGCAGGTAAGTCCTTTATTGACATTCAAATTCTGTAATTCAACAGTAATTTGTTAATGTTACGTGACTTGTATAGACTCACGTCATTTTCTTTTCAATTTTTCAAAGGTAACCATTACGTTGTAAAGCCTTAGCATGCATAAACGGTATTGAGAACAAAAACAGTTTAGCACTTAAGTACAACGCCCTGAAGGCAATGAATTAGTGCCAGTGATGCCAACTGTGTCAAAAAAAATCTATGAAACAGCACATTAAACCATTCAGTATTTCTCTGTGATTAACATACAGAGGGTTTTCCTTATACATACAGAGTGACTATTTCTCGAGGACATATCGTAATTTCTATTTTAAATGTTATACTTAGTGTCCCGTTTATACTTCAAATAATTAAGGCTATTTATAGGAATACCATACACTAATGTCTTCAAATATCCCCAAACAAAGAAATCTAGAAGGTTTAGATCAGGCGCTCTTGGAGGCCATAAAACAGGTCCGGCCCTTCCTACCCATCTATGTGGAAAAGTTTGGTGTAAATGCTCTCTAACGACCATGGAAAAATGGGCTGGAGCACCATCATGCTGGAACAACATTTATTGTCTCTGATTCAAAGGAATGTCAAGGAGTGTCAAGAAATCCAAACCAAAGAGGGTGTTTACGAAACAGTTCGAATATCGTTGAGACGAAGATGTCGTGCCTGCTTGGAAATGGACGGAGGTCACTTTGAGCATCCTTTGTTGGTTTATTCCTAATAAAATAAAATGTTTGAAAAACGATTAGTGGTCCATATCTCCGCAACCGTTACTTTGCGGACCCATGTTTATTAAAACTTTTCTGCTTATTTTGGTTTATACTATTACCTCCTGAAATATTTTAGCCTCTTTTTTTAACACCCTGAATGTATATATCGAAGAATATATTGCATACCTACTTGTGTGCTATAGCGGCATAGTTTGAATGCGTTTAAGAATTTACATGATAATATATCGTGTCTACCTTATTTTTGGATAAACAGACATAAAATATAAAAATAGGAAATACGTGGTAAATTATTAAAGAAAATATTTCGAAGGTAAATGTTTAAGAAACCGAATTCCGTATAAAATAGTTAAATATGTATAAAATAAATAATTAGTGCAAACAAATTACTTTTTTCTTAACAATCGGAAGACTCTAAAGTAATAATGGAAAATTTGATAATTAGAAACTTGGTGGGTAGACGTTTAAGGCCAATGAGATCAAAATATATATATACAGGGTGTTTTAGTCATAATGTCATTAATTAATTAATTAATTAAGAAAGGATAGATAAAAAATGTAACCGCATATTTACGTTGGAAAATACATATTTTCAAATCATTATTCAAACTCCTTTTCAGGCTGTCACTGACCGACTCATACTGCTTCGAAACCAAGTGGGTGCAACGTTGCCAAATTTAAAAATGTTTGCTAGTATCTATTACCGTAAAACTTTTTAAAACAAATCTAATGACTTGTTTTAAACTGCAGACGTATTTATAGTTAAATCAAGTTTGAACTATTGTCATAAATTCTTACTTGTTCAACTCACCAATAGAAATCTAACGAAAAGTTAGTGTAAATGTAAATATGCAACCAACAGTATACTTCAAAAATCAGAATAACGCCTAGGTATGGCCGTACATTTTTCATAATACTAATTAATTCGCTTAGTCTTCGCGTAATGTCGAGACGAGCATCAGACCTTGTTTTGGGACATATGCATTCTGCAATCGCCTTAAAAATCTCCTTGTCGAATAAGTGGCTTTTTAACTTTGTACGTGTATATTTGAAGTTATATTGTGTATATTCAGACTTTATTTACTTTTCTGACCTTTTTATTTGATAAAATGCGTTGTGCCGTTTTGATTATAAATTTTGAAATGCAAATTCAAACAGGTAAATACCCCTGCTTTACTTATTTTATTTTAATGAAAGTTGACTTCGGGAAATGTGAAACTTAATCTAAACATTTCACGTGACTAAGTTAATACTATTCTTAAAATCTGTTATACTTTCATACACATATACGTAGTAACAGGTAGTAGTCTATGAAAGAACACAAACAATTAGCTGTGATGTGGCAACGTAGGTGCAACGTTGTTCATTTCACCGCTCGACACTGTGATGATGTGACTAGAAAATTATGGTCAACACGGGGTGCCGTATCGACTACCGGGGTTGTAGTTTGATTTTCTTTAATTTAAAATATCGAATAAATTTTTTTTTCAATTTTTTGTCATTCTTAGGCGGTATATGTGATTAAAATTAAAGACATTATGACTGAATGACTCTGTATACAAAAAATACTGCAATTATTTAATTGAACCTTTACTACAGCATACCGAAAATTTGAATAGTATAATGTATATTAGAATATTTGACTAGACCGTGATCACACTGTGACCGGACCTTGACTTGATCATAGTTGTAAATCTATAGTCTATTTAAAATGATAGAGAGTTTAATGGCCGAGTAAATCTGTAATGTAATTGCCATATCTAATTAATCATTAATTAGGAAATGCATGTTAATTTTATCGTGCTCACGTAGTAGTGAAATTCAATACAAAAGTTTCAAGCTCGGATCGTGTTTTATTAAGTTCTGAATAGCTTACAATAAAATAGTGAAGATATTTTTGCTGTTGAAAATAAAGCAGCTAACATTGTGAATATTAGAACAAAGATACCTTTTTTATTCTTATTTTACAAATGCATAGGTACAAGCCTATCTCCCTTGCATGTTGCACTTGGTGTTTTCTATTAGATATTTGACGTTTGACATTTTGATACAGTGAGGTCGGTGTAAATTATTTTTAGGAATTTCTATCCACAGAGGATCGGTGGTGTATTATTTATTAATTTATGTCAAACAAGTGTTTCTGCGGTTGTTAAATGTGAACTTATAATTTAATGTTAGTAAACTATGAAAATAAAAAGTTATTTACCATATAACTGATTATTACTTGTTCCAAAAATTAGCAGACACGCTTTGGTCTAAACATGAATGTCCGATTCAGAGGTAACTTAATTTTCAGATGGACTGTGACTACACTGATTTTATTACATCAATCTAAGTTGCTTGTGTCCTTTTTTGTCTTTATAGTCATTATTTGAAAAAAGAAAATTATGCAGTTTTTAAAAGTCGAAAACTGTATCTATACGTTTGTTCCATATCAAAAGTGTTTAATTAAGATTGCAAAATGAAAAATTATAGAAAAATGTTATTGATTCTACTGATATATGAACGCACAAAAAACGCCCCTTTTAATATATGGAAGTTATTGGACATCATAAGTATAATGACACGTTCTAAAATGAAAAATATATTTTTTAAGAAATGAAAATATCTGGACGCCTTTATTTATCTTCGCTAATTTGTCTCAAAAATGTTATATACTCTGCTGCTTCTAAAACTGTATAAAATATATGTTAAAATTGAAAATCCTGAACAAATATAACTACACAGTAAAAAATAACATTAAGTAAGTTCAAACTCATTTATGAGTGAATTAATTTGATGTTGAATTTTGAATAAATTTAACATTTTAACAAAGAAATGAGCTTATCTACACAATATTTGGTTAGAGAAAATAAAATATGTGTGAGTGAGAATATATTGTGTAAAATAACACTGATCGTTCTAGATATTACACATTGTTTAGTAAATGGAAGCGGGAACACAAAATTGTAGTTTTGCTATGTATGATACAAGTCACTTCTGTCTGTGGACGATAATCATAAGTGTATTGTTCTAACCCGGTCATGAATCATGGACCGTAATGGTAAATATATTTTTAAATTACATTTTGCATAAAAAAGTATGGTGTAAGTTGTAAAGTAAGAATTTGTGTCATGAAGTTATTGTAGAGATAGGTAAGTAGCAATGGCTGTCTTCATCCAATACAAAAAAATTGTTGAGTTACTTATTCCAGAAAACCTATCTTGTGTGTGTCAGTACATGACTACCATTTAATTATATCCTCAACTACTTAGCTATAAAATTTTGGAAAATAGATAAAACCTGGAAATTATTGATTTAAACAGTTTATTCAATAAAGAACCGTTTGAACTTAATCTTTCATATAACACCACTGAGTATTTTGTGATACCAAAGTACATATTTTGTTAAATTTAGAAAAAATGTATTGTTTAATAAAATAATAATATAAAACATCTTTACATACTGCATCATGTTATTTTCTACAAATATAATTTCAACCTTTATTTTATTCAACAGGTTTTCTTATTGTAGACTATTTTTTATGACATTATTATTTAAGAATTTTATTATTATCTACCTATCTATTATTATTATTAATTTAACTATATGTAATTATTTGTAATATACATAATGTATAAAGTAATAATTTACAATCTGTAAAATATTAAACACGTTTAATAGATACACAATAGTCTAATTTTCATAAAAACTGTGTAAGAACCAACACAGTATAATGAAAATCATTTTGAGTTTATTACAACACTAAAATTATATAAAGTAACTGATTACTGATTTAAATTGTACATATTCTGTGAAAAAATAATAAAATAGATTGATAATGTAATTCAGTTTTGTGTTTGGAAAAACACATAATTTAGGAAGCTAACTCAAAAATTGTTCAGTGTTACCCTAAAAGATTTATTTAGCTAACAAATAACTGAGTGACCATTAATCAATTAATTGTGTTATTGTTTCAACACAATCGGGTGTGGACTCGTTTTGACAACTATTTATGTTGATTTTGAGTGAAATTTTACTCAAACTTTTTTACAGTGTATGTTCTTCTAATACTTAATAACATGAGACTGGTTTACAGTCAAGTAAAGCAAATATATCTACAACATTGTATGTAAGCCTTAACAGAACAATTAGAAGGTTTTGCCTAATTGATATTTGCCGTGGATTATAAGAATTATTTAGAAAATGTAGTGATTAGATTTTTAGCTACCTATGTTAATTATTTTATTATCCTTATATCAATTTAGACCCAGGTAATTATACAATGTTATCAGATTTGAACGTACACCAAACTAATTTTTCAAAGCGAGAGAAATATATTTGTTCATATACATATTCAATTCAATGTTTAGTTTTTTACTAAGTAAACTCCATAGCTATTATTTAAGCCAAATAGCGAACAACAAAATTGCCCACGTAAGTACATTAAAAAATAATTAGTCAAATCGATTAACACGTTTGCGAATGATTATGATTTAAAGTTACCACGCTAGTTCTCTTACGGTGAGCAATTCGTTATAAATTGCAGAGTAGGAAAGTGTACTACTACTTAATATTTACTACCAGTTTTCAAGATATTATCAATAAGTAAATGATCTTAAAACACTTAATAGTATATAAGTAGTGTATATTAGCCGTTTTGAGTCTCCTCCCACCACTTTGGGGTGGTAATTAACAATTACGGTTAATGATATTGTATGTATGGATGTATTAACATTCATTACCCTATGTGCAATTGTACAGTAGTGCATGCAATTGCGCTTAAATGGAGTTGCATTGGAGTTGTATTGCAACTGTAATGTATGTATGTATGTATGTATGTATGTATTGTAATAATAATTAGCTTCTAATTATAACAAGTTATGGTTAATTGCAATTGTGTATATAGGTAATTAGATGTGGGTGCATATTAATGTAGTTAGCATTGTGGGGTTATTATTGTTGCTCCTGGCTAAGCATTCAGAAGTTGAATGTTAAAACAGTGTGGTGACATAGACTATATGCCATTTTCAGCGCAGCGCAAGCCCCCTCCTAATACGCTATAATAAAACGGGGTGAGCGAGTATGTTGAAATTCAGTTTCTATAAGCTAGAGGTTTAGTGCTGTGTTGTAATTATGTCTCTGTACTGTGTGTGTGGTAAGAGTTTTACTCGAAGTGATAATTTACGTCGCCATGAGAGAGATTCTTGTAAACGGGTAAATGATGGTGGACCCGGTGCGAAGCATGCAAAGTTACATATGGATCCTCAAACGTCTAACACTCGTTTGATTACTTGTTGTAATAAGGAAATACCAGCAAACCAAATACATGCACATCGAAGAACTTTGGAGCATAGAACAATATCCTGTACACCTAAATGCGACGGTGTACAAATTATTAATACGGCGTTTGAGTGTAGAATAATAAGTTACAGGGTGCATAGTGAAAAAAAACATATTGATTTTAGTGAATTTTTCGAACATGTAAATGCTAAAATAATGAGTTTGTTGGTTAGTGCTGTGGATGTATATAAATCGATAAAAGTGAATATGGAAACATTTGCTAGATATGTGTTACAAACCCACGATACAACAGATGTGAAATCATTCAATAGCTGTAATAGGATTATCGATGAATCCGTCAACCTGGATGATATAATCAAGGATTTTATAGATTCGATGATATCCCAAACAACGGAATTTAATGAGAAGGATTCTGGTATGTATTAATTGAAAAAAAAATGATATAAATGTTAATGTATATATATTTATATTGTTACAGGGTGGGCTATTGTGGAAATTCTATATGTTGAAGTTAATGTGAACAAGAACAGTCCGCTTTGTGGATCCTCGTATATCAAGCTACCAAAGTTTATCGAAAATAAAAAGGCTGTGATAAACATAAAAAACCAGGATGATTTCTGTTTCGCATGGTCGGTAACATCAGCATTATACCAACCCACAGGCCCAGTTCATGAGATGTCATCTTACCCGCATTTTCAAATGTTTTAAATTTAGTAGGTATGCATTTTCCAGTAAAGCTAAAAGATATTACAAAATTCGAATCGTTGAATGATATATCGGTGAATGTATATGGTTTGGAGACTGTATTCGAAAAAAATAAATTAAAATATGAAATAGTTGGACCGTTACGTTATGCACCAAAAAAATTGCGATATCATGTGAATTTATTGCTTATTACACAAGATTGCCAACAAAACCATCACTGTAATCAGGAATGTGTGAAAAGTCATTATTGTTATATTAGGGATTTATCGAGATTGGTTTCCAGTCAAATTTCACTAAACGAACATAAGAAATATCTCTGTGACGGTTGTTTATTATATTTCGGTAGTGCGAGATTATTATCGCAACATCAGACCAGGGACTGTAACCACGTATACACAACCACGCCTAGTTTGAAACTTCGGGTTGATAAATATGGAAAAAGTGTTCCTGAAAACATTTTAAAATTCGAAAATTTTGAGAAACAAATGAAAGTACCTTTTTGTTGTATGCAGACTTTGAATCTATTTTGAAGCCCATTGATATGTGTGAACCCCCAACAATCATATACCTGTAAAACATATGTTCATGAACCCTTTTCATTCGCGTATTTCGTAAAGTGTTCATTTGATGATTCACTATCGAAGCTAGTGTTCTACAGAGGGGGTGACGCTGCAAAAACATTCATTGAACGTTTAGAATCGGATTTACACCAATCATTTAAAACGCGTTGTACCAATGCATCCGCTATCTAAAGAGGATGAGCAAGAGGTTAATAATGCTACAATATGTGGTATATGTGAAAAACCTTTTGAAACAGGACAAATTAAGTGCATTGATCATTGTCACCTATTGGGTGACATGCGTTCGATCGCACACGCCGTATGTAATCTAAATTATAAGATACCTAAATTTATTCCGATTATATTACACAATAATCAAAATTATGATGCGCATTTGTTTTTGCGTGAGTTATGCTCGGATAAAGAAAAAGTCGATGTGATAGCCCAAAGCAATGAAAAATATATATCATTCACAAAACATCTTTATATACGCGATTACATTGGTACAGATGGTAAAAAGAAAAAAGTTTATTTAAAAATGAGATTCATAGATAGCTTTAAGTTTTTATCTACATCTTTAGAAAATTTAGCAGCTAATTTAAGTGATAATCAATTTAATGAGACTAGAAAATATTTTCCAGATAATGGTAAATTCCATTTAATTAGACAAAAAGGTGTTTTCCCATATAGTTTTATAACAAACATGGATAAACTAAAAAATACTAGTTTGCCAACAAAACAAGAATTCTATGATAAATTAAATGAAGAACACATAACTGATTCGGATTATGAAAGAGCGCGGAAAACGTGGGATATTTTTAATTGTCAAAATTTGGGTGATTATTCCGATATTTATTTAAAATCTGACGTGCTTATATTGTGTGATGTGTTTGAAAATTTCAGAAAAATTTCCTTGGATAAATATAGGTTAGATCCTGCGCAATATTATACAATTCCCGGTCTTTCGTTTGATGCAATGCTTCGTTTAACTAAAATAGAACTAGAACTTTTAACAGATATCACAATGATTCAGTTCTTCAAAAGAGGTATAAGGGGTGGTTTAAGTACATGTACAGGGAGACAACATACTGCTAATAATATTTTTGTACCCAATTATAACTTGAATGAGCGCACCTCCTTTATCACATATCTAGATGCGACAAACTTATACGGATTTTCGATGGCAAAACACCTACCATTAGGCTCATTTGTGTGGCTAACAGATAGTGAAATTTCAAAATTTGATGTTATGAATATTCCCGATGATGGTTTATTTGGCTATGCATTAGAAGTGGATATTGATTACCCGAAAGAATTACATGATACTCACACAGACATGCCATTTTAGCTGAAAGCATGGTTCCACCCAATTCAAAATCAAAAACACCGAAATTAATCGCGAATTTGTATAATAAACGAAATTATGTAATACATTTTGTAAATTTGAAACAAGCAATAAAAAATGGTTTAAAACTAATAAAAATACACCGCATAATTAAGTTCAAGCAAAGTCCATGGCTGAAAGTTTATATAGATCTTAATACTGAAATGAGAAATGCCGCCACAAATAAATTTGAAAAAGATTTTTATAAATTACTAATCAATGCGATATTTGGTAAAACTATGGAGAATGTTGATACTAGAAAGGATATTAAATTAGTAACCCACTGGGAAAAAAGGAAAAACTATGGGTGCAAATGCTCTTATTTCGAGACCAAATTTCAAAACGTGTACAGTTTTGGTGAAGCTTTGCAGCGATTCATATGAGTAAAGTAAGAGTTCAATATAACAGGCCAATATATTTGGGTTTCACAGTGTTGGAATTATCAAAAACTGTATTATATGATTTTTTCTATGATACAATAAAGAGAAACTTTGGTCGCGATGCATCGTTACTTTACACCGATACAGATTCACTAATACTCAGAATTTACACAGAAAATTTTTATGAATTCATGAAATCAAATATAGATAAGTTTGACACATCTAATTATAATCAGAATAATAAATTTGATATCCCTAAAACCCCATCACGACTAGGTCGATTCAAAGACGAGTGCCCCGATGATCCAATAATAAGCTTCTATGGAACAGGTGCTAAGGCTTATTATGTAAGATCTGTTAATAGTGAATTAAAAAAAGCTAAAGGTGTAAAGAAATCCGTTGTAAAGAATAGTTTGACGGAGGATGATTATAAAAAAATCTTAGACGGTGGTGGGTTAATTTTTAGAAAAATGAATTCTTTCCGAAGTGAGTTACATAATATGTATACGGAGGTAAGAAACAAGGTAGCGCTTTCATATTTTGATGATAAGCGTTTCCTAATTCCCAACACGTATGAAACACTTGCCTGGGGACATATTGATATAAACTATTATCAAACAGATCACACAGAAAATTCCATATCAACACTAAGTCAAGCATTGGGTGTCAATGCCGATAACAATCTGCATATGTTATTAGATACCATAGAAGAAATGTGTTAAGTTTAACAACTTGAATCAATAACGATAAAATAAAAAAAATACAGGGTGTATAAAATGTTTTAGCGATTAACTGGAAAATACAACCTATTAAAATAAAACATAACAGGATGTGTTATAAAATAGTAATAATAGTGTATTGTTTGTAGAAATTTAATATGTAGATATTCTAATATTTATGTATAGAAATAATGACACTTATGTATTCCATATATTAAATGTAATATATGTATATTTATATTTTAAAATAATGTGATTTTATAGAAATTTCTAATTTTCTATTCCATTATTTATGTATAGAAATAATAATAATATTGTTTGATATATGTATCACATATTAAAAAATAATTTTGTAATATATTTCGTTTTATTATAAAAGGTAGGTCTTCTATATACCACTAAGTTCAACTTTTCTATGAGGGTTAAGGTATCATAAAAGCGGGTCATAAAAAAAGCACCTGCTTCTATACCTGTTTTCAAGAAAAAAGGGCCGTGGCTCTTGTATTAAGAATGGGATGTAATAGTTCGTATTCATTATACGGGCGAGTTTATTAAAATATTGGGTTAGATGGGCTGGAATTTATGTACAAATACGCCCATATTGGAAACAATTTTACTGCTTCTATTCATAGATACTAAAGATGCTTACTCTGCTTTAATATTATATTCTTGGATGTTTTAAATATAAAATATATTTTTTTGTGTATTATATTGTAAAGAAGGAATTTATATGTGGCGTTATTGTATTATTGTGAGGAAAGAATTGATATATGATACAAACGTGAGTTGGTGTTCCTCATTTACACCATTTGGAAACATAGAGCAAGCCCATTAGTCATATTGTTTCATGCAATGTCTTTTTTATTGACACCATACACACACATTTCATAGTTTTTAAGAAACGAAAAAAAAGAAGGTAACAATTTTACACACACGCTTCATACAGCATTTCATAAAAAATATTACACATCATTTATAAAACATTTAAAATGTGTATTTAAATCACATATTTTAAATTTCCGAAATATAATGTTTCAAAACAGACACATGCTGTTATTTATTCACGTATGTATAGTTTAAAGGATTTAAAACTATATTTCATACTATAATTTAATACGCATTTAAATCATAATATGTTTAAATTGTCGAAATAGTGTTTTAGAATAGACACACGGGGGTCGCGCATATGTATAATTTAAATAATTTGTGTGATTTAATACAGTGTTTCATATTATTCACACTAACAATTGCATATATATTATAATTGAATTTAACAAAATATGGCTAATTCTCTGTTAGTTGTGGTGATAGCTTTCATGGTGGTGTCTCAGACATGCGCACTATCATAGAATGCAATCATAAGGGTTGAAGTTCACTGCAAGATCTGAATATGTGGAAGGGGGTCCAGAAAGTTACAAAAGCTGAAGCGGAGTCAAATCCTCATTCGTTTTCGTGAATAGTGGTTGAGTCTAGTTCTATATGGTTTAGTGCCTGTGTTTAGTGTCTCCTATGGATATAATGGATGTAAAGCAGTGCTGCAATGCAACACCATTTAAGTGCAATTGCATACAATTGTACAGTACATATACTGTGCAATTGCACATAGGGTAATGAACGTTAATACATACATACATACATTACAGTTGCAATACAACTCCAATGCAACTCCATTTAAGCGCAATTGTATGCATTACTTCATACATGTACTGTACAATTGCATGCACTACTCCATACATGTACTGTACAATTACAATTGTTATGGCAATTATATTGTGTGTACATGTATGAAGTAATGCATACAATTGCGCTTAAATGGAGTTGCATTGGAGTTGTATTGCAACTGTAATGTATGTATGTATGTATTAACGTTCATTACCCTATGTGCAATTGCACAGTATATGTACTGTACAATTGTATGCAATTGCACTTAAATGGTGTTGCATTGCAGCACTGCTTTACATCCATTATATCCATAGGAGACACTAAACACAGGCACTAAACCATATAGAACTAGACTCAACCACTATTCACGAAAACGAATGAGGATTTGACTCCGCTTCAGCTTTTGTAACTTTCTGGACCCCCTTCCACATATTCAGATCTTGCAGTGAACTCAACCCTTATGATTGCATTCTATGATAGTGCGCATGTCTGAGACACCACCATGAAAGCTATCACCACAACTAACAGAGAATTAGCCATATTTTGTTAAATTCAATTATAATATATATGCAATTGTTAGTGTGAATAATATGAAACACTGTATTAAATCACACAAATTATTTAAATTATACATATGCGCGACCCGTGTGTCTATTCTAAAACACTATTTCGACAATTTAAACATATTATGATTTAAATGCGTATTAAATTATAGTATGAAATATAGTTTTAAATCCTTTAAACTATACATACGTGAATAAATAACAGCATGTGTCTGTTTTGAAACATTATATTTCGGAAATTTAAAATATGTGATTTAAATACACATTTTAAATGTTTTATAAATGATGTGTAATATTTTTTATGAAATGCTGTATGAAGCGTGTAAAATTGTTACCTTCTTTTTTCGTTTCTTAAAACTATGAAATGTGTGTATGGTGTCAATAAAAAAGACATTGCATGAAACAATATGACTAATGGGCTTGCTCTATGTTTCCAAATGGTGTAAATGAGGAACACCAACTCACGTTTGTATCATATATCAATTCTTTCCTCACAATAATACAATAACGCCACATATAAATGCCTTCTTTTACAATATAATACACAAAAAAATATATTTTATATTTAAAACATCCAAGAATATAATATTAAAGCAGAGTAAGCATCTTTAGTATCTATGAATAGAAGCAGTAAAATTGTTTCCAATATGGGCGTATTTGTACATAAATTCCAGCCCATCTAACCCAATATTTTAATAAACTCGCCCGTATAATGAATACGAACTATTACATCCCATTCTTAATACAAGAGCCACGGCCCTTTTTCTTGAAAACAGGTATAGAAGCAGGTGCTTTTTTTATGACCCGCTTTTATGATACCTTAACCCTCATAGAAAAGTTGAACTTAGTGGTATATAGAAGACCTACCTTTTATAATAAAACGAAATATATTACAAAATTATTTTTTAATATGTGATACATATATCAAACAATATTATTATTATTTCTATACATAAATAATGGAATAGAAAATTAGAAATTTCTATAAAAATCACATTATTTTAAAATATAAATATACATATATTACATTTAATATATGGAATACATAAGTGTCATTATTTCTATACATAAATATTAGAATATCTACATATTAAATTTCTACAAACAATACACTATTATTACTATTTTATAACACATCCTGTTATGTTTTATTTTTAATAGGTTGTATTTTCCAGTTAATCGCTAAAACATTTTATACACCCTGTATTTTTTTTATTTTATCGTTATTGATTCAAGTTGTTAAACTTAACACATTTCTTCTATGGTATCTAATAACATATGCAGATTGTTATCGGCATTGACACCAATGCTTGACTTAGTGTTGATATGGAATTTTCTGTGATCTGTTTGATAATAGTTTATATCAATATGTCCCCAGGCAAGTGTTTCATACGTGTTGGGAATTAGGAAACGCTTATCATCAAAATATGAAAGCGCTACCTTGTTTCTTACCTCCGTATACATATTATGTAACTCACTTCGGAAAGAATTCATTTTTCTAAAAATTAACCCACCACCGTCTAAGATTTTTTTATAATCATCCTCCGTCAAACTATTCTTTACAACGGATTTCTTTACACCTTTAGCTTTTTTTAATTCACTATTAACAGATCTTACATAATAAGCCTTAGCACCTGTTCCATAGAAGCTTATTATTGGATCATCGGGGCACTCGTCTTTGAATCGACCTAGTCGTGATGGGGTTTTAGGGATATCAAATTTATTATTCTGATTATAATTAGATGTGTCAAACTTATCTATATTTGATTTCATGAATTCATAAAAATTTTCTGTGTAAATTCTGAGTATTAGTGAATCTGTATCGGTGTAAAGTAACGATGCATCGCGACCAAAGTTTCTCTTTATTGTATCATAGAAAAAATCATATAATACAGTTTTTGATAATTCCAACACTGTGAAACCCAAATATATTGGCCTGTTATATTGAACTCTTACTTTACTCATATGAATCGCTGCAAAAGCTTCACCAAAAACTGTACACGTTTTGAAATTTGGTCTCGAAATAAGAGCATTTGCACCCATAGTTTTTCCTTTTTTTTCCCAGTGGGTTACTAATTTAATATCCTTTCTAGTATCAACATTCTCCATAGTTTTACCAAATATCGCATTGATTAGTAATTTATAAAAATCTTTTTCAAATTTATTTGTGGCGGCATTTCTCATTTCAGTATTAAGATCTATATAAACTTTCAGCCATGGACTTTGCTTGAACTTAATTATGCGGTGTATTTTTATTAGTTTTAAACCATTTTTTATTGCTTGTTTCAAATTTACAAAATGTATTACATAATTTCGTTTATTATACAAATTCGCGATTAATTTCGGTGTTTTTGATTTTGAATTGGGTGGAACCATGCTTTCAGCTAAAAATGGCATGTCTGTGTGAGTATCATGTAATTCTTTCGGGTAATCAATATCCACTTCTAATGCATAGCCAAATAAACCATCATCGGGAATATTCATAACATCAAATTTTGAAATTTCACTATCTGTTAGCCACACAAATGAGCCTAATGGTAGGTGTTTTGCCATCGAAAATCCGTATAAGTTTGTCGCATCTAGATATGTGATAAAGGAGGTGCGCTCATTCGGGTTATAATTGGGTACAAAAATATTATTAGCAGTATGTTGTCTCCCTGTACATGTACTTAAACCACTTATACCTCTTTGAAGAACTGAATCATTGTGATATCTGTTAAAAGTTCTAGTTCTATTTTAGTTAAACGAAGCATTGCATCAAACGAAAGACCGGGAATTGTATAATATTGCGCAGGATCTAACCTATATTTATCCAAGGAAATTTTTCTGAAATTTTCAAACACATCACACAATATAAGCACGTCAGATTTTAAATAAATATCGGAATAATCACCCAAATTTTGACAATTAAAAATATCCCACGTTTTCCGCGCTCTTTCATAATCCGAATCAGTTATGTGTTCTTCATTTAATTTATCATAGAATTCTTGTTTTGTTGGCAAACTAGTATTTTTTAGTTTATCCATGTTTGTTATAAAACTATATGGGAAAACACCTTTTGTCTAATTAAATGGAATTTACCATTATCTGGAAAATATTTTCTAGTCTCATTAAATTGATTATCACTTAAATTAGCTGCTAAATTTTCTAAAGATGTAGATAAAAACTTAAAGCTATCTATGAATCTCATTTTTAAATAAACTTTTTTCTTTTTACCATCTGTACCAATGTAATCGCGTATATAAAGATGTTTTGTGAATGATATATATTTTCATTGCTTTGGGCTATCACATCGACTTTTTCTTTATCCGAGCATAACTCACGCAAAACAAATGCGCATCATAATTTTGATTATTGTGTAATATAATCGGAATAAATTTAGGTATCTTATAATTTAGATTACATACGGCGTGTGCGATCGAACGCATGTCACCCAATAGGTGACAATGATCAATGCACTTAATTTGTCCTGTTTCAAAAGGTTTTTCACATATACCACATATTGTAGCATTATTAACCTCTTGCTCATCCTCTTTAGATAGCGGATGCATTGGTACAACGCGTTTTAAATGATTGGTGTAAATTTGGGTTAAATCCGATTCTAAACGTTCAATGAATGTTTTTGCAGCGTCACCCCCTCTGTAGAACACTAGCTTCGATAGTGAATCATCAAATGAACACTTTACGAAATACGCGAATGAAAAGGGTTCATGAACATATGTTTTACAGGTATATGATTGTTGGGGGTTGGGTTCACACATATCAATGGGCTTCAAAATAGATTCAAAGTCTGCATACACCACAAAAGGTACTTTCATTTGTTTCTCAAAATTTTCGAATTTTAAAATGTTTTCAGGAACACTTTTTCCATATTTATCAACCCGAAGTTTCAAACTAGGCGTGGTTGTGTATACGTGGTTACAGTCCCTGGTCTGATGTTGCGATAATAATCTCGCACTACCGAAATATAATAAACAACCGTCACAGAGATATTTCTTATGTTCGTTTAGTGAAATTTGACTGGAAACCAATCTCGATAAATCCCTAATATAACAATAATGACTTTTCACACATTCCTGATTACAGTGATGGTTTTGTTGGCAATCTTGTGTAATAAGCAATAAATTCACATGATATCGCAATTTTTTTGGTGCATAACGTAACGGTCCAACTATTTCATATTTTAATTTATTTTTTTCGAATACAGTCTCCAAACCATATACATTCACCGATATATCATTCAACGATTCGAATTTTGTAATATCTTTTAGCTTTACTGGAAAATGCATACCTACTAAATTTAAAACATTTGAAAAATGCGGGTAAGATGACATCTCATGAACTGGGCCTGTGGGTTGGTATAATGCTGATGTTACCGACCATGCGAAACAGAAATCATCCTGGTTTTTTATGTTTATCACAGCCTTTTTATTTTCGATAAACTTTGGTAGCTTGATATACGAGGATCCACAAAGCGACTGTTCTTGTTCACATTAACTTCAACATATAGAATTTCCACAATAGCCCACCCTGTAACAATATAAATATATATACATTAACATTTATATCATTTTTTTTTCAATTAATACATACCAGAATCCTTCTCATTAAATTCCGTTGTTTGGGATATCATCGAATCTATAAAATCCTTGATTATATCATCCAGGTTGACGGATTCATCGATAATCCTATTACAGCTATTGAATGATTTCACATCTGTTGTATCGTGGGTTTGTAACACATATCTAGCAAATGTTTCCATATTCACTTTTATCGATTTATATACATCCACAGCACTAACCAACAAACTCATTATTTTAGCATTTACATGTTCGAAAAATTCACTAAAATCAATATGTTTTTTTTCACTATGCACCCTGTAACTTATTATTCTACACTCAAACGCCGTATTAATAATTTGTACACCGTCGCATTTAGGTGTACAGGATATTGTTCTATGCTCCAAAGTTCTTCGATGTGCATGTATTTGGTTTGCTGGTATTTCCTTATTACAACAAGTAATCAAACGAGTGTTAGACGTTTGAGGATCCATATGTAACTTTGCATGCTTCGCACCGGGTCCACCATCATTTACCCGTTTACAAGAATCTCTCTCATGGCGACGTAAATTATCACTTCGAGTAAAACTCTTACCACACACACAGTACAGAGACATAATTACAACACAGCACTAAACCTCTAGCTTATAGAAACTGAATTTCAACATACTCGCTCACCCCGTTTTATTATAGCGTATTAGGGAGGGGGCTTGCGCTGCGGCTGAAAATGGCATATAGTCTATGTCACCACACTGTTTTAACATTCAACTTCTGAATGCTTAGCCAGGAGCAACAATAATAACCCCACAATGCTAACTACATTAATATGCACCCACATCTAATTACCTATATACACAATTGCAATTAACCATAACTTGTTATAATTAGAAGCTAATTATTATTACAATACATACATACATACATACATACATTACAGTTGCAATACAACTCCAATGCAACTCCATTTAAGCGCAATTGCATGCACTACTGTACAATTGCACATAGGGTAATGAATGTTAATACATCCATACATACAATATCATTAACCGTAATTGTTAATTACCACCCCAAAGTGGTGGGAGGAGACTCAAAAACGGCTAATATACACTACTTATATACGACTAAATACATGTTCCTATATCTTTTTTGTAAGCTCATAAATTACTTCTTGATGTAAACATAAAAACAGGATCTCTTATTATGGACTCAATATTGAATATTTGCACCATTAGATAAAGCAAGCATATCGACTCTAATGTAAGGTCAAAACACGTCAGTTTCGTAGTTTCTTTAATTACACATTTATGAGTAAAATTATTTTAGAGTTGAATTTTGAAATGAAATATATAGATAATATAACTAAATTTTGTGTTTGTAGTAACATATAGTTCAGTAAGCTAACTCAAAAGTTATTGTACACACAAACAAATAACTGAGTGAACATTACTCAACGAATTGTGTTATTATTTTAACACAATCGGGTGTGGACTGATTTTAACAACCAATTGTGTTGATTTTGAGTGAAATTTTACTCAAAATTTTTAACGGTGTATGAAAAACAAATGAAAATTCATCATTCTGTTTAAAAGTAGATATACTTAGAACTATAATGTACTACCACAGTTTTTCTGGCTAACTGACGCATTCCTGTTTAAATGATAGATGTTTTGAAATGAGGTCCACCCAAAAACGTTTAGAATGCAGTAAAGAACATGGCAAAAATGATGCAATTATCTTCAATTTCTTGTTCTTGATTATAGATAATGAATAAATACACACAAATGTTTGTAGTTTCACCAAATCTTTATCTCTTCTAGTTCCCAATGAGAACATCTTTAAAGTGGCCATACCTATACATTTTTTTATTACTTGGATGAAACCAAATCTAAATATAATAAGATAATAAGAGAGCTTAATGTAGTTTATACAAAAGTATTCGAAATGATTATATTTTATTTTTAATGATTGGATTTGTTTGTTGTCATAATTAGGTACTGTAAATAATATGTTTAGCTTTGTTATAATTAAATGACTAGATAATAATCTACTCAAATATATTGGCTTGAAATTTAGTAACTAGGGATTTTGTAAATATTTCATCAACTGGTTGGTCGTTAGCAAATTTAATTAAAATCCGTGTGGAAAATAATTTTAATCATTACTTTTGCGCATGACAGTGTATTTGCGTAGTAAGTCTGCTAATAAATTCATAATTTATTCAAAACTAAATGAAACTCCGCGAGAATCAGTTCAAAATATATTAATTTATTTATAAACAATTGTGTTACACGCTTTGTACGTTGCAGACGTTAGAAAAAGAAAATGAATCGAGTATAATAAATTGGCCGGTCGGTCTGTCGATGTATAAAAAAAAACCAACATGTGAACGTGGACGCAGAAAAATGAGTTTAGTTCTTTTGACAGCAGGTGCCTTCAATATACCCTCATTCCGCCGTGCGTAAACTTGTTTAAAGCAAATTACAAAAAGGAAAAAGGCGACCTCACTTTTATATGAAACATTTATACCTGCCGCTTTGAGCATCAATAGTTTTAAAAATTACCCTGTGGTCTCTTTGACAGCTTAAACAGTCGTCGGAAATGATGACAAATCACTACAACTACAAATAGGTGTCGTGCAAAACTGGCAGAATTCGAAACTAAAGCGATTTTTAAACGCTTGCTAATAACACTACATCAAGATCAACACTTATCGTTACATTATATAAAATTTGTTTAACAACATCAGACATGCACGTACTCACTAACACATATAATACAAGTGATGGTACTTATCTAAAGAAGTTATCAATGTATCCAAAACAATTACGGAGATGACTTGGTGCTGACAGTATGTGAAACGCCGCCGACGCCGACGCCCCGACAGCGTCTATGAGAGACCGGGATTCTGTGAGGGAATATGGAGGGGTGAAATCCTTGCTCTCTGCTTTTACTGGTTCCATTAGACGCCGTCCCGCTCCTGTGACACAGCATTATATTTGTACTAAGTAGTTTACCATGTTTCATATTAGTACAACAAACTTCAGTGTTAATATTATTTTTAATTAAATCTGAAAACTTGAACAGGCTTAAAAGGCGCGACGTTCTCTGAAAGCTCATATGACTGCCGGTTTTATTGTTCTTAACTTCTTATCCTTATATATCCGTGCAGTTCCGGTTTCGAATCAAAGTAGGACGAACAATTTACAACACAGAAATCATTTGTTACTGTCATACGTACAGCTACAGAGGTCAACAATTTCGATTTTTGTTTCATTGTCTCGTTATTATTTTACTGTTCTGTCCTGTTAAGAATAGAAGTCGTATCTACATTTTTTATAATTTTCGGTTTATGACACCTACAATTCGGTAATTAGTATAGGGTAAATCTAGAAGAGATGGCGTAGAAAATGTTAGAGATGAAATATATTTTTTGGTAAAATATATAACAGTTAATATTGGCTCACAACAACTAAGAGACTCTCTTTTACTATCGTTTCATACTTTATATTAAAATAAAATATCACAATATATTCAACAAATAAACATATTATTCTGTAACTGGGTGATCTCACCTTTACCATAAAGGATAGATGGCTTGCTAACTCAAGTGAAATGGCGTACTTATATATTATTTATAGTTAAAATAAATCAACAATTTTTATATTATGTTATAGTGCTTTTATGGCATATTAACATTACTTTTTGTTTTACAGATTACTTTACCCCATTCCTAACAAAAATTTACAAATCTAGTACAACCTTCATGTACCTATTTCGAGCAGTGTAATCGGATCTTCATTCTTCTTTGTGTTCTTCCACTTCCAACACTTGTTTCTCTTTCGTCACTGTATGCTATTATGTCAGACGAGTTGTCATATACTACATTTTCTTCGTTAGAAGACTCAAATTGCACTTTACCTGTCTTCCATTTATTTCTTCAACGTGATTTAACATTTTAACCCTCTAAATTGTTATCTTTTTTCTTTTCCTTTTGCAATTGTTTTGTTTATTTTATATCTATACAATCATCATTAGTCGGTCAGTGGTCGCGCGTTTTAAGGCGTCAGTACTTGAATCGAGGTGACTAGATCGGTGTGGGTTCGCTTCCCGCTGTCGGTAGACCGTATATAAGCTACATTTGTGGAGAGTATTGGCACCCTCTCTGCGGATATGGTAGGGTGGAATGTTAGCTTGGGTGAATGTGAGAGATTTATACCGGTTGATATTTGACTACCCCACTAATTAATGAGGTTTTCCAGGTTTCCCTCATTCCTGCACTGAATAGTGGTTAGGGTCTACCAACGTAAGTTGTTACTGGGCGCAAATGCGGCCTGCTTAATAATAATATGCCGCCCCCTCTCCCGCACAAGTCTCCGACTTCTGGGCTAATCCCTGTGATTAGAATGAGGGGATATTATTATTATTATCATCTGTCAGAACAGTTGCAAGTTGTATTTTTTTTATGGAAGCAACATAACTTCTGATACTTTTCCACGTGTTTTTTTTAGTACTGGTGCACCTTGGAGAAAGGTAAATAAATTTGTATTAAAAAATTAAAGAGTGTAATATATAAATACAACGATCTGTTAGATTTCTTCCAGATTATCATACGGTATATGTTTTTGGGGCAATTCGGATGTTTTTATAGCACAAAAGCAGATCGTTAGATGTATCGCCGGTGTTTCCAGTACCTAGACACTTTTGTAGGAAAATTTTTAAAGATTACAAGATTTTACCTTTAACATTTGTTTTGATTTTCGAGTTGTGTATGTTCACATTTAAGAATAAAAATAACTTTATTTTAAATGGCAATGTGCACGGATTAAACACGAGACAGAAGGAACAGTTTTTTATTCCAAATTTTAAATATAAAGTGACAAGTAATTCACCAAATATCTTAGATTTAAATATATTTAATAAATTTCCATGAAATATTAGACAAAATAAAAATGTTATATCTTTTAGAAAACAACAAACTGAAATTATTTCTTTTAGATGAATGTTTTTTTAATTTAGAAGAATTTCTTAAATTTTATCATTGAACGTAATTTGTGAATATGGAACACTTTTCTTGATTGTTTTCGTATTCTCGTTTTTCTTTTCATTTTTATTTATTATTATTATTATTTTATTTATGTACTAAGGTTTTAATATAAGTACTTAGGTTTAGGTTTATGTACTTCTTAACTATTTCTATACAAATTTAACTTTGTTAAAAGGAAAATAAATTTATTAGGTACTAAAATTTGTGGAGACGCGAAATTAGGTTAGATATACTATAGAAACAGAAATATGTAAAAAATGTTACTTGTACGTACCTGGACCATATAAATATAATCTACGTTAAAAATTTTCATGATGCACTAAAAATGTTTTCTCTCCTAAAATTACTCTATGTATGCACATGTTAAAACTGAAAGTCGTATTATCTTCTTTTATGATGTTTAAATCTGCATTTTATTTTTCAGAACGGAATTAGTGCAAGAGGTAGTACCAATCAAAATTCTAATTTCCACTTATATGATAAAATAAGGTTCTGGTTTAGTAGAACCTTATGTGAAACATATAGTAATACGTTAAATAATAGTTTTATTAAAAATTTAAAATTTGATGGCACAGCAAATTACCCAATCCAGGCAGTATCTCAGAATGAAGATTTTGTCCGTTACGACTTCTATATACTCTACTACTACATCAGTGTTGTTTGTATATTGGATTGGATCGGATTGGATTGGTTGGATATTTCTATCTATTTTAAGAAATATTTCATACTTGTAATATCTGTACTTAAAAATTTTGTGTTGAATTCTAATTCTATTAATAAATTAAACTTTTATGTATAAATGGGCACATATTGAACATAATCAATATTTGTGCTTACATTGAATGTATAAAACGTGCCGAACAGTGCACATAAAAAGATTTGGATCAATTCTACAACAATCAACTGGCCCGAATTGTAAATTTAGGTTGTACGTGCAGATATATGATGTCATGGTATTAACAAAATTTACTTTTATTAGGTATATTAGGTATCAAAATATTTAAAAATATTTGAAATAGATACCTATGTGCAGAGGCTTGTAGCCTAAATATAGCATATACGTAGGTATCCACATTTAATTTTCGTTAATTAAAAAAATTATAATTATATTTTATAAATAAGATCATTTAATCTGGCAAATATACCTATAGCAAAGTTCTTTCATCAGCGAATACGAATATAGCTTATATACGGTCTACCGGCTGCGGGGATCGAACCCATACCGATCTAGTCACCTCAATTCAAGTACTGACGCCTTAAACCGCGCGCCCACTGATCGATCTATGGTTACCTATATTAGATATTTATTTCAAAAATTGTGAGAAGATTATTAAAATTTATGTGTGGATGAACTGTAATATGAAATATTGAATAAAGATTTATGTAACTTCGATAATGTGTTTCATTTCTGAAATGTCAACATTTGAATAACTATTTATAAAAAATATGTTTTCATAGTAAATAACTTTTGAATTAGCTTACTGAACTACATGTTACTACAAACACAAATTTGAATTATGTTATCAATATATTTCATTGTCTTTTGCACAAACCATCTCTCTGAGCAAAAATTGTGGGGAATAAATGAGCTTCTTTCCTTGTTAAAATATTTTATTACTCATAATTCAACACCACACACCACACCACACACCACACCACACATATATTTACTACATTAGTAGTAGTTACGTTAATTATATTTTTTTTTACTGTTTAAGGAAGGTATTTTAAGCTTATGTATCAAATCTCCTACAATTCCTATCAATGAAGTCATATGTATGCTCTCTGATACCAAACATCTAGGTATGTTAATGAACACCCACAGACAAAACTCTATTCAATAATTATCTAAAAAATGTATTCTATTTACTAACCTGATATACCTTATATATGGAGTGGGAACTCGGAATTCAACCACAATAGATGAGATCTGATCTATTTCTGCATTTTTTTGGATTGCTTCATCAGGTGGCCTCCTTTAACTTGAGTAATTATAAATTTATTGTAAACTTAGAGCTAAAAATATTTATTTTCACACAGATGTACGTATATTTACAAAAATTTGCAAAAACTAAGATATATTACTGATGTTTCAAGAAGAACAATCGTATTTTCAGCAAAGATATGCAACATATTTTCTAATGCGAATGAAATACCTACATTGCGATACATTTTTAGATGATGGGTGAATAATACCTACACTTTTACAGAGAAGGATGGATAATTTACAATTAGAAGGTGGATGGACAAGCTCCACTAAAAAATCTTCCTACACAGAAGTTATTTCTACTACTGACAGAGCCTTCTTAACTATTTACAAATAAAAATACGATTTGCATAGTATATTTATTTTTGAATTCTATAATAATAAAATCTACTGTATTTCTAATAATTTGTTAGTAAGAGATAGGTATCCCGCATATTATATTAACTAGCTTTTTACATTTTAATAAGCAGATACTTTTTTCCATGACATTAAAAGTTATTCTTTTCAACTTCATCTGTCAATACACTCTCTCTATGGAGAGACAAGACAAGAATAATATATTACATTTTTAAGTGGGCTTCTGTTACACTATTCAGGTTAAACAAAATGTAAATATTTGATCTGACTGATGAACTATTTGGTATATATATATTTTAAAATGTATATATTCAATTTTTTACACATTGATATTCAGTCATATAGGTATGTGAAATAATAGTAATATTAAAAAAGTTTTCTCTATGCATATTTTGCAATATTAGTTATAAAGGTAAGTATATATAAAATATAACAAAATATAAATTATCTACTCAGTAAAATTACATATTTATAATCCAACTTAAAAATTATAATGTTTAAATCGATACAAATTATAGTGGCGCTAATTTACGATGGAATTTAGCATAATAATTTTAAAATCACATACCGTAATATGGAATTTTATCCATGTTTATTCCTGGAATATTACAGTGTACCTACTTATTTCATTTACAAAATTATTATGTAATTTTACATAACTTTATGCTGAAATTACAGACACATTTTTATAAGTGCATAGTAATCTGTTTTTTATTCTGAAATCAACAAGTATATAGGAATATTATTCATTTCAAGTAATTACATTCTTTATTAAATTACAATTATTCATTTTTAATAGGTATATAATATATTTAGATGGCAACTTCTAGAATGCAGATGGTATAGAAAGTAGAGAAACGTTTCATTATGGTGTTTTTCATCAAACAGAAAAAGCACAGAAAACTTCCAAATATTGTATTTTATAAATAAGATCGATCATTTAATCTTGCATATAGTAAAACTATTGCATCAGTGTCAAAAATAATAATAATTTTTAATTTATGTTTGGAAGAACTATAATATGAAATACTGAATAAAGGTGTACCTATGTAACTTCAATAAAATGTTTTGTATTTCTGACATTTCAACATTTGAATATCTTTTTCATATACTTTCAGGTATTAACAATATTGTGTGAAACTAACTACTCAGTGGACAAAAGCCCCAACATAAAAGGTACATTTTTATTTATTTTAGTAGGTCGTTATGATACTTGACAGTTAACCAGTTTGACGCTGTCGACATTATTTAATTTCATTTTGACATTTAATTTCAAATAATTTTAATTTATTGGTATAATAATTTTTATAGTTAGATATTTGACTCAAGTTAACGGAGGCCACCGGATGAAGCAATCCAAAAATGCAGAAATAGATCAGATCTCATCTATTGTGGTTGAATTTCGAGTTTCCCATATAATTATAGAGTATATCAGGTTAGTAAATAGAATACATTTTTATATAATTATTGAATAGAGTTTTGTCTGTGGGTGTTCATTAGCATACCTAGAGGCTTGGTATCATAGAGAATGCATATGACTTCATTGGTAGGAATTGTAGGAGATTTGATACATATTAGCTTAAAATACCTTTCTTAAACAGTAAAATAGTTTGAATAACTGTTTATAAAAATATTTTGTTCCATTGTAAATACTACTGCGTAAAAAAAATTAATAAAACTATACCCAAAATCAACACAATTGATTGTTAAAACGAGTCCACACCCGATTGTGTTAAAATAATAACACAATTCTTTGGCTAATGTTTATTTATTAGCTAAATAAAACTTTTGTGAGTAACATTGAATAACTTACGAATTAGCTTACTGAACTATATGTTACTACAAACACAAAATTGAATTATATTATCAGCATATTTCTTTGTTTTTTCTACAACCCATCTCTCTGGCCAAAATTTGTGATGATAAGTTAATTTTTTAGGTAGTTAAAATAGAACACTAAAATAATTGTACTCAATGTTATTTTCTACTGTACCTATATCAATCAGAATTTTGCTACAATATCTTGAAACCTATCAATTCATATCTGATATCTACGCAGAATTTGAAAAATTGCGCGTTATTAAGAGATTCATGGAGTAATTAGAATATAATTTATACGGTGGATGAAACTGGTTTAAGTGAAACGAGAGCGGTGCATCCACTCTGCTGCTCAGAAAGTAATGTATTGATCGGCGGATGATGGCGGTTCACGTGCGGAAAAGGGCGAATAAGACCGGCGCGCACATGGAGAGGGTAAATAGCCGGATAAAAAAGGGCCGTTGGGATGGCATTTCAACAACTCTCGGAGTTTCAGTGTAATGGTTGCCGACATCGGTTACGTCCAAATTTTAGTTGCCTGCAATTATTTTTTTATGCTTTGCAAATTAACTTAAAACTAACCATTAATAGTGTAAGGTAAAGAATAAAAATAACTATTGTTTAGAAAAGTTGACGTTGTACTTGAAATCAATAATTTACAGGGTGATTCAGACCTTTTCTAAAAAAAATTGAATGTATGGGGAACACAAATACAATTTTGTAAAAAAAAAATCAGAAAATGATTTAAAGTACCTACACTTTTGCACGGCACTGGAAACTGGCCCACTGTAAAACCTAATTAGGCGGCAAAGCATGCATTACGCGACCGAACAAAAAATTTAAAGAAATTTCCAAGGAAAGAAATAGATAACATTTTATGACACCTTTAGATATTATACAGCAAATTCAACTGCTTTCGCTGTTGTTATTAATTATTAATATTATTGGTTTGTAGTTTTAATTAATAAAATAGTTTGAAATACCTAGCAACAAAATTTTGAGCCCGTTTTACCCAGTTTCTAAAAACTAACACAAAAGTTTCAAAATGTCCAAACGATCTAAAGTCAGATCGTGGCGATTATGGTATTCTTGGTGTTAATGCTTCGACACGATATAAATGATACGGACATACCTCGTGTATGATTAGCCACATTGCCACAATACGCCGTGGACGCCTTGAATCTCCATCTCTTCCACGATTCGGTTTCAAATTTCTCGTGTCACGCTCATGTTGCACTACACTTGCACTCACTGAGGTTAGAGTAGCTGCATGTGACACGTTTTCCGGGAAACCGTTCTGCTAAAGCATTTTCATTTCACCATAAATTAGGGTAAGATAACCGTCAACTCCCAGTTGCTATAATACACGTAAGTCATTTTTGATACTTGTAACTAATGTAAATACACGCATCACAAAAATGTTAATACCTACTATAAGTAATCGCTTTTCAATATTCGGAATCGCCTCACTAGAGACTACACTAGCCCAGCGATGTATAGGTTAAAAATACTACAACTTACATTTTTACAAAATCATTTTTACAATATTGGCTCCATTTTTCATAACGCGTTGATTTATTTTTAGATAAATTGTCACCCTGTGAGATTGTGTTCCATTAAATTCAAATATATAAGATTTCCAAAATAGCTCGAATGTTGCAGCATATTTGTATTAAATTGATTTAAAGAATAATATTATCTTAGATATATGAAAGAAAAATAAAAATACCAACAGAATTGTTCGTTGATTCGGAATAGCAGACCGTAAAATAACTTGAGTTAATTTTCACTAAAAATCAACACAATTGATTGTTGACTTGATTGTGTTGAATTAACACAATTCGTTTAATAATGTTCACCCAGTTATTTGATAGCTAAATAAATCTATTATGGGTAACATTCAATTATTTTTGACTTAACTAAATTATGTTTTACACAATAAGGCCGCTTTACATTTAGGCAATGGAGCATGCAATGCAGTGAAAACTATATTGCAGCAAAATCTTTCATGCAATATTGTAAGGTGTCATTTGTTTTACATATATGCAATATATTGCCCGTTGCCAAATTAGTAAAATGAAAATGATTTCGATCTGCTGGTCTGCTGCAAACCCATCAAAACATACAAGTGTTGTGTACTGTGGTGTGAAGTTTCAATCAACCTAGAGTTTCAATGGATGAAATAAAAAAAAATTATTATGGTTAATTGAGGTTAATTCACTTTTTACTTAATTCCTCGCTGTTAGTTCCTTTTGTGTAGGATGGCAAAACTGAATATTACCAGAAAAGGAACCAGAATTTCACGTGCAATGCAATCAAATTAAAGCAGACTCTATATTCGTGCAATGAACTGAAAATTGCGTCGGTCATTAATTTTAACTTTAACGCGCATGCAATATTTCTTTGTATGCAATAAGAATTGCATAAATGTAAAGCAGTCTTTAGATATAGACTTGTTTGCAACTTTATTCAAATTGTTTTAGGGTGCGTGAATCCTCCGAGTTAAATTACTGAGCACATTTGCAGTTAATATTTTTGAGGATTATACTAATTTTTAACAATATTTATATACTTTAACTTATAAATTTCCAATCTTGCTAACACTAGATCAGTAACATTCATAATTTAATTTGGCAGAAATTGATACATAAATTGAGTGGATGTGCATCTAATTTTATTTTTTTAACTTGCAGGATTACAAACTACTAATAATGAACGACTAATGTATACTGTATAACAAATTGTTATAATAATTTCTGTTTTTTGGAAACATCAGAAGTAATTAGGAAACATCAATAGCATTTTAGAAGAAATTTAAATTACTTGCCTTCATTCTCCATAGACAAAACATGTCTAGGATTTAAAACTACTAGTTTTAGTTTCTACTCGTAAACTAATTAAACTAAAATCGGACGATGTGTACATAAAACGTAAATTATTATAGTTGAAAATAAGAAATTATAGTGAGATATGAGATTTGTTTTGTTCATAGATGATATATTAAATTGTATTCATTCCAGCTCATCTTTAATAGAAAATATCATGGTATTTTATTATCAAGAATGATTTATTGTGATATATTTTGAACATCTACATATGAAACTTAAAATAATAAATAAAATGAAATGTAAATTCTATTTTCAAGCTACAAACAATATGAAATTCAGTTGTTTCGGAGTTCCAATAAAATGCAAATAGCACGCCATCATGATGCACGATGAGAGTTCCAAGAAAATATCAAAGAAACTGAAAGAAAAATTGATATTTATGTTTTCATAAAACATTTGATCTTGTTCTAAAGCATTCCCTTTTGAATAATATTTAGAAGTAGGGACCTATATTACTTATTAAATATTTTATATTTATTAATTCTTTATGTAAACGTTGATAAGCGTTGATAAACGATGCAACTAGTTACAAATATCAAAATACCTACATCATAAAAAAAATTATATCGCAAAACAACGTATAGTTTTATTAGCCAAATTCAGTTGGATATTTTAGAAACTAAAAAAATACATCTTATTGACTAAAGATTTACGCTGGACGGGGGATAGAGTAAATTAAACATTCCAACTGACTGTATATATAAGCCTGAAAGCTTAACTGTAGCGTACTGCTTTCAAGTAAGGTCTGACCTCGGTGGTAGTCTCTGGAACTTCAATATTCAGCTGAAGGCTACAAGATGTCGTAAGTATACGCAAAATGTTTGTCTATGGGCAATGAAACTTTAAAATTACGAGATGTAGACGTTTATTAAACTTATTTTGCATAATATATGGTATAGTTATAGGTAAATTAATAACATGGAATTACATATCTTTTTATGGTTATATTATAAATAAGATATGTAGATTAAAGTCTATTATTTTTTTCATAACTGTGTGAATGAAGATTTCGTATTCTTAAACTTATTTGAAAATGTTATAAAATTAAGCAAGTAGAAAAGAATAATATTTAATAACAGACAATATGAAGATGCTGTTTATCTACTTCTAAATTAATTTAGAATACATTTTTAATACTAGTTACACATATGGCACTATTATAGTTAGTATTTTAAAAACGTTTGTGAGCTTCAAGCTGAATTCATTTTAAATACCGAATCTGTGGAATTGATTTCTTAATCTTTGAGTGCATCACTTCGTTAGGCATATAATATTTTACTTTAGGAACCTTAATTAAAATTAGTGTTGTCAACTTGTCTTGTTTTTTCTTGATCTTGTTTTGATCAGCAAGGCAATATTGTTATAGCAGGATTTTTAATTATAAGAAGGGGTAATATTTAAGTAATCATTTGTTGAATTATTTCTATTGCAGGTATATATCTTATTTATAGAATATCCAGCATAAAAAATATTTTTAAAATTAAAATTTATTGAGTCTAGATCAAGTTTTGCTGAACTAGAACTAATTATAAATTGACTGAAAGAGCCTTGATTCTGTTTCGCTTATTTCCTCCATATTGATAGTCACAATACATGACAATAGGTACATCTTGCAAGAGTGAACAATAACAAGACTTTAAAGAAACTACTGCCTTGTTATGCAAGACAAGACAAATTTTTTTGAAATTCTGCAAGGTTTCTTGTCTCGGCCAGAACTAATCGAAATACAGATGTATGTTTATTATTATGTTTAAAAAGACTTTTTCTGTCGAACTCAACGGAATAAAATTGGGATCCCCATATGGTTGAAACAGTATGCGTGCATGTCTATTGTTTTATGTCGACTAGTGGCATAGAACTGGGTAGTATTATCTCTTCTTTTATGAAAAAATATACTTCACGAGCTATTCCACAAATATATTGCTATGCAAAAATCTATAAAAATCGCTTTTTTGTATTTTTTTATAGTATGCATCGTTTGCAAAATATTGAAATTCCTCTATAATTGTAGCAATCCTTGCACTTAAAAAGAAATATCAAAAGACTTACAGAAACCTAAACTCACAATTATTTTTAACAATTTGCGACCGCTTTTGTGAAAGAAATGTTTATATATACATCCTGCTGTTGATTAAAGAATCATATGTATCCGTTAGGACTATTTCTTGTAAAATAATTGTTCAAAAATCTTTCCTGATGATGTAAAGCAAAAAAATTTTTTTTTTGCGAAGAAATATGATGATTTAACCCTACTACCTATATACAAAAATGTTTCCTTTAAAAGATGCAGGCTATTGAAGTTAAACTTGTTTTTTCGCTTGTCAATTTTCCACATATCAGTTAGAAATTTAATATAGATACTTCTTGTGGTTAACTAAATCCTCAAGGGCATTATTGCAAACGACGCCTAAAAATACAAGTAGAAACTGGAGGGGAAGGGGGTACTTTGCCCCTCTCATTTTTTTGGAGTATCTCCATAATTGGTTTCAATCAGCTGTCCAAAATTTTGATAACTCCAGTAACTTTAAAAGTAAACAAAAATTCACTTGGACAAATAACAAAGTTTCTAGGAGGAGGAGCAATCTGTTGACAATTCTCTGTAAGGTTCTTAAAAATGTATAGTGATAACTTCTATAATACCTACGTACTTACTTAGGGTACTACCAAAGTTTACGGTTACTATACTTTGGTACTAATAAAAGTTTACCAAAATTGCACTTGAGTTCAATATTAATACTTCAACTATTTTGATTCTCAGTTTTTGATTACCTTCTTAATGAATATTTTCAATGTGCTTTGAGTTTGAAAGCGTACGCAATAAATAATACCTAACAGTTTATAAATTTATATCTACTCATTTATGATTTATGAGTGAAACTAATTTTGGTTTGAATTTTTAGTGAATATTTCACAAATAGATGAGCTTAGCAACACAATTTTTGGGTAAGAAATCAAAATATGTTTTAATGAGAACATATTGTGGAAAAATAATGAAATATATTGATAGTATAACTCAATTTTGTTATAATAACATAATACAGAAAACTAACTTCAAATATACTTATTGTTACTCATAAAATTAGTTAGCAAATAACTGAAAGAATGAACATTACTGCACTTCGTATTTTTTCAACGCATGTGAACTCGTTGTAGATTATTATTTGTAATATCGTTAATATTTGAACCTAAAATAAGCCTACTCCTAAATAGGTTTGTGTCTCAATGTCTTAAATAAAAAAAGTAATTGAATGAATGTCTGTCAACTATTTATAACACATTTGCTTCTTTTACTTGTGCTAACTAACCTTTCAACAGTAATATATAGGTGCTATCTAAATAGGTACTTACTTACAGAAGGAAGAATTAAGGAGCCTTTAATTTTACTGGAGTGTGCAGAGAAGAGTTAAGTAGAATTAACTAACACGACCAACAAACCTCACAAGAACAGTGGACTGAAATGCGCAAAAAATATATAGCGTTAAATACACCATAACGTTATTTCATGGCAACTTTTCGTCTAACTTGTGAAGTTTATGAATGCATACTGATCTCCGCAACATCAGTAGCTTGAGCAATAAAAGGGATCATTGTCAAGTTAGAAAATTTATGGCCCTAAAGTCGACCTTCCTTTATAACTATGCATTGTACACCGTGCGAACATGTTGTACCGTTCTTGGACGGGATATTGTAACAAAAGATGGCAGCAGTAGTAGCGTAATTGCAAGCATCGCTCCGACTATAATTTTAAAGGCCACCGAAAATAAATTCTTACTACTCTAAATTTTACAATTTCATTTGTTAAGTAACTAGCATACATGTTATAATGTTTTTAAAGATGGAATAAATGCAGTGTCCAATCGGAAATGCTAGAATAAATGGTAGCTGAATATAATCTTTACATTACAAGTAACTCTTTCTCACACATAAAAAATATGTTCTTATTATTTATTTATGTATTGATAATTCTAAATTAAATAACATTTTCAGAAAAATTCCTTAGTTCATATTGATGTGGTTAGTTTATAATAATATCCTACTTGTTAAAATTAACACACGTTTTAAAAAATTAACGGTAAAACTTTGGGAGCACATTACGAGAAACATCAAAATAATGATAGTTCTTTCTGTATTCTTTATATTTTCCAGTTATTTTTAAAACGAGTTCTGTAGATAATTCATCTCAAAATTTATAGGTACGTATATTACGCTACACACTATATATACTATGAAATATTGGCAAATGACATTATTTAATCAAAGAACCCAGATTTAGACCTATCAAAGGCATTGTTATGGCACTGACTAATTTAACAGCAATTTTACAGTGTCAAGAATTGCTGACTTTTTTCATGACAATTTGCCGTCTTCGAGTTAGGTATTTAATATTTTCTAAGGTATTCTGTCGGATTCCAGATTAAGAAAACACAAAAACAAAATATTATTCAAAAACAGTTGTCGACAAAAATGAATATTGCAACAGTGTTTCTTTTAAAAATAATAAAATTTGAAATCTAATTTTTTTAAATAGGTACTATTTTGTTTTAAATTTGTATGCTCTGTATCTCTTCCCGGAAGCAATTTAGAAATAACCATCATGACATTTTCTGTAGATTGAAGATTGTCCGATGATTTTTGTTACATCCTATATATTGTTTAAAATCATTTATATGTGATATACCTAACGCGCTAACTGTGAAATGAACTAAATAATAAATAAACATTAACCTTTTCGAAAAATTAAATCAGGGACAGTTTTTTATAAAATAATTTTTATCGCACCAAAAGTTTCACACTGAAGAATAGCTCAAAATTAAAAAACATGTCACTACTACTACCATAGTTTATGTTTGAAAAATTAAATAATTTATGTTTGTTTTCAAAGTTTCGGTTTTAATTAAAATAAATAGGCAGTTTATTTGCGTATAGTTTATTTTAAACATAAAGAGTGTTAAAATAAATATACGACAGAGTAAACTAATTACTTCTGAAGATAAGATTTTTGATAATAAAAATATATTACCAAGAGATCATATATCATATAATACATATATTATCAAGTAAACAGATTTATCAACATAACCTTGAAAAATATTTAAAACAGCAGAACTCTTAAAGAGAACAATACATACTGTTAAAATAGCATATTTATGCATACCTATATAAGATTTATCTGAAAAATTAAGAAAAATTAATATAAGTAGGCATAATATTAGTTTTTGAAACATCATTTGATAATGAAATACAAAATTTAAAAGACTGCATTTATAGTATTGAGTGTAATAAATATTATGAAGACAATTGAAGACTTTCACGTATCGAAATAGAAAAACTTCGGGTCTACTTTATAAAGAAAGAATATGAGAAAATGAACATTTGTGACAGCAATTTTGACAACAAAACAGAGCGGATATCTAGATAAATATGATGTCAAATCCATTCTTCTTAAATTTGGATAATACCTAATACAAAAAGAGAATGTTCTGAAATTAATAAGACACAGAGTAAGCCTCGATTTCTGACCAAACTTACAGTAGATCAAAAATTTGTTGGTGAAAAAGATACAAGGTGTCAAAGTTAAATTTTATTTTCGATATTTGTAAATAACCTTTTAAAAATTCCAAATATTTGTTCATATTTTGGAGATTGGAGTTTTTTGGGAGCGCGAAATTCAATTTTTTCTTTACGGCTTTGTGTATCCATCTGATTATTGAAACGATCGATTCTCTAACCTCTTTTATATGAAAAAGGTATATATACCTTGTTGATGTCGATAAGAGCAACTATTATCGAAATAATCCGATTTGAAATATTCGGTTGAATTTACAAATATGTTGTGTAACATAATCTTCGTGAGGAAAATACAGCTCTATAGATGCCATTCAAATTTGAATCATTTGGTATAGTATTATCGAAAATGTGGCAATCATTATTCAAATATTGTTTTATTTAGCGCACTACTACCTTTACCAGTTTTAAACTATGAATAAGGGATTCCCGTTTACTTCTATATATCTCTGTTTGCTACGAATTACAAAATAATTAATAAATTAAGAACTTAATTTGCGTTACGTCTGCAGTATGGCCAAAAAACCATGGAATTTTAATTACCCCAGAAAACTTGGTAGAACCAGTGTTTCAAGTAAAGGATTTTGTCGCGGTGTGCTGTAATTAGTTTGTTGTATGTTTATCAGATAGGATGGTTTAATTCAGAGAGTGCAAGCGAAGTTAGGCTGCATTTAGGAGTTCTAATATAAACCCAGTAGGCCGGTGGCTGACGGCGTGTCGGGCTGTGCGACAGCTGTGCGCCGCGCGATTGTCTCGGGATGATTGATGATCTAGGACGGCTGTGAGCCCGGCCACCCTTGAATCTCGGGCTCGGGGTTCCACTCCGATTCACTATACCTACAACCTCTACTCTACTTTGTACTCTGCTTGGTCTACTCTTCTGTGTTTCAACAGCAAAATGTTACTTTGTGCTACAGAACACCGTCTAAATCCATGCAGTCTACTGGTCCAAAGTCAACAAAGCACTCAAACAATTAAAAGTCTTTGCTGGTGAAGCCGGACGTGGTAATAGACGACTTAAATAAATCAAGACAGCGATGTAGTAAGAGTTATTTTAGTTGAGAGAGACGCTTTTATTCTATATGTTGGTATACAGGGACTTCTCACAAAAGCATTAGCTGTAGATACAGTCAAAATTGAGACATGGTAAAAAACATGTTTGATAGTGAGCGAGTAGAACATTCAAGAGATATTCGTTTGCAAATGTCATTATAACAAAAAAAAAATCTAAAATAATGGTACCTATATAGGTATACCTATCGTATTTATTTTAGTAACTGTATAGTTTCTTGCTTTCAAAAACCCTTTACTGTCCTATAGGATCTACACAGTAAAAGCTCATGTTTGGTAAGCTTGTTTGAGAATAGTATAATATATAATCTGAATTAATCCAGTTTCTTCCAATTCTAGCGTTCTGTAGGTAACGTAATGCTCGGATCTTTTCTTGTGAGAAGAAGACCATTTTTACAAGACGCCTATGAATTTAAAAAAATATGCGTCTATCTGGAATTCTTCGGCTTGGAAAACAAACGTCAAACAACTTAGCTTGAAACTGAATTGAACGTTCTCTCTCTTTCTCCTGGAAACCAGTAAATTTAGACTCCTAGTTTATTAAGACTTTGGAACCTAAAATCACCCAAAGAATGAATCTCCTTTCTAATTTGTGATAAGGATTTAAAATATGGTGTGTTAATTCAAATATTATTGTTATTTAATTTTTTTTGTGATGTCAAATTTTGAATATTAATTTTGTTGAGCGCCTTGATATATTTGATGAGTTATGTTTTCTTAGTGTATATTGTGTCTGTTATTTAGCTGTAATTTGTTTAATACAAACCTTTTATTTAAATTTTGTTTTTTTTTTACCTTATTTATGTATTTTTTATCCCTTGCTAGACACAGTTTTACAAAATCAAAACAGCAAAAGAAACTTATACTCAGGAGTCGATTCAAATTGTTTACAGGGTTTTATTTTGTAACATATAGTAACACATTGAATGATTAATGTTTTTGGTTTTTAAAATTAATTAGGTTAATAAAGAATATTTTCTTATTTCTAAATTTCTCCTCTGTCGATAATTTCAACAAACTAATATAAGGTAGATTCTTTGTTATTGAACTTAAATTACAATTTTATGAGTTATGCAAATAGATATTCTTCAATTTATAATGGTTGTTGTATACCTTCAGGGAGTATCTCTTAAAATATGATATTATAGATTCAGCAAAATGGCGATATTAGTGACAGATAATAAAAATTCTTGTGCATTTTTTGAAAACATTGTTGTTATTATTACTTGGATTAAACTTATTTTGTACAGGTAAGTCCTGTGGGTTATTCTTTATACTTTGCAAATATTAGGAAGAAATGAAACCTGTTTTATTTACTATAGCTATAGAAATTTTATGGTGCACTTTAATTTTAAGGTACCTGAGGTTGGAAAATTTATAATTTTCCTTTCTGGAAACTGGTAAACGTCCTGTAGGGTTCTTTGGAACTGCAATTTTCCTGGAGATGATTGAAAAATTTCTGTGTATTAGCAAATAACTTTTCTGGAGTACGGAGACTTGTAAATTTCGCTGGTGAGTAGGTATTTTCTTAATTAAACTTGTTTGTTCTAGAATAATTTGCAAATTTTCGGGAGCTATCTCGCGATGCAGCACCTTTTTCAAAAGCCAAGCTGTAACTATCAACAATTTTTTGTTTTTCTTCCTTTCTGGAGATTTCCATGCTAAAGGTCCTTTCACATGAGATTTCACAGTCTTTTGATGTCTTTTTTATGCACTTTATCACAAAACTACTTATAACTAATACATTTTTATAAAATGTCCTTTTACTTTTATTGTACAATTTTAATTTTTCATTAATGAAAATACTCTTTATTTTGTATTTTATGTCATTTACAAGGGATTCTTGCAAAGTCACCTTTAGTCTTGACAGTTCTGGAATTAATTCTAAAATTTGACATTTAAAATTATTTTTCAATATATGGTTTATTTTGAATGGATATCTTCAATAATGTTACTCGTCTGCCTACAATGTGTATATCAGATGAATGTATAGACTTTTACCTTTAATTCAATATAAGTTGCTCTGGGTTTAAATTCCTTTTTCTCTATGTACTGAGTGATAACAATTGTCAACGTCATGCAATTTTATGAAAATTTATTTTATACTTGATAATAAATTATTAAATTATTATTTTTATGCTATGTAATATTATTTATTATTACTAAATTTATATCCAGGATATCCATATTAACAATTCTTTATATATATTTTTTATAAATCTACACTAATAATTATTAATTTTATTCAACTCTTAGTTCGGTCAGGTATTACTTTCATATTATTTTCTACATGCATATTTCAAATTATTACAATATTTTATTCACAATCACCTTATAAGCGGACCATACACATATCGTCTTATGTGACGGTGTGACGATATGATACTTTATCCACTAGTGGAATACAGTAACTTTATTTCACTAGTAAAATAATGAAAAAATAATAAACCTATAATAAATAAAATTTAATTTATTTATTTGTTAACATTTACATTTATAATAATACACACATCTTTTCTTGTTTTATTACACTTCCTTTCCGTTAGTAACAACCTTTGTAGCATTGTTGTCTTCATTCTGGGAACACATCTGCCGAAGTTTGTGAAGAATTTGCACAAGTTACATAATATGTCGCTTCTTCTAATAAACAGCTATATTTTTCTTCGATTTTCCTTGCAATATCAAGTTTGCGTTTCATTGAGTACTAAGAAATATCAACTCGTTCAAATATTTTTTATTAAATTCCATAAATTCTGAATCCACAGATATGATGATGATGATGATGATGATGATGATGATGATGATAAAACGCTGTATTGCAGTTGTCTTTTTAATTGCCCTTTAAGATTCCAGTTAAGAATATTATACTCTCGAACTAAGCTCTCACGTTTAAACATTCTTGCGTGGATAAAGTTCTACTTAAAACACTTATACAATAAATAACTATTGAATAATTAAATCATTATTCACTGGTTTCAAAGAATCGTGAATGAGCTAACGAAATAAAAATTGCGGCGTCAGTTGAACTTAAACCTCTTGTGTGAAAACCAAACGCTACCCACTATACTAGTAATATTAAAACTTTTTCGAATGGTAATGATTTACCAATTAAATTTTTATTTACTTTTTTAAATTAGTAGGTGACTGACAAATGTCAAACATGAAAGTAAAGTGATTTGACAGTTTTGAATTGCATGTTATGTCATGTTCATGTTATGTGAGTGTCAAAATGTTGTGTAATGTTTTCAGTAAAAAGTTTGCTAAAATGTTGCTAATAATCTTGAGCTAAGTATAGTATTCTACTTACAGATAATAGCTCTAATTCACTCTGGTGCTTTACCTTCACCTTCAAAATAGTGTGTGTAATGTCTTCAGTAAAAAGTTTGCTAAAATATTGTTAATAATCGTGGACTAAGTATAGGAGGCTACTTCATATAATGGCTCTAATTCACTCGGGTGATTTACCTTCAACATCGTGAATTGCAACCATCATTAGGTATATGTTTCTTGAATAATATACTATTATTTCATACTGTCCAATAATGATGCACTTTTTCATCATTATTATGACCAAAAATAGAACTGGATGTATTAACGATAAAGTAAATGTTCTAGGACTTTAAAGAAATTTCCACGGTAACCCACATATTTCTGCAGATATGGCAGTTTATTTTTTTTAAATATAGTCATGAATATTCTATCTTCATCCATTTTGATAACTGAATGTGAATAGAACACTCGAAATGTACACAAGGCCAAATAAACTTTTCAGTGTCAATTTCTGTTTCAAACCGTAGATGTTGCTACGAGGATAATTATATTTAGCCTACTCGTAACCAATTAATATATCTATCAATTAACGAAGAGTCGCAAAAATATTTTCGATTAATTAGATTATTTGCATACTGAATGCAAAATAAAATAAAATATTGTATGTATCACGGACGAAAAGTAGTTTTAGAGTAGGGTAACCGGGAACAATACCAGGGTACAGTTGTAACGCCGCCATTATTTCGTAAGCTGTAACAGGCGCACGTGCGCAGCGTCCGTGGAAGATTTGACGAGAGGCTAAATCGCCCACGCGATACCAACGTTGCCAAATCGTGCAATACTTGGCGCGAGTTTCAAAATATCATTTGAGGTTAATTTGCTTCGTATAGTTATAATTTCCTAAAAATACTCGGTAGCGTGCTATGGTTAGGAGCACAAAACATAATTAGACGGTTCAAAATATCATTAAATTTTTTTGAGATTAATTTATTTTATGTTTTGTTCCGTTTTATGTAATTAAATCTCATAAAAATAAATAAACAACAGATAGGTATAACAAAAAAAACAAGTGTTATAGATAGATACATTTATTTAATTCTAATTCCAAAAATGAATGTTGAAAAACTAAGAAGTTAAAAAGAACAGTGGAAATAATTAATAAGTAACAGCAAAAGAACTTATTTTGTCACACATGAGCAGGACACTAGATTTTTGAGGTCCGTTGGTTCGATTACTGGCTAGTGGAAGAACCAACAAGAAACCACTAGCAGTGCAATGATTCTTTTCGAAAAACAAGAAAATACAAAATTTGGTGATTGCAATGTCCGGGGCGCCAAGCTTCTGCTTCGACGGATGTCAACGATGTCAACTAGAACAATAAGTTAAGTTGCCTGCTGGTGCAGTGTTTTCTTGGATGATACGGTGGACTGGAACATAAAAACAGAATGAAAACAAAAAGGGATTCGTTTTCCGAGGGTAAAAATCTTCTCTGCGGATAATCACGTCTAAACCTAATCAAGCCGATTATATACAAAACTAAACTAAAATAAGAAATCTAAAACACTTGATAAAAAGGATACAGATATTGTCCAGCGGCGATGCGTGCAGGGTTATTTTCACTTCTCCGGGCATGTGGACAGGGCATTGTCATTTGCAGATATGAACTTTTTGCCACTCTACATTAATTTTGTTATTTTCCTTAACGAATTTTATTTCACTAGTACGTGAATTGCTCATCTTACAAGATCCTCGACTTTTCAGCAACCTACTTCTTTCATTATTGTCTATAAGAGTCTAGCCTAGAACAAAATCATTATAAAAGAAGATAAAAACACATGTAATTATTATTTATATACATATAATAGTTTAATTAACTTACTTGTTTTACTCCTATTACACTTGTAATATATGATTTCTCCGAGAGTACTAGCCTTTCTACTTTTCAATACATAATAACAGTTATTCTGTATTTCTATACTGGATTTCCAATTCTCAAACTCTGAAATTAAGAAGAAGAGATTTTCCAGCTGGTTACATAAAAATAGCAAGTATTAAACAAACCGTTCATATTTTCCATAGCAAGGCGCTTTATTTCAAATTTCATTAAATGGACATTCCGCAAGTGCTCCACCAAGTTCTTGACGGTTTTAAACGTACAGCTACATCCTGGTTAAAACAACAATTGCTTAAACTGGTTCCTTTTCCTTCTTGAGAAGAATACAGGTTCAGGTTTTTTGTTATGTACTTCTCGTAGACGTCTATTATAAGACGATTTTGTACTTAAAACTTTATCACATATAACACAAAATAAGAGCATTTTTACTTTTTTCGAACTAATTTAAAACTGTAACAAAATGTAAATTGTTTATATCAAACACACAAAATATACAACTAATATTCCACTACGTAGGTATGTAGTAGGTATATTATCATATATACACATTTGGAAAGTGAGGATCTTGATGGTGAATTGTGTTTTGCCGCTTGCGTGTATTTGTGTCATGCTACATGCATACTTCCACCACAGCGTGCTGCCACTGTTTGCATAAGGCAGTGTTGCCAGGTGGGAAAAATTCAGTGCATGAGAATAATTTCAAAATAGGTTTGGAGAAAAAAACATGAGATGGCTTAATTTATCAAAAAACACCACTTGACACAGCTTAATTTTTAATTACTTTTGTAATGCCATTTTTATTTCATTAAAAATCATTATGTTATGCTATTTTATCATAATATTACATTGTAAGTAGGTACTTACAGGTACTTACTTAAAAGTTATTAACCACGTAACCTTTCTAATTTATTTTATTGTTAGGCCGGGTGAACGTTGAGGCGCAGTTGACGTGACGCAGGGTGACTCACAGGTCGTAAAATATGTTGTTTCCAGAAAATGTAGGTACCCTTACGGAATAGAGTTAAGAATCACTGCAATACAGCGTGAATACAGCACACACACCGCATATCCGTCGACTGTTATACCCGTTTATGTATTCATTGCTAATTATTAAGAGAGCAGTCTACAATAAAGGACATTTCAAGTACCCAAATATTGTAGATACCTACCTCTATCTATTTAATTTTGCCCTCGATTTTGCCTTTATTTCTCGTTAGGTCTTTGTTTTGGTAGATTTCAAAGAGTAATTTTAATAATTTTATTATTTCTTTTTGTGTCTATTAAAAAGCATGAGATTTTGTAATCAAAATATGAGAGCATGAGATTTCCTCGGAATGCATGAAATCTCAATCAAAAGCATGAGACCTGGCAACACTGGCTTTAGGTGACCGGATTGAGGTCTGTAACCGGGAGGATACCGTTTCTGTTGTGCGGCTTTCGTTAGCTCTCGCCTACCATCGGCCGTTATAGGAGATTGTAGACGCGCTAAATGAACATTCAAAATTTAAAGATCTTATTCATGCCGTGTTTTATTCGTTACTCTTTCCAAATAAATTAATACACGTCACCATTTTATATGCAATAAAAGGACTTTGAGATAAGGCAGATATACAAATAAAATTTAGTTTTCTATTATACTACTAAATAGCTATACTTAGCGCCGCTGGAATGTACAATGATTGCTCATCAAAAGAAATTCGTAAACTGGCTTACAAACTGGCAAAAAAATATGAGATATATACATGACGTCGATGAAACTGGCGCTACGACGGTTCAAAAACCGGATAGAGTTGTCGCAAGGGGAGGAATGAGACAGGTTCTAACTTCAGCCGAACATGGAACTCTAGTTACCATTACAGTGGCAGTTAATGATATTGGTAATTCTACACCACCTATATTCATTTTTCCCAGACTGAGGTATCAGGAACGCTTTGTTAGAGATGGGCCTGTAGGATGTGTTGGTAGAGGTAATGCTAGTGGATGGATGCAAGAGGAAGATTTCGTTATATTTTTGACACACTTTCAAAAATACACTAACTCATTTATTTCCCAGAAAGTTTTATTATTACCTACTTGACAATCTTTCTTCACATACAGGCCCTGAATTTCTGTAAGGAGAGTAGTATGGTAGTTTTGTCTTTCCCTCCACCCTGCTCTTAAAAACTACAGCCGTTAGATCGGTCTGTATATGGGCCATTTAAAAAAGCCATCAATTCTGCTTGTGACAGATGGATGAGAAACAACCGTGGAAAGACAATGTCAATATATGATATTCCAAGTATTACGAAAACAGCTTTGCCTCAAGCACTAACTGCAACGAATATTCAAGCTGGATTTCGATGCACTAATATATTCCCATTCAATACAGATATTTTAGTGAACTAGATTTTGCTCCGTCATCCGTAACAGACAGGCTTAATCCATCATCACATGGTATTGAAGAATGTGTAATATCTGCAAAAACCGATCAACCAGCGACAAGCACAGCAGAATCATCGACAAGAAGTATGACACAACAACACCATTGCCAATCACTCAACCGTCTACAAGTTCTAATCTGACACAATCAGGTTTCGAACAATTGACATGCATACAAACCGCTGTATGTACTCATCTCTCGACAACGGTCCTCATTCAAACACAACGCAAAAAACCAATATGTTACATTAAATAGTCCAAGCAACTATCCAGGCAGGATCCGCTCCTGTATTTTCTCCAGAATCCATAAGACCTTTTCCTAAAGCTCCTCCAAGAAAGCAACGAAATGGAAATCGACAATTTACACGGATACGCCTTAGAAAGAGAAAATTAGGATGGAATATGAGAAAAAAGAGAAAAAAAAAGTAAAAAGAATTTAGTATAGATCACGTTAAAGGAAAGCAAAGGAAGAATTTATTACTAATTATTCAGAAAAATGTAACCTACTATCTAATAATCAATTGTTTTTTTTATTTGACTATAATAAATGATAATCTTAATTATCTGAAAATAGAAATGATACTTATATATACAATTGCGTAATAACCAGAGACAAATATGTATGTAGTAAAGGAAAGTGGAAAGTGCGCATCTGCTTATGATGTCACTGAAGTCTCTGCAGCTGTAGACGTGGTAGGAATGACCAAGACCCGAAGGCACACAGGAAAAGATTTCACCAAAATCAAAGTTGAATCCTTGATAGCATCCAATGTAGAGCCGTAAAATCTACCTAGCAGCGAATGGGACTTTAGCAGATGAAGATACATATACACCGAAGCACACTATATACTGTATGGGTTCACCAAAACCCGTGGTAAAAAGCCCTATAAAGGATGACACCCTGTATAAATGAATATTTTTAAAAAGAGGCCTTTACTTACAGAGACGCCCAGCTAACAATTTCTTGTTCTGTAAAAAATTGTAAGAACGTTTCCAGAGCAAATTTTATAGAGCAATATTTGTTCTAAGAACATTTTTAAAACGTTCTTACAACACTTATACCATAAAAATGGGCACTGTTCTATAGAACCTTTTAGTTCTTTAAGCGGTTCTGTAAAGCTTGCAGGAAATAATTATAGAAGTCTTAATTAATTTTTATAACACAGTTACAAAGCAATCTCATTAAAATTCTATAGTACTTCGCTATACAATTTTTGTGTTGCATGGTGTTATATTTAAAGAACTTTAAAATCGTTTTATTGTATCTTTTAAAACTAAATGGTTCTGAGTCTGTGAGGTGATGGTTATATAAGCTGTGATTTTGTTGTTTGAACTTCATCAGTCATACAACACCACTGAGTATTTTAACACCAAAGTATATTTTTGTTAAATGCAGAAAGAATGTATTGTTTAATAATATAATAAAATAAAACATCTTTACACAAATATAATCTCAATCTTTATTTTATTCTTGTTATAGCAAACTTTTGTTATGTGTTGGATAATGAAGTTTGTAATAGTTTTGTTTAAATACTCCAGAACACTATTAGAACAAAATTGGTAATAGCCAAATTTCCACTAATTTCCAGTACTCATAGGCGTCCGTTTTGAGGTCAACGGTTATTTTAACGCATAACTTTTGTCTTTAACTTTAAGCATTTGTGACTCTAGATTATTAAATTTTCAGGTATCAAAAAGGTTTTACTTTACGAGCCATCAGGATACACCGTTTTCTAGAAAATGGATTTAAAAATTTTCGTTAAATTTATTAAATTTTCAGGTATTCTAGTACTAAAAGGTACTCTTACTTTAAGTCATCAGGATACACCGTTTTCTAGAAAATGGATTTAAAAATTTTTCGTTAATAATCTAGTGTCACAAATGCTTAAAAGTTAAATACAAAGAAGTTATGCATTAAAATAACCGTTGACCTACCTAAAACGGACGTCATGACCGGTACTAGAAATTCGCAATTGATGGAATCGGTTTATCTCTGAAGGCTAAACAAGCGTACCAGTTTTTTGTTTTTCTAAGTAGAAGCGTTCTGGAGGTATTTAAACAAAACTATTTACAAGGCGCCATCTTCAAAGAGCTCTAGTTCCTTATTGCATTTTCGGACTAGGTGAATTGGGTTTAATTGTCTTAAAATTATCTGAGGAATCTCCGGTCTTCGTTTGTCAGGAGAGTTTATGGACACCCTGTATATTGTTGTTATAATAATTTTATTATTATCTATTATTCTTATTATTCCATTATTATTATTAAACAGGTTTAATTATTATGACATAATTATTTATACTAATTTTATTATTATTAATTTAATTACAATTATTTGTAATAAGCATAATGTTATTAATAATAATCATAATAGTTATTATAAATTAAAATAAAAAAATTAAACATGTTTAATAGGTACACAATAGTAATGTTCATGAAAACTGTGTAGAAACAAATACAGTATAATGAAAAATCATCACAATTTTGAATTTGTTACAAAACTAAAATTATATGATGTAACTCATTACTGATTTAAATTGTATACATATTAAAAAAAATAACGAAATAGATTGATAACAAATAGTTCAAAAGCTAACTCAAAATTGTTCAGTGTTACCCTTAGCTAATAGGATGTATTTAGCTAATAAATAACTGAGTGAACATTAATTCTGTTATTATTTCAAGACAATCGGGTATGGACACGTTTTGACAACCATTTTTGTTGATTTTGAGTGAAATTTTATTGAATATTTGTTTGCGGTGTAGTCTTTCATCTTCCACATAATCTACAAGCAAAGTGATTTTAGTTTTCCGACATGCGCGCGCTGAACCAATAATCAAGATAATCTAAAATAAATATTGGTTATAAAATTTTTATACTAAAAATTGTAATATAACTACCTTCATGAGCAGAAATTCATCATTGTCCTAATTCATTAAAAATCTTGAATACTTCCTTCTTTGTTAATACCTTAGATTTTTAGGTTTGTACCTTTCTGATGATCGCTTCAGGAATGCAATAAAATGTCAGTAATTTTGTACATAGATATTCTTGAGTGATGTTTCTGATCTTATCAGTGAGTAATAACAGCAAAGAGAAGGCTTGTATCTTTTGACTAGTTTGTTGAAATATACTAATCATAGTTTCTCATTATTTATGTAAAATATAATTTTTTATCAACACCATTTTTCATTGCGACCAAATACTTGTTCGTATTTCTCTAGCACAATATTGGAAACAGCACTAAACGCTTCATTCTTAATATCTGATCATCGCTTGAACTCATATTTACACATTCACAATAATTACCGTTATGTATAACAAATACTAATTATTATTATTAACCTTGACAGTTGTAGACAAAACATTGTATGCAATACGTGGATACTGTATTATTACCGCACTTATGTGATTATACGACTCTACATACGGCTTAAAATACAATACAAACTTCACATGTGTGAACTTATTACGTAAATACGAACTATTATGATAACATTTATAATAACTATGATTTTATGTATCAGTTATTTTTAACTAAATTTAGGTACTTCGCAATCACAAATCATTATTCAGGTAATGTTAACTAGCGCATTCGCCAATTTTATAAATTTGTAATAATTACACTCTTTCTATTACGTCGCAATAAAATTAACTAAAAAAATGAAAAAATCATTATTGTCTGCTGTTCTTCAGGAATATATATCCACATTTCAACGAAAGTTGAGACTATATGGAATAAGGTATGGGTAAGTTCAATTAAAATATTACAGGATCATATACAGAGCCTTCATAAATGATCCCTAAACATTAGTGGATGTCAGTGGCGTGGATGAAGGGATTACTGATTTAAATAAATTTGTTTTTGAAATTGAGTACATAACCTAATAAATTGTTCGATTACTGAAATTTAATGCATTAAATTTAATGTTACATAGTTACTGACAAAAAAAAATGTTTATTTGTTTTGTTTGAAATGTTTTTAACTTTATTAGAGAGAAAACTACCAATCTTCTTTTGTTAATAAACAAATTGAAATTTTTATGAAAACAAAGAGTGTATAATGTGAACATAACTGATTTTTTTATTGTATTCCAAGGTAAAAGAAACATATTTTACTGTATGTATTAAGATTTATTTACAATATTTGGGATAAAGCATTACATATTGTAGTGTTTAAAATAATTTATTTGTGCATTTCTTAGTTATTTATCTTTGCTTGGGTATTTGGCCACTTGAATAAAAATTAACAAATTATAATTACATGTTGTGTTCAAAATGGTGCCCTTCACTTGCTATGCATAAATTTACTGTCCTGTACATATTTTCAAATACATTTTGTAGCTGTCCTTCTGTGATGTTGTTGATTTCTCGAATAATTGCCTCTTCTAATTATTCGATAGTGTGTATCGCTGTCTTAAATATAGTGTTTTTCAAATGTCCAAATAAAAAATAATTCAACGGAGTTAAATCCGGAGACCTGGTTGGCCACAAACCTGCTCTAATCAGTCGATTGCCATAAAATTGCTCTAAATATTGAATTGTTGCTCTTACAGTGTGTGCAGTTGCTCCATCTTGCTGAAAGAAACCTACTTGCAGCTCGTCATCATGTAACTGTTCTAAAAACAGAATATGGGCCATACTATACGTCCTCTTGATATCGCTGTCCAAACACCAACTTTTCCGGTGTGTAAACTGGTTTCTACAAATGTATGAGAATTTACTGCAGTCCAAGTTCTATAATTTTGGCTATTTACATAACCAGATAAATGAAACCATGCTTCGTCAGTGAAAAATGATAAGTTCAATAAGTTACGATTCATGTTTTCTTGAAACCATTCACAATAGTGTAATCGTCTTCCATAGTCAACGGGAAGTAATTCTTGCACAACAGTTATCTTGTATGGGTGTAAATGCAACCGTTTTTTTAAAGACTTGTGACATGTTCCAACTGAAAGTCCTAAAAATAAAAATTTTTTGGTTATTAACTATTCGATATCGGTTTCAAATAAAAATTTCAAATTGGTGCGATCGGCGATTGGTTGAATAAAATGTCAAGAATAAATTGCACCAATCACAGCCGTTGAAATCACAGCCGCGTAATATTGTGTTTTAATGTAACCTTGGTCTTATTCTTTAGGAACTAATAAATTTGCCACAATTTAATTGCCAACACCAAGGAAATAAAATAACCGTTTCAAACAAAATTACTGGTCACGTGGCTTTTAATCATTTATGAAAGCTCTGTATTTATATACATTTAAGTCACGAACACATTTGTTCTACGAACTGTAAATTGTATGACATTATCCAACTAGCACAATGCTGTTTCATAGATGCTTAGTAGCTACCTTCTGATATTGTTACAAGAGCATTTTTATAAGAATTACAATTATTTTATAAATGACATAGCCCGATTTCAGTAAAATAGAAATATAGCTTCGAAATATCTAAGGAATAGTTAGAGGCAACAGTTATAGTGGGCTTCAGTACGGCTCTCAAAAGCAGCTGTGCACCATAAATAAAAAAATTACATATTTTGTGGAAGAAATAAAAAACTGTGGTTTCTGAAGAAACGTAGGCAAAAACAATTCTAAATAATGTAGTTTCCCAGAATGCATCGATACCTTCCACCATACCAAAACCATAATAAGGAAGATGGCGATGAAGAGATATGGGACTCCTGGAAAAATTTTTTTATGATAACGATAAATTAAAATTGATTAGAAATAATGAAGTGGAATACAACTGAAATATATAGTTATAAGAAAATTTGCACGACAAAAGTAGTGCTCAATTATCAGAAAAAGAAAAAAAATATTAATCCTTCTAGACAAGTTCATTCTTGCATGCAACATTTGACACACGGCCTTGAAGGATCATTTTGTTGTTGTCATCGTTGAAATAACGCGGATTACCCGCAGCACTCAGGTCTGAAGACCTATTGTACATGTCGCTGACAGGCCCGTGCTGCGTGCAAAGGTTAGCACTTGCACGGGCCTGTTTATGATAATAAATCTAATATCTTGAGGAGAAAGTAAAGCCACCCCAAGATACTTGTGTTTCTTTACCATTAAGCAGACACAAAGACCTTATAATTATAAACCCCTCATTCTAATCACGAGGATTAGTTGACATGTCGCAGACTTGTGCGGGAGAGGGGGCGGTATATTATTATTAGACATTATTAGCATTAGATATTAGGCGTTACTTAGGTTGGTATGCCCTAACCACCATTCAGTGCAGGAATCAGGGAAACCTGGAAAGCCTCATTAATTAGGGGGGAGACACACGTCAATCAGTATGAATCTCTCACACTGACCCAAGCCAACATTCTTCCACCCTACCATACCCGCAGATAGGGTGCCAATCCTTTCCAAGAATATAGCTTATATACGGTCGACCGGTTGCGGGAGTCAAACTCACAGCGATCTAGTCACCTCGATTCAAGTACTGACGTCTTAAACCGTGAGTTATGTCACCTGATTATGATATCACACTGGTTGTTAGAAGATTATCATACGATGCTGGATCAGCATCTCCGAGTTTATAAATAATAGAACGTCTTAGATTCCGTTGTTCATTTTGCTTACCTTCTTGTATGTGTAGTAATTTGTGCCAAGGTGAATAAATTAATTTCTCTAAACAAAAAGTGTTTTTCTAATCCAAAAACCTAAGTCGCACGAGCACCGACCGATGCACCTTGGGAGATAACATTGTGGTAACTCCGAAACTGTTTCAGGTCACACAAACTGACTGCTTGACAGTTGTATGGCCAATATGTCAGCCACGTCATTGCCTGTTACATCACTGTGACCTGTAACCTAAGTTAGCTTACACGATTACCCCTTACCAAGAGAGAAAGAACACATTGTAAAACCACATGAGATATATCTCCTTCTGATAATCTCCTGAACGCAGACAGAAACAGCAAATACTACAGTTTGAAAGATCGTGGTGACTCCAAAGACTGACGTAAGTTCACCACTCTGGGTCGCACTCTTAGATTCATCTGTAAACCAGACGAGCCCTTTTGAGACGTGATCGACAGGATTAACAAGCCAGGCTCTCCTAGTTAGAATGTTTACCTGGTTGTTCCTTTGAAATATGTAGGTACCGAATATTTTCTCGCTTACTGCTCCAAAAGTCTCATCCCCATTTACTAACTCTAGGATCATAGTGTGACCCTTGTCATGAATTTTATCTTGCCATAACAACACTGTTTGATTCGATAAGCGGACTCTCTGGTCTCTTGTTTAACCACGATATGCAGTTCTGGAAGAGACAGAAGTGCCTCTAAGGCCTCTTTGAGAACATGAGTATAAGAGGGCCTAAGGTCTGAGAATCTTTTTATTATAAATGAACACATTTATAATAAACCACAACTTATATATTGCTAAGAGATCCCAGATTATTGTTAAAAATGCAAAGAGTAATTTCTATCACTAAAGTTGACCCTGGGAAATATTGGTATCAAGGTCTGCAATACTGCTTACCTGACTGCTTTTGAAAATGTTAATATATTTTTTATAATGCTAGTAGTTAAAAGTAATAAAATTTTTCGAAAATTTAAATCTTCCACAACTTGACAACAGAATATACAGAATATTCCCAAAAATGTATAGAGAATTGCATTTAAAAAATGTTATATTTGAAATGTTCCGTTTTTATCCGTCGATCTGTACCTTTCCATATAATTTTATAGCCTAGATTTCTTGATCTTCTACAACTTAGTTACTGCATTTTTTGCTCTTATGGCCCACCCTGTGTAAAATAGTTTATTTTACAACTTTTATATTTTTCACAGTAAAATTTACATCAAATCAAATTACTAAATTTATTCCATAAGTAGTTTCCACAGTGTATACCTACACAGTAGACTTCATGTTTATGTATTGGTACGATTTTATCAGCGCATGGGAAATTTAAAAATTAACTATCATTGGACAATGTTACGTACACAGACAAATGTTGTATGTATACACATCGTCTGGGGCCAGCCTTAGGCAAACAGACACTTCTGTCTGCGTCTGGGTGTTGAAGATAATCCTTTCATTTTGCATTTCAAACACCAGATAATATCTTGTAGGATGCCACGCGACAAAGTGGTAACTGTGGTCGAGACAGTTGTTTATTGCCGATGAGTATTATCCAGAACGTGATGACGCTCATAAACCAAGGCGGCCGTATCGGATATTGTGGGGAAATACCCACATCCCTTTGAAACTATTTTTTAGTGGATCACCTGACATTCCTTACAATATCAATTTATTTTATTATATATAATAAAAAATTATTTTAAATATTTTGTACGTCAAAGACATTCATAATTCATACCTTATTATGCAAGAGAAGATGACAAGAAAATTGTAAGGAATGAAAACGCAAAATAATTGCAGTTTAATTTACTTTATGTTGTCAAAAATGAAGAGGCTAAAAAAATATTGTTGAGACAGAATTTGTAGAGATTTGTTGTAAGATGTAGTTTCACCATTGCGGATGCAACTGCGCAGTGGAAAATAAAAAGACCTTGGATTATAAAATTGTTAAAAATGTAGGTAGCATAATGTAAGATTATTTTTCATTTACAACTGTATCACGTGCAACTTAGCTGTGCTAGACCTTTGTTGTTTAACATAGTCTGCTATGTCAGTGGCAAAGTACAGCCGTGGATGGTACTATGGCTTGCGCTCCTGACGTATGAAATAAATACAGTAAAACAAAACGTAAGTACACATTTTTGCATGAAAGTCGAATATAATAACGTTATCCCAATAAAAAGTAATCAATATGTGTAAGATCTGGAAATGCTACAGGCCATTCTGTCATACACCTCCTAAAAAATCTATTGTCCAAAGGCTCTTGAATAAGGTGAGCATAGTGCAGGAGTACACCATTTGGCTGATATTGTATGATGTTATTTGAAATGTCAGGACCATTATTGTCTGGAAAAACCAGTACAAACGTTGGAACAAGGTCATTTTTAAAAAATTCTGAATATCTCTCTCCTGTGAGGTTCTTTCAAAGAAAATGGCGTCACTTTTTTGTTATCAACTATTCCAATCTACACATTTCATTTCTGCAGGTGTTGAGTACCTATATCTGAAATATCAGTGAGGATATAATTCCCAATACAATTTTAACGATTCACAGTAGCATTACTTCGAAACGTGGTATCATCGGAAAAATTGACCGTCTAGCTTTAGTACTGGAAATGCAGAAACGTCACTATGCGTGAGTTGAAGCGGCCGCCCCAAACTTAATTATTGTCGATGTATCTCATTTTTCCATTTTTATTAGATACATCACTACATGAAAAAGGGGCCGATATCATTGGCTGACTTAAAAAAAAGAGACGATAAAAACTGCTGTATGGTGTAGTATGTGTGTCTTGGTCTATGTAGCGTTTAGTAAACACCAGCAGCTTCTGCTTCCGAGACGTCACAAACCGCTGTGTCATCGCCCTAATAGCAATATGATTTTTTTATACCGCTAATACCTTATTAAGTTGGTATAATGGTGGCTACACACAATACGGTTTGGAAACGGCTGTTAAACAGTAACGTTAGTGGTTGTATTGGTCGGAAGGCTCAGTCTGAACTCTCGACCTTCCAAAAAACTCCCAGTGTTTGAAATTTTGCCTGCCAGTTTGCATTCTCGCATACAAGTTGAATCATGTAAAAAGTGGGTACAGGCCAAGAGTTAGAACGGAAGGAAGCATTCTGGTTAACATATCTCGTAATCTTATAATACGGAAATACTTATTTATGTAAAAAATTACTGATAAGGACGTGATCAAATGTTTGCAGTAAACTGCCTGCAATGTGTTGGTGGACAAATTAAATACAGTACATGCAGTACTTATTTTAGAAGTAATGGATTAACATGTTTAACTAATACCATATATGAATTTTTGTCCATACGCAAGTCATTTCTATAATCATGAGGCTCCAGTAGCAATTCGTTTATTAGATGCATATGGGAATAGATGTTAAATATCATTGGAGATAATATGTGCAGGAAAGTCGTCATTGTCATATCGCTCTAATTTTGCCTAAATAACAATTTGTATTAGTTAATGAAACACCCTGTCTATTAAAATATATTTCAAAACAAAATTAAGCACAACTTCCACCGGATATTGATATTAAATTAGGCTAACATAATTTACTTACTGATGCATTTTTATAGTTGTAAATAGAATATTATTCTTTTGATGCAGGCACACTAAATAAATTTAAAAACACTTAGGTTTTAAAACTTATATCTAATTCGAAGACAGACTGTGTCTATATTTAATGCTAATATTTTATGAACCATAAATCCTTCACAAACTTAACTGAACTAATGCATCTCGGCACCAGTGAATTCCAATTATGTACCTACTCGTATTTATATTTATTTGAACCTAATATTTGCTAATAATTATGCTTCATAAAGTTTACGTTACTCTACGCTACTATAACACTTCTTTATTAAAGATAAACGGAGGATACTACACTGAAGGAAATATCGTTTACCCATTATTGAAGATATTGATTATTTCCTGCAAAATATCTGCATTAAATAGGCTCTAGAAAAGTTACAAAACACTAATTAAAGTTTAAAAAGAAAACATTGTTATATGGGAATAATCAGTTTTATTTTAAAAATGAATAGAAGTTTTACCCAGTATGAGTAATGCAAAGTTTATAACGTTTTCATAATAATTCTGTTTACTACATTTTCCAGAACATTCCACGAAAAACACCACATACTGCTCTTATTTTATTTTAATCTTCAACGTCTCTTGCCATTAGCTTGAATAAAATTAGGATGCGCTGTTCTTCGTGGAAATGCTTTACAGAAATAGATTATGATTCATGTCGTTTATATGCCTTTTTAAATAAAATTGATAGTTCTTATATAACAATGTATTTTTTAACTTTACTTAGAAGACTCATAGCGACGATAGCATCATAATTATTTATGCAGTGTATTAAAGATAAAATATTCCGTGATATAACTTTTTACAAAATAATACCTTGATCTTAAAAAATAACGGAGGTATAAATCTGGAGCATTTAAAGTAACGCACCCTGTATATCTACACTTGTAAAAGAGTATATGTTAATACAATCTATCCCTTCAACTGTAGGTGTAATTAAATTATTTGATGAAATTAACGAACAACTACTTTCACTTTTAATATTTGGAGATGGCAATATACAGTCAATTTACATAATACTTCTATGTCCGACAGCTTGATAATGGAGAGATTTAAAAGTAAAATCCTCGATGACATTTACTTGAAGACTTGACGCAAAATTTTTCGAAGGCAAATTGTAGATGGCACTGATATCACAAGAAATATTTGATTGACAGGAACTTTGAAGTCTTTAGTAAACATTTTTGTTTCGGTAATAGTCTTACATTGGATATTATTACGGGTTTTGAGTCGATATCTTACTTTAATAATCGAAAACTATTTATCTGATGGGGAATGCAGTAAAACTACCTACTTACCAAAGTTTATGTCACAGAATTTTTTTTTCGATATCTGTTATTTACAAAACACCGTGGAAAAATTTCACTTCATATTCCACTCTGTCAAACGACTTCTGCATAATCAGAAAATCTTTCTTTATCAAATTCGAGGAGGGAGGGGTCATTATTTATATTTTCTCATTATCATTTTCTAAAAAAATTATAACTTTGATGACCAAGCACAAAATATTAAAGACTGCCTAGGTATATAGTTATACAGTAATATGTACAAAATAAAATAATAGACAATTACCTACTTGAAAATATTTATTAGGACAATCGTTTGCAATAATAATGGCACTTATTAAAATTAATTTAGCGATTTATTTTGAACTGCTGACGTATTTGTAACGAATTTTACTTTCAACTTTTAACATTAGTTGTTAATTGTTTCACTCATCAATATATATTTATGAAATATCTACTCGGAACTTCCAGTTCAAAAACTGTTTTGAGAGTGTCATTATTATTGCAAAAGCATGTATCTGCTTAGGTATGGGTTTACTGTAGTTTGTGATAGGGAATTTCAATTGTAAGTACCACTCCAAAGAAATAAATACGCGTGTACATTATTATTAATACTTCTCGCCCTAATTTGATATGGCCGTGAATAGCAAAACACAAACAATGTCAACCGGCACCTACTTTTTTAATATGACGAATGTAACACCTAGGTGTGAGAAAAGAGAACAAAATATTTTATATAAAAACACAAGAGACACAATCTTTGTAAATTCAATAGCCAGTAAAAAATTTTTGATATTTGTTATATCTTTGTTGAATTTTTCTTTTTGGCAGAAAATGGGATACACCGTGATAAAAAAATGCCCTTTTGCTCTCTCGATTTTATTCATATAGCTACATATTGGTTGCCTAAATCTGACTAGTCTTTTAAAATGTCATTATGTTTCATTTTTCCAACAAAGAGTTACATAAAAAAAACTAGTTTTGTAGTTTGTAATTGTGTTTAAGGGGTTATGTTTATTAGAGTTTTTTTTTGTCATATTTTTTATGTATGTTGTACCACCGCCCAAAGTTTGTAACATACTTTACGAGATACCCTGTACGTTAGCATTGCACCAATTTTATAAAGAAATTATATTTTCCTTACTTTATTCTTACAAACTGGTTATCATTTTGTACTTTTGTATAATTCTTTCTGGTAAAATAAAAATTTACCTCGTCATGGTATGCTAACTTCAAATAGATACCACAGCTTAAATAACAATCAGCTCACAGACTCTACGGCGGCACCTTTGAAGTATTAAAACCAGAAAATTTGTCCTTGAAGCTTGTTGTCTCTCTCTCGCTCAGGATAAAGGTCAGGACTGGATTAAACATAGTTGTCCCAATTTAGAAAGTGTTTTAACTGCACTGTGGCCACTGTGTACCTACTTGAACTTCAAAATAGTTTTTTTTGTTTTACTAAAACATAGATATAGAAAATGTTACCTAATTTTGGGAGCTTGATTAATATAAATACCACACCTACGTGGATCCATTATTAACAGAAAATGTACAATTACTTTTCAAAGTACCTACGTATAAATAATTTATTAACATTACGGTGCTAATGACTAAAAAGAAAACAAAAAAATGAATGAATGAAATTTATTAAGTCACTTTTGTTTTCGAAATATTACATTATCAGAAACAAAAAAATACAGAAAACATATGTATTACAGCGGTATACCTACCTAAATAACAAGAATAAATTGTACATCACTGAATGTCCAAAATAGAGTTGACCAGTATTAATCTCGAGAACTGTGGCAGTTAAAAAAGGTTTATATATATAGATATATATATATAAATTGTAGGTACAGATAAACTACAAAATGCTGAATAAATTTTATGTACATAGTATTACAAGACTGATAAAAGCTATTGTTTTTTAAATGGAACACCTCAATTTTTCTAATATACGAAATATAAATTTGTTTTACTTGAAATTATTAAAAAATAATATAACATAACAGTACAGCACTTGTGCGCCAATAACACAGTCGTCGAACGCTATGAGCGATGACACACACAGCGGTTTGCGCCGACTCGGCGGTCGAGTCGGCTGCCGATCCGCCGGTCACACACACAGCTGTTTTTGTTCGGCTCGGCAGCCGAGCAGCCGTGGAAAGTTCACAACATTGCGACAGAAACAGAAACGAGTGTGCTCAAGTGTCAGAATGGACGACGATTTAGAATATGTAGTACTTTTAGGCTTGTTATATTTGCGTTGGAAAAGAAGAATCAAAAGGAATCGACGAATGTCGATACATTCAATTGTAAATGACCGCGTAACTAAAGGACATTTTTATGCAATATTTGCTGAAGTACGAGAAGACGAAGAAAATTTTTTTAATTTCACTCGAATGTCAATGGCTTCGTTTGACGAACTACTTGGTTGTATAAAAGACAAAATAACCAAGAAAAAGACTCGTATGAGAAATTGTATTCCACCGAAAACGATGTGTGTGTCAGCTGTCATACAAAATAATGTAAACAAGCGCCGCCTCAGCAATAAAACCGCACGCGTTTCTACGAGTAGACGACGTGTCGAGACGGCTCTCAACCGCCAGTCAACAACTGCCGATGTGTGTTTTGCATCGTTTGAAAACACAAACATATGTGCCGACTCGTCGGCCGACTCGACCGCCGAGTCGGCACAAACCGCTGTGTGTGTCATCGCTCTATGGCTATAAGTGCATATTTTACAACCACACGTCACTGCCGCTATTTCACTATTGTATCCTCAAATGGCGGCATGCGCGAAGGATCTGCGTGAGACGTTCCCGCCACACGAGTCTGTGAGCTGATTGTTATTTAAGCTGTGGAGATACCATATATTTCAAGAGTTCATGATATTATGATGTTACATATTAACAATAATTATGTAATATTTCAAAAATGATCCTTTCATAGGTTTAAGAATATGGGTACCTATAAGGTGTTCCATATATAAAAAGAAACGTTAGGTCTATAGTGCGGAAGCGCGATATTCAATTTTTTTTGTGATATACCTACTCTTTAAAAAATATTTAAGAGCTCCTACAACGTTCATTCTTACTTTTCTCTCATATCTCAAATAATAAGCGTGGAAAGAGGGAGAAGGGATTGGAGTAATTTTCGAGTCATCATCCTGTACAGTGCGTTAAAATTTAACCTGTAACAGCCGTGTAAAGTTGACGGAGTTGTATGTTTTTAGTGGTTCTTTCTTGCGCACAACGCAAAATTGGATGACCAAAATCCATGTTATGTTGTGTTGTTGTTATTGGAAGGGGCAAGGTTTACTTCCAGCACTTAGGTCTGATGGATGATACATTGTGCATACTACTAACTGTAAAGGTCCATAGCTACTGCGTGAAAACGCTAGCACTAGCACGGAAGTCTTTCTAGAAAGAAAGACCGTCCCAAGTTTATGTCTCTGCACTATTGGATAGACACAGTCACAGAGGATATCTGTTGAATCCTCATCTGTGATGCCGCATAACCTGCACCTCTTAACATTGTTCAAGCCAGGTGTGTGAAGGTAAATTCTGATTTGCATCAGTCCATAATCGTCTAAGAAGCCTAGTATATCGCAAATCAGATTCACCCTACCAATATTCCTTTGATCCAGTCAGCAATGGATCTTGCAAAGTAGCATTGTATAACCGTAGTAATGATTCATGGCCACAAATGAACTGTTTGAGTCTTATCTGGCTAACATACCATCTGTATCATTACCCGTGGCATTCCTATGAACCAGAACCCATGTCAGCTTTACACAATTTTCTCTTCTCCAAATCGAGACAGGCTGTCTGTGCATATTTGCATACGCTAGTTTACCTGAGAATTACTTATACGCAGGCTTACTTCAGCCCAAGGCCGTTTTGGATCTCTCTATTAAGAATCAAGATTAGTAATCCAGGCGTCCCTAGTCGGTATCTCTGCTTAAATTTTTTTTTAATTATGAAGGTTTATAATATTTTCTCGCTGACTGCTCTCATCACGACTTCACTATGTGACTCTTATCGTAATCTTAATCTTGCCACATTCCCCAACGTTTTATTCGATACAAAATAAACGTCAATAGTAACTTTTGTGTTTACATTACACAATCTAGATACTATGATATTATAATTAAAATCCGAAGCTCACTATTTTCGAGAAATATTTGCTCTAATTGCATTAACTATACATAATAAAAGGTTTGAATGTGTTTTTTGGAAGCTTTAACAAAAAAATGTTGTTCGTATGGCTAGCTACAGACTATGCGTGAATTCGCGATTTGTAGTACGTGATGCGTGGTATGTGAAAAATTCGTGAATAGTGTGTAGGGTCTTGTTCATTAAAATTCCAGTCACCCTTCACACCATGCACGAATTCCATACAAATCACGCATTGCACATCACGAATTGCAAATTCACGCATTGTCTGTAGCAAGCCTAACATGTACCTACGCTTCGTATCGCTTGGAAACAGCAACGATTCATAAACAAAAATAGTTTTTTAGGTAAGTACTTGTAACAAAAATAACTGTTTTATCTGCATTTTGTCCTTAATAAACCTACAATTAAAAATTATCGTCTAAATTACATTAACCATTCCTAAGAAATATAATTTGAAAACTGGTGCATTATACTTGCCAACAAGCATATCAACCATTTAACGAAAAATTGTATTTTAAATAAAATATTTTCTATGAAAAGTCTAACTTTTGATACGAATGTAGATACCTACTTACGAGAGTACTCTTCTATTACACAGTATTATTGAATATTAAAGATTTTGACTGATCACATACAGTGAGCAGAATATTTAAGAAAACCCTTAGTATCGAACGTTGATCCTGTAGATGTCCAACTGCTGTTTATTACATTTGCTGTTTCTACTTTGTTATTTATGTTTTTACCTAGGGTATCAAATTTTGTTTTGGTAAACAACGTTGTTGTTGTTGTTATCTCTTGTTTGTGAGGTAGTTGCCACTCAAAAGTAAATAAGATGTACTTACCTAGTTGTAGGTCACAAAGTAAATCTTGTTATTGTCGAAGATGAATTATTGTTTGTTTTGTGTCTCATTTACGGCAGTGACTAATATTGAAGTAGCGTTATCTATTAGTATATTGTAGACTGTATGGCTTCTTTGAACAGAAATGTTAGTAAAATAGTTAGTAGGTAAAAATAATAATTATATATATATATTTATCTACACATTCGACATTTTTGACGTTGACACTCCTTTAGAATTTATTTTTTTCCTTTACAGGTTTTGTAGTTTATATACAGAGTGAGTTATAATTAGATATAAAAAAGTTAACCAAAGCAACTATATCTCTCCGTACCAAAATTTTTTTGTATACAGGGTGTCCAGAAACTCTCCTGACAAACGAAGACCGGAGATTCCTCAGATAATTTTAAGACAATTTAATCCACTTCACCTAGTCCAAAAATACTTCCTAAGGAACTAGAGCTCTTTGAAGATGGCGCCTTGTAAATAGTTTTGTTTAAATACCTCCAGAGCGCTTCTACTTTCAAACAAAAACTGGTATGCTTGTTTAGCCTTCAGAGATGAATCGATTCCATCAATTGCGTATGTTTTACTTTTGTTGGCAGTTCAGAGCCAACTAGTGCAAAAAATATAAATTGAACTTTAATGACGAAAATACGAAAAATTTTCAAATCCATTTTTCTAGAAAACGGTGAATCCTAATGACTTAAAGTAAGAGTACCTTTTAGTACTAGTATAACTGAAAATTTAATAATCTAGTGTCACAAATGCTTAAAAGTTAAATACAAAGAAGTTATGCGTTAAAATAACCGTTGACCTACCCAAAACGGACGCCTATGACCGGTACTAGAAATTCGCAATTGATGGAATCGATTCATCTCCGAAGGCTAAAAAAGCATACCAGTTTTTATTTTTCTAAGTAGAAGAGTTCTGGAGGTATTTAAACAAAACTATTTACAAGGCGCCATCTTCAAAGAGCTCTAGTTCCCTTTAGGAAGCATTTTCGGACTAGGTGAATTGGGTTAAATTGTCTTAAAATTATCTGAGGAATCTCCGGTCTTCGTTTGTCAGGAGAGTTTCTGACACCCTGTATATGTGTGTGCATTGTATAAAAGTATCTGTTTTGTGCATTTTATTTATAGAACTCCATTGTTTTTTTAAAATATTTCGACTTATTTTAGCATGGGTAGCTTTTGAATGAATAAGTAAGAATATTTTATATCGGTCAGTGGTCGCGCGGTTTAAGGCGTCAGTACTTGAATCGAGGTGACTAGATCGGAGTTGGTTCGCGCCCAGCTGCCGGTAGACCGTATATAAGCTATATTCGTGGAGTGGTTTGGCACCCTCTCTGCGGGTATGGTAGGGTGGAATAATATTAGCTTGGGTCAATGTGAGAGATTGATACCGGTTGATATTTGACTACCCCCCTAATTAATGAGGTTTTCCAGGTTTCATTCCTGCACTGAATAGTGGTTAGCCTACCAACGTAAGTCGTTCCTGGGCGCAAATGTGCCTGCTTAATAATAATATGCCGCCCTATATCTCCCGCACAAGTCTCCGACTTCTGTGTGCTAATCCCTGTGATTAGAATGAGGGGTAGAGATATTATTATTATTATTATTATTATTATTATTATTATTATTTTTATTTATACAGTGTTTTTAGAAAATAGTTGAGGAAAATGGAACAGTGGATTTTTCAGACGCTTTTGGAAGCGGTGCTTTATAACAGTGTGACCTATTTGCTTTTGGGTCAGTCTGTAAAGAAATTATTAATTGTGCGATTTAGACTGGATCTTTTTTTAATTGTATCTTGATAAGCTGCACATTTTCAGCAAAAATGGCCTGGTTGATATACAATCCAAGGCCTACTAGAAGCAAAATTTTAATAAATGATATTAGCGTTTTTAGAAAAAATCTGTGCACGTCACTAGATTCAGCGCCCCTCAAAATGGGCCTGTATAATATTTTAGTAGTAGTAGTTTAGTAATTTTAAGTAATAACGATTTTGTAGAAAAATTAAAAATACACACTTACATTCAAAAATTCATACTTTATAACTACTTAATTATATGGTCTTAAGCTTCTACAGAATAAATTTAAAAAAAAATAAAATTACGTCACAAGAAACAACTAAATTTTTGTAACTTCTATCAAGCCACCATTTTCTCCAATGCACTTGTCAATCCTATCGTATAATTATGCGTATATTCTTAAATACATTTCGTATTTGCTGTGGAGTAATTTCCACACAAGTACGGATTATTCTAGCTTGTATTTCTTGTAAATTTTGATGTCTTGTCTTATACACTTTTTCTTTAAGTATACTCCAAAGAAAAAAAAAATCTAAGAGGGTGAAGTCCGGGGATCTCGGTGGCCACTCACAGAAAGGAGTTGCTGTTTTGTTATAAAACGAGCATTATGAACTTCCATCTAAGGCGGTATCTTAATGGTAAATCATCTAATGCGTTCCTAAAATAATTTCCAAGAAAATTAAAAAACCCAACAGCATTCAAATTATCATCAAAAATAGGAACCAATTATTCTGTCGCATAGTATTCCACACCAAACGTTCATTTTTTGGGAATGAGGTGGCTTCGTCGGTGAATAAAATTTCGTTTAAAAAGTTACCATTGTTTAGATATTCTCCTTGCAGCCAATAGCAAAATTGGTTCCAACGTTTGCAAAAATTTTGGCTTAGAAAATTTTATTTTATTTTGTGTCAGGCATCTTCTTATACTTTCTCTGGGTTTATTAATGTCCAAACTAACCGTTCTAATACTATTTCGGGAATTGTCGTTAAAATATTGCAAAATTAGGTTGTTATTTTGAAAAAGTCCACGACGTCCATTTTGCCTCGTTTTAAGCAAGCAAGTAGAAGGTGTATTATTTCATTTACAGTTATTTACTAGATTTTACAAAGAATTACTTTTAATGACAATAACAACTTTGGTTTATTGGGTATTTAATTCAGTTAGGTACTAAAAATACACTCTTATGTACATATTTTCGTAAAAAGTGAATTTACTCCAAAAAGGAGCTATTTAATGAAATTAAATAAAAAATACTTTTTTGTAGTAAAAAATGGCTTAATTAAAATGATTAGTTTTAATATTAGCCAATGGAGCAACATAATATTTTTTTAAAAAGGTTCACTATAGTGGTGATTCCATTTTCCTAAATTTCAGCACCCTGTATCTCGGTAAGGAGGTTAATATAAACCAAAATTTATTTGTATAAAAGCTTCGTTATGGCAAGAAAAATTTTCAGTTAAACTTTTTACATCTATTTCTGACTCACCCTGTATACATATAGCAGTAGGTAATTATGTCTAAAGTGTTACAATATAAGTTCTCGATCGAGTTAAGCACGAATGAGTACAACATGTATAATTTGATATGTTATATTGCGAAAATAAAAGTAAGTAGTTTGCCTCAACTATACTATTATCAGATGGAAATGTTAATTTAGGAGACTGGTACCTAAAGATTAAACCTAATCAAACAAAGAATCCATGCTCATGACTCTCAGCGAGGAAAAGTTGTAGAAGCCGAGGAAACGTAGATTAGAATTTCCCTGTTTCTTAAGGATATTATCTACACTTATAGAGTTACGGAAATGAAAATACTACAATTTAATTTAGATAACATCGCTAAGTGAGGAAAGTTTGAAAGTTAAATAATTTACAAATCTCTTTATTGATTTTTAATGATACTTTCGACTGCAAAATATTTTGTCGGGTGGCGCTATAAAACTATGTGTAGTGGAAAACCTATAACAACGCAGGCTGCTGAAGTTTTAAAAGCTTGGTGAGTTGAATGAATGCTGTGATTGGAAAAACGTTTCATATGTTGGCAGATAATATTTGCATGAAATACTATATTGACTAATGCTATCGAATAAAATAAACATGTTACTAAACAATAGTTGAAAATGGAATATATACCTATAATTTAATTATATTTATATGCTGCACAAAACCTTCTTAGGAATTGAATTATTTATTAAATTATGCTCCTATTTTAACAACAATTAAAAGCTGATATTATTATTATTTCCAATATTATCTCATTTTAGCAGTGCCAATACCAGCACATAGTAGTCGCTAGTACTTTAAGTTTAAATCACTAGAATCGCTATAAAACGCCTCTACTGAAATATAAATTTTCACAATGAATTGTGAATCAGTGTGAAAACTAAGTAGGTGCGTTATATGCATTCTGCTAATGTACCTAATAATTTAAATCCATGACTTTAGTAATTCAAAAGGGATTTTATGACTTCGTTTATTTAGCTCTGTAGGTATTGAATAGTTAAATTTGAATGATTGCTATATCACTTCAAATTACATTCAACATTAAACTAATAAGCATAGGAACCAGTACAATACTGTTTAATAATAAATATTAAACTGTTAATGTTGATCAGTATACTAACACTATACTTTACTATTAACACATAATTAAGTTAATTGAAATTCTATATTGTTAACATATAGGTAGGTACTATCATTTATCGTTCAAATTTTGAACAACTTTTTTTCCTTAAAAACTTTATTAGAATTAACATTGTACATGTGCAGAGTTACCTAGTAAATATATTTGCCCGAACCGTGTGGAAAATACATCAGGTTACAACGTGTAAATTTTCAATACAATAATAAAGATTGCCTTGGCGAAATTCGAATTATAAAAACGTTTTATATACCTGGATTGTTACTTCTAAATATTACAAACTGTAGCTCCATACTTTTTCTAAGATTATTTTGGAAAAAGCGGTTGAACGTCGCATAAATTGTTTTTATGACCTGTTTATGAAACAATTGTCTTAACATTTTTAACAATGGTAGGTATATCAAAGCACAAAGATTTCATCAAAGCAGGCCGATCTTCTTGAATTTTGCACAATGCCATAATTTGCTATTCTGAATAACTTTTTCAAGTAATATTTTGCTGCATTTTCACCGGAAAACCATTTTTCCTGAAACCAAAACAAATTTTACCGGTTGCACTAATATTTCAAATACTAGTGACATCAACATTAGAGATAAATTATTTACAAATGTCGAAAATAAATTTTTAACTTTCAAACCATCAACTTTTAACTTAGGTAAGTCGCATTATTTTGTCGCCAAGAATCTACTTTTGATCTATGTCCCATTAATTTCGGGACACACTGTAGATACCTATGTTCAGATTATTTAAACATACTTCACGAGAAAACTTGTTAAAAAACATAGTTTTGTGTTATTTATATATTTTTTCTAGCAATATTATTTCCTGGTTAAAGGGCATTAAAACTTATACGTGACTTCTAATAATAAATACGTAACTTTAAACCTAAAGCAAAGCTTACAATTACTTATTTATTTGTATTCTTTGCCCAAAGTTAACAATTTACCCAGATTATGCAAAACAAATAGTAGTCTACCTGATGCTATCTAAAATATATTATAATAAAGTGAGAATTACTGGTTCCTATTTCTCTTAGACCAGCCGTCGCGAACTTACAGTCTGTAGGATTGACGCCGTCATGGTAGGAGAAATTATGCGAATATGTCGACTAAAATAATTTAGAAAGCAGAATAGTCTGTCCAATAATTGAAATTTTTGAGTTTATTACCTTAAAAAGTTCACTAGAGCGAGGTTTTTATGGTGGTCGAAGATGAAAATACATTTTTATTATTTTTTTACCTAAATTATAAATGAATATATAGTTGCTTATTTTTGAACAGGTAAATGCACCCAATAACAGGAAAAAGAAAATGCTAAAACATTAAGATGTATTTTAACTGGTTCTAAAAATATGTATTAAAAAAACTAGGCAATCAACTGACAAAAAACATCCAAGTGCTTGAAAAAGCAATTCTCAAGAAAGTTAAAAAATGATAATAAAATGTGAAATATATAGGTATATACATATACATCAATAAACAAATAATTACACATTATTTCTCAAATCCAAGATACATTTATGTATAGCAAACAATAGCGAACGATTTAGAATATAAAGAACTATTCTTATTATGCACAAAACAAACAAATAATGTCTTACGAACAGAAAAATCTGAGAATTCTCTTCTGTTGCATATAATAAAGCCTAACATTTTATTGACTGAAAAAAAATCTCCAATATCCTTTATTTAGGTTCAACGGTTCAAGTAAGAATATTAATATTATACACATGCGAAAAATATTTATTATTTTGCGTAAAAGACATAGCAGAAGTCATCAATATTATAGTAACTTTTTGTTTTTTGATTCTCCTGGATTTTCATCTATTAGTTTTCTATAAAAATTTGATTTACTAATTTTAATTAACATTGTTACTTTATTCCTGTATATTGTATATTTACTTTTCAGGTTTATATGTCTATTTACTTATCTTAAATATAATGAAAGGCTTTCGTCAGATGACACTGCTCTGCGAAATCTTGTGTTTTGGTGCTGTAAGCGAGGACGATTCAAGAGTTCGAAACAATTTTATATAACATTCGGAAATACTGAAAAATAAATTTTAATCATTCTTTCCAGAAAATAAATGATGAAATTCTGAAAGTGAATCTAAAACTTTGTCATTGTCTTGGCTTCGCTCCCCCTCTTCTTCATACAACATCCCTAAAATAAAAATTTCTTCTACCGAGATACACTCAACTACTATTTAAAAACTTCAAAACGTCTGCCACACAGAGAACCTGCACAAAAAGCTGCTGGTCCGTGTGCGAAGTTGTGCAGGTTTGCAGGTCAGAGCTGTGTTGGTCCGTGCATGCATCATGTACCAGATCTGGTCTAGACGTAAGTGTTTTTATTCATTATCCGAGTTTTTTTCTACCAGTTTAACTTCGATTAAGGTCTATTATTCTTAACTAATGTTGTACAGCTGGTGTTCTCTAGAACAAAATAAAGAATAATTAAATAGTCGAGCTGAAAACAAACAATATTTTGTGTGAAAAACTAATAAAAAATAACAATTAAATTAAATTACAACACCTATTAAATTTAATATTACTTATAAATACTGGGTGATTCAGAACTTATCTCAAAAAAATTAAGAATAGATGCGTCATGAAAAATGGAGTCGATACAGTAAAACATTATTGAAGCTGTAGTAGTTTCAACCTTTACATCGCTAGGCCACTGTAATTTATAGACAGGTGATTCTGAATATTAAAATGCGATTACTTTTTTTTATAGACACTAACATTTTAGTGACGCAAGTATTTACACTAGTTTTTCAAGTGTCAAAAATGGCTTATGTGTATAGTAGCAACTCGGAGTTGATGGATATCATTTTAATTTATTACGCTGTGAAAATGATTTAGAACGATTTCCCGGTATACATATGCCAAATGCAACTGTCTTTATCGCAATGTGCAGTTAGTGTGAGTGCAGTGCAACGCGAGGGAAATTGGAAACCGAATCGTGGAAGAGATGGAGGTCCAGGACTTCCACGACCTATTGCAGCAGTGTGACGTATCGTACACGATGCTCAATTATATCCGTACCATGTACAGCATGTTCAAGCGTTAACACCAAGAGATTGGACGCGAAGGATCGGTACCATGGCCGCCACGATCTCCTGACTTTAAATCATTTGGACTTCCTTTTGTAGGCATATTTAAAAGATGAAGTGTATCGCACCGAAGTGGATACATGCTATTGATGATTTTCAAAACGTTCTTACAACACTTATACCATAAAAATGGGCACCTTTCTATAGAACCTTTTAGTTCTTTAAGCGGTTCTGTAAAGCTTGCAGGAAATAGTTATAGAATTGTTGAATAAACGTTTTCACAAGTCTTAAAGAATTTTTATAACACAGTTACAAAGCAATCTCATAAAAATTCTATAGCACTTCGCTATACAATTTTTGTGTTGCATGATGTTATATTTAAAGAACTTTAAAATCGTTTAATTGTATCTTTTAAAAACAAAATGTTTCTGTATCGCACATGTTCGAAATAATATGGACGGGCCAATAAGAACCAATAAGATGGGCCTAATCAGCCTGCATAGGAGTACTTACTTACATCATTACGAATTGCTTAGTTTGTTTGTTCATCAGGGAGCAGTACATTTTAATGCGGAAAAAGTTTTATCTTGAAATATGTGGTACATAATGGTAATTTTTTGACACGCCCTCAGTTAACCTTATATTTCCTATGATGCTGGAAATTTAATAAAAAAAATGTTTTCTAAATTGATGCATTTAACAACCAACTGTACATAAAATAGTCAGAAAGTAAGTATATCCTTATTATTGATATCATTTCACCTATTTATATTGTACATATTTTTAATTAAGATTTTTTTTCCTTCTTCACAATATGGCGACAGAAAGAAAGGCTTCATCTTGTACTTCCAATGGATTCTCACTAATATGACATTTTTGTGTCGATTGCAATTATTATAGAGCAAATATGCTTCGTAAGCAACTACTTAATATTCACAGTGTTGTCATATTTTATTGTGGTAATTTCACTTATTTCAATCTTATTTAATAGCTCTAATAAAATTCTTTAACTTCAACGTCTAGAAGTGCAAATGTTTAAGGTTTGGAATGGTCTAAATTAAATATGTTACTAAATTTCTAAAAGAAAATCAATTTCTCTTAGCAATCAAATAAATTTTATCTATCGTAATGAAATTTTCTTTCTGCAAGCAGATAATAATTTTTACAAGTCACGACTATGTTATACAAATTTCCCCATTATACATTGATCAAAATATTTCGTACTATTACAGGCAGGTCTTGTCAGAAGGGGCTATGGGAAATCTACATATATAAACAATGATAGTTCTATAGCGTTTCTTTATGGAACAAAAAGGCCTTTGTTACTTATTTACTCTATAATCGTTTTATAACAAGTGTATTATTATTCTCTACGACTGCTTTAAAGAGCTCTTTCTCTTAAGTTCGATAGCAGCTTCCATATTTGTAATTTGTTTTCCGCAGCAGAATTGTAACTTAACAACGCCTTATACAATAGTTCTATAATTAAACTATAAGCGACATTACGCAATATTTTTATAAGACTCTCACAAGAGATGGTAGGTATAATTCTATAAAGCAGTATTTTGCATCGGTTTTACAGTAATTTGATTCTATTAGCACCGTTGCTGTAAAATTGTTTTATTGCACACACTTATAGGGTTACATTAGCAGTTATCTTATAAGTGATCTATAAATTATTCTCTAAGAACTTTCTTGCAACAAATTTAAAAAACAATTCAGTTTCTGAAGGCAAAACAGTCTCATGTGCCACATTAATGCAACAATTTGGTATTCTAAATACAACTATAAAATATTAACAGAATATAAAACTCCTATTACTCTAAATTTATAGAACTACTTTGCTAGCTGGGTGGGTAAAACGGGCCCAAAATGTTGTTGTAACATCATGCATGTCAAACTATTTTATTAATTAAAGCCATAAATTAAATCTATTAATAATTAATAACAATAGCGGCAAAAGCAGTTAAATTTGCTGTATAAAATCGGTAGAATACAGAAGTGTATTTTTAAATCATTTTTGAACTGCCCTTTTTGTTTTTTTATTTATAAAATTATATTTGTAAGAGTCCCCTCTACACTCTGATTTTTTAGATAAGTTCTGAATCACCCTGTATATTCGAGATACTATCCAAGAATAACTCAGTTCGTAGCTACAAAGAAATTGTAAGTGTAACAGTGAATGGGTTAACATCTTATCATATTATACTTCTGATAGCCAGCCATATGCATAGTGGATAGATAAATATTTCAAACATTACAATATTGAACGAGAACTTTTATCATTTCAGAATTGGTTTCCGACTATGCAAATTTTGCCGTCCATCGACCGGTGTGGCGCCAGGATTAGAAATGACCATGGCTGTTTATGGATAACCTCAGGCGCAAGAGAACAACGTCGTATTATGAAGTTAAGCGCTGGATTACTGCCGTCGCTAGTGCCACCACGATCTATTCAGATTTGGCGACTTTTCACCTTTTGCCTGTCTGGAATGTTGTAGTCAAAGAAGTATTGGATATCTTAACTTTAAGTTATTTGTGTGCCTTTATGCTCATTTTTAAGGCTATAGTGAATATTTGCTCTGTTGGCCGGGTATTTGGACATCTCACATAAAATTATGTCATATAGCTTGACTCAAGTTGATGTTTTATATACTGATTTTTCGAAGGCTTTCGATAAGCTAGATCATATATTAATTCAAAAGTTCCAATTTTTTAGATTATCGGATTTACTATTAAAATTGTTCAAATCTTACTTGGATGGTAGATATCAATATGTTCAGAGTGGTGGTTACATGTATGAGTCAGTGATAGTTACATCGGGTGTTCCCCAGAGGTCCATTTTAGGACCTTTATTATTTTTTATTTATATAGTTCAGAATATTTATTGCAAATATTTCTTGTATGCAGATGATTTAAAAATATATAGTGATGTTATGTTATATAGTGATGATTGATCATTGTGTTACAGCACTCCCTAAGCCGTATTATTTTTTATTTATATCTATAGTTCAGAATATTGATTGCAAATATTTCTTGTATGCAGATGATTTAAAAATATATAGTGATGTTACTATCATTGATCATTGTGTTACAGCACTCCCTAAGCCGTATTCGTGATTGGATTGAATGTCCTATAGCTTTTCAGCTGTTCTTGTTAGATCTAAACTCGAATACGCTAGTATTGTGTGGGATCTTTGTTATAAGATGTTTAATCTGAAACTGAAGATGTTCATAGGCGATTTTTAAAGTTACTTTCATATCGCCATGATAGAATTTATCCTCAAATAGTTATCACAACATTTTACTTGATAGATTTAAAGTGTGTAGTTTGGAACAACGTAGAGATGCATTCGGTCATGTTTCTTTATACAGTTTTACATAATATGTGTGATTATCCAGAGTTTTTGTCATTAATCGATTTTCAAATCCAATCAGGCAACACGTAGTAGCCGTTTGTTCTACTTGCCGAAGGCCAGAAGATATTTATTAAAATTTTCACCTTTATTTAAAATGTGTTTAACTTGCCACGATCTGTTACATAGAATTCACATATTTACCTGTAGTATTAATGCAATTAAGAATATTTTTCAAGTTTCTTCTATTTTCGTTTTTATTTTTGTATCTGATTTATTTATTACTTATATGCCATAGTTTTAGTTTAGTAATTAATTCTTCTCTTTTTTTTGTATTGGTCACTTTTATTTTATTTGTTATTTTACTCACCTTATCATTGAATTTTCTGTTGGGTGATATAAAATAAAGTAAAATAAATAAATAAAAAATCTTATATGTACTGCTTAACTTCGGTTAATTGCTGGACATGGTGTAACTAAAATGGTTGATCAACTATGAAAACGAATCAATGATCTTCTTTCGTTTTTAAAATATCTATTATAGAGTACGCGGTGCAGAACTAACTACATCTATCGGCCATTTGATACTCCATGCCGGACTGAAAATGTCACAGACACGAAACGTTCTACATGCAGTAGACACCATTGAAAACTGTCGACCTTTATCGCGTTCGGCGAGAAACGATATTTTGCAAACACGGAATTCCAGGTAACAACAACTCTGCGGGCTAATGCCCCGACCAGCCTTGAATTACACCTAGAAAACCTATAGCAATAGCTAGAGTCATTCGTCAGAAGCCCACCAGACATATAATCATAGACATAGACATCCCCAGCGGAAAAAAATTATGCTCAGGTAGAACGAGAAGGACTTAGTATTATATTTGGTTTATGTAAATTCAATCAATATTTGTATGGGAGGAAATTTACGCTTGTTACGGACAATAAACTATTAGTAACTATTTTCAATCCTAAAAAAGGTATTAAACAATATTCTGCAAATCGATTAAGACGATGGGCAGTGATTTTAGCAAATTACCGCTATGATGTTCAGTATATTAAATCAGAAAAAAATACTGCTAATTTTTTGTCACGATTGCCAATTCAGAACGATGAAAATAACGAAATATGGGAGCCGGTAGATGTCGATTATCCAAATTTTTTTGAAGATAATGATATAATATATACAAATTTCAAGATTATAAAGGATTTTACAAAAACTGATACTAATTGAATACTGATGAATGAAGTATTAATTGAAGTGATAAAATTTGTAAAATTCGGGTGACCCAAAAATTGTAAAAATAATAAACAATTTAAACCATATTACATGATTCGTAACCAATTGACTATTGAGCATAATAATATATATCAAATCTCCTACAATAGGCAATTTGCATGAAATTTTAAATGCTTAAAAATATTGTTATTTTATTATATATTAAGTACTTAACAAGAATATCTTGCTAATTCTGTAAAATTGTTCTTATATTTTTCATAATTAATTATTTTATATAGCAATTTATTCAAATATAGTCACGGGTTCGGAAACAACATTCTGATTCGCCCACGTCACAGTATATGGAAACGTCCATGGTGACACATGTCAAATTGTCAAATCGACGTAGTTTAGTTAAGTCGGTTAGCGAACTAGTTCCGTAACTTCCATAATCTGTGTTTGTGTGGTGTCCTGCATTGATTGTAACATAAGTTTTGGATTGCGGAAGGGGATGGAGCCGATAAAACACAAATTTTATAAGTATTGTGTGGTACCAAAGTGTAAAAACACTACGGTAACCACCCCGGAAAAATATTCTTCTTAGTTCCTAAACATGAGAAAATGCGTAAGAAATGGTTCATTTCAATGAATAGAGACGAAAAAGAGAATGCAACATTATCGAACACAACGGCGTTATATTGTTGCGAGGATCATTTCACCGTAAGTCATTTTTCACTTTATTCAGAAATTATAAAGATGATGTGTGTTTTAAAATTAATAGTTGGAACACAATTCAAGCACAATATAAAATAATATACAAATACTAAACTAAAAAAAGGGTAATACCCCATAATTTTAACTGTCACGGGAAAATGGTACCTGAGCAACAAAGTAATGCAAAACGCAGACGTCTTGAAATTATGGACCATATAATTTGGAATTTCTTCCAGAAACGAAAACATTGACAATGAGACAATTTTGGGCAGGTTATCTGATTCTCCTTTGACAAATCCACTCTCGGTTGCCATTATTTACTATAATTATATGGATATTATGTACACAATGCACAACAACAAAACAAATAATAATTTGACTTTGACAGTTCGATTTTGACATTTATGTCACGCATATAAAACAAACATGACATGTTCATATACTGTGACGTCACATAACCGTCATTTGTATTTCTCGCGTTTTTGTGGTTGGGAAAGACGTAATGAATTTATTAATTTATTACCGCTTTATTTTTGCAGAATGACATAAAACTAACACAGTACACATAAAATGAACTGAATAATATTTTGGTAATAAAATTAAAAATGTGCAAATTGCCTATTCCTATCAATGAAGTCATATGTATGTTCTCTGATACCAAACATATATTAGCTTAAAATACATTTCTTAAACAGTAAAAAATGTTACAAAAGCTAATAATAAGGAATATATGGGTAGATATTGTGGGTGTAATTCAACGCAGGTTGGGGCTTTTGTCCACTGAGTAGTTAGTTTCACACAATATTGTTAATACCTGAAAATATATGAAAAAACTAGTTTATACTTGGAAAAATGTTGTTTGAAAAAATTGTCGGATATGGCAGATATACCTGTCCCCGTATCTAACTGAAACTTATAATTAACATTGTCAATTTGAATTTGAATTAAAAATGGATTTTCAACTAAAGCATTAATTTGTTTTGTTTCCAATACAGTAAAAATATCTTGACTTTCAATAAAATTTTGAACATTTCTTTGTTTAGAACTATTACCTATTTTTAGCTCCTTCTTCTTTGGACACACAGGTGCTAGATGCTCTTTTATTTTGCATAGATTGCACACGTAGTCACGAAAATGACACTTTTTGGTTGAATGGTTATTTCGACCACAACAAGCACATTTTTCCCGCGACTTCTGCGCCGATGAAGTAGATGCCAGACGTTGACTTCGGGATGTGACGTATGAGGAAGTGGAAATGACGTGATGCACTGCTGGCTCTCTCTTCACCACGACCTCGTTGACACCGGAAATCTCACTAGCCGCCATCTCTGCAACTGCTACTTCTATGACGTCAGCAAACTTACATGTGATTTTTTCTTTACAACAATTTGGCCTGGATTTGGCCCTTGTTGATACCGATCACAAAACGGTCACGTAACATCATGTCTATTACTTCTTCTCTGAATTCACAATTAAAACCTCTGAGTCTCGCGGCCCACTCATTTGCACTTTTGTGAGAGTTTTCTGTGCACTGAAAAACTTTGCACGAGCCACAAACGGAGATTCGGCAACTTTAAAATCAAACAAGCCCGTGAGCTAATTGTAAGATTTATCTTCAGGAATTTTGGGAAGACACAAGTTGTACATTAATTTGTATGCTTCTTCATTCAAGAAGTTGAGCAATATAGCCCTTTTTTGCCATTATCTTGAATAGCATTCACCAAGAAGTAATTGTCCAGCCTACGCCTATAAATAACCCAGTCACTATTTTGGGCGTTAAACTCTCGCACTTGTTCATAAATGATAGACCTTCAGCCATCTTAATCGTCGGAAAAAATAGTACTAAATTTTAGGCTTTCCACTTAATTTCGTTCGTCGCCACTGCAAGGTATTTTCGATTGTAGTCCAGGGAAGTTAGGAAAAATAGCGGAAATTCTTAGGCACAGCAGATATCGAGATGCGGTTTTCTGCATTGTGTTCAGGAAGGTCCCAGGAAAAAAGTCTATATCATCTGCTTTAGCTATTATTTGAAAATGCCTTCTGGGCCGGAAAATGCATAACACCATTATAGGAACGACTGGAAACTCGGAAAAATTGCTCTGAAATAGTTATTCGGGGGTTTTCGGGGCTGCCGAACTCGATTCTGGTATTAGAATTACCCGGGGATGCAAGGGGGTGGCTCTGTGAGGGTGCGCGGGGGTGAATTTGGGGAGAAATGGCAGCGTGCATGAAAATCGCTCCCATCTCGTTACTCGGGGGTTTTCGGTAATGCCGAATTCAATTGTGGCGTTGGAATTACCTGGGGGCTCTCAGGGTGGCTCTGCGGGGGTATCCGGGGGATCATTCTGGGGGGGAAATTGCATAGTCCATAGGAAGCGCTCCAAACTCGTTACTCGAAGGTTTTCGGGGATGCCGAATTCAATTCTGGCATTAGACTTCCCCGGGGGCGCTCGGGAGTGGCTCTGTGGGAAATGGTAAAGGAGAAAGTTAAAAATCACAAATTGTTAAAATAATACTTTATTCAAATAACAAATATTTATTTCCCCCCAATGACACCCAGACAACCCCACAGAAGGATCCCCGAGCGCCCCCGGGGAAATCTAATGCCAGAATTGAAATCGGCATCCCCGAAAACCCCCGAGTAACGAGTTTAGAGCGCTTCCCATGGACACTGCAATTCCCCCGCCCCCCAGAGTGACCCCCCGGATACCCCCGCAGAGCCGCCCCCGAGCGCCCTCGGGTAATTCCAATGCAAGAATTGAATTTGGCATCCCCGAAAACTCCCAAGTAAGAAGTTTGGAGCGATTTTCATGAACGCTGCCATTTCTCCCCCAATTCACCCCCCGCGCACCCCCACAGAGCCACCCCCGCGGATCCCCGGGTAATTCTAATGCTAGAATCGAGTTCGGCAGCCCCGAAAACCTCTGAGTAACGATTTCCGACCGATTTTTCCGAATTTCCAGTCGTTCCTATAATGGTGTAATGCATTTTCCGGCCCAGAAGGCATTTTTCAAAAAATTGCTAAACCAGACGATATAGACTTTTTTCTGAGACCTTAACACAATGCAGAAAACCGCATCTCGATATCTGCTGTGCCTAAAAATTTCCGCTATTCGGTCGATTTTGATCTAAATGCCCTGGACTAGTGGTAGGTATAAATGAATAAATTGGAAAAACTTTTCACAAACTTTATTAATCATTTCGTTGATTACAATATCGAATTCGAAACAGGACAGTGCGTTTCTTGCTTCAGTTCTCATTCTTATAAGAAATGGTATACGATAAAAAGTTAAACAAAAAAGATAATATGTTCTTTTCATTCTTTCAGTGGAATAGTACATTATTCGAAATAGATATATTTTTCACATATATGACAGCAAAGACCCTACTAAAGTTTCGTACAATACATATAGTATTTATTTATATAACACAATATTTAGTATTTCGCTTTTACACCACTGGATTCATTAGATTCAGCCTGATTCAAGTTTTTGCATATGGCTAAAAAGTCAGAAACGTAGTAACATCCACAGTTGAGATTATGCTAGTCTGAATTTTGGAAAGTTCCATTTTTGTATATTTCCTTACTAAAATTTAAGAAAACCACAAATTGGACACAACGGTACGCAAACGTCAGTAAAAGTCACACCTGGCAGACTGACATGAAAACCTAACCAAACTCCTAATTTTTGCGCTTTGTGCACTAGCCTAGCTCGCAAGCCTGCTCCGCCCGCCGTGTGAAGTCACATAGCGTTTTGCGCATTTAGACGAATAGCTGTTGATATTTAATTTAGGGTTTTCCCATATACAATTTTTTTGATTTTTGTGAAACTTTGCAGACGTGATTATAAGATTTTAACCATTTTATGACGTTTAAACATAATTTAATTTTTCGTGAACATCCCTTTTATATGGGGGGCACAAGTTTTCGTTGGGATATCCAGTATAAATCAAAATAGATATAAGGTAAATACGTTGCAAAACGTAAAATTATTTATTAATAAAAATCCTAAATTTAGTCATTCTAATGGTAGCTGCTGATAGCTGCTGCAAATAACTGCAGTCAAGAGTCCAAAACGGACAAGAACCGAAAACATTTGTAGTTAATTGTAGAAACGGGATAAGTCGGTATGTCAAATTATTTTATTAATTAATAATAAAAATAGCGGCAAAAGCAGTTGAATTTGCTGATATAAAATAGGTGTTATAAAATTTTATTTAGCGATATATTTTCTTGGGAAATTCATTAAATTTTTGTCCGTTCATTGTTTATTTTACACTTTATCGCTCTGCCTGTCGTTGACTGACTGCTTTGCCTTGCAGAATGTTTTTTTAAATCATATTCAAATTACTCTTTTTGGTTTCTTTACAAAATTTTATTTGTAAGAGTCCCATGTACATTTATTTTTTTGATAAGTTCGGAATCGCCCTGTATAAATGAAGATAGAAAGTATGTTATAAACCTGTTTAAAACAATTTATTAATAATAATCCTAAATTTAACTATTTTAATCTAGGTTATTTGATGTAATTTCGTTAGATAAAACACTAGCAGGATATCCACTAATATTTTTATAATGAGAAATTAATATATTCATTTCCTAAGAATTTTGAATGTCACAAGCTAAAATACTTTCGATATTCAGGAATAACCGTGGCATTGAAATTATTGGATATACTAATGACGTTTCGGTTTGTTAAGGCTACATTGTGATAGCAGACAACCGTAAGTGGTGCACTGGAATTCCTAAAATCGTACCTCTATAGTATCATCCATAATGTATCGGAAAATAACCACTATTTAAACACAGGGTGTAAGGTTTGAGTGAGTATAAATGTAGAAGAGTTTTTTCGTTCAAATTTACCTATCTTTTCTTATATCTCTTCTCCTTGTTGCCTTCCTTTAAGGATATAGGCTGTTAAAGTTTTTAAATGAATTGTTCATACGTCGAAATATCTCATCAAATAAAAATATTGAAATGAACATTATAGCAAAATTTTCTGTTTTAATATTTGCGATGCATATTTTATTTTGACTGAAAATAATATTTCCTTTTGCACAATCTGTTTTTATATAAATTAGCAATTTTTATAACCAACATATTTAGATAGTATCAGTAATAAATACACTTTAACATACTTGATTCGAATAATTCTTGATATATTGCATGATTATTACAACACTAACGTTTAGTTTTTTCTTTCTCTTTAGTATCTATTTTTCTGCAAAATATTAGTAGTAGGTAGTTATTTAATAGCAAATTCAGTTAGAAACTGCTTGCTATTTTCTGTTCTTTGAACAAATGTATTTTTATATATTTTCAGGTATTAACAATACTGTGTTAAACTAACTACTCTGTGAGCTAAAGCCCCAACCAGCGTTGAATTACACCAACAATATCTACCCATATATTCTTTATTATTAGCTTTTGTAACATTTTTTACTGTTTAAGAAAGGTATTTTAAGCTAATATATATCTAATCTCTTACAATTCCTATCAATGAAGTCATATGTATGTTCTCTGATACCAAAAATCTAGGTATGCTATTGAACATTTTCCACAGACAAAGCTCTATTCAATAATTAGGTTAGTAAATTTAGATAAATTTCTTTAGACAGTAAAAAATGTTGTATTATTTTTAATATAAACCTATATCTATCTAATTTTATTTGCTCTTTTATTAATAAGAATAAATATTTAATGCATGTCATATAAATATTTTTTCATTATTGTTGAGAGTTGATATTGATTTAAAACATTTTCTATTTAGACATGAGTAACCTATTTTTCCCCATTGCAACAATTTTTTACAAAAAGTAACACTCATGTCCATTGATTTGAACTAATTAATGTTCTTGAAAGCACAACACCCTGTATCTTAACAACGAAGACTTGAGGATATATTCAAAATTATATAAAAATTTAGTACTTAAACTTTGATGAAGAAAATGCTCCTTAATTTCAAATTTTCTGAGAAAGAAGTAGATATGTATATCAATTCTATATTGATTATCAACAATTTAATCATAATGACTGCAGTACATATAAATTTAAAATTAGGATATCTGACAGTATAGTATATTTTCAGCACAATTGATGTGTTTGAAAATTGTTTACATAAAAATGTTGAATTACGTGTGGAATATTTGCTACTAAAATTCCTATAATCTCGAGTCTACTCAGTATTTCCAAAATTCCATCGCATTTGCACTTGTTTTGTAAAAAATGTTCCATTTACAAAAATCCATAGATATGAATTCAAATCATATTCATAAATTTTCTGCACTTTTAATGGTGATGTTATATATTTAAATAACATTTATACTAACAAATTATATGTTTGTTAAACAGTAAGTAATTTTACAGATATTGTGGATTTGTTTAAATTCATAAAAAAAATATTTTAAAATCCATTAAAGAGACTCAGAAATTAAACTAATTTTTTTTTAAATTTACTAGCGAATACACTGATGGAATGTTTAAAACTCACTGCAGTCAAGATTTTAGTTCATAATTTTATACAAACTAACAGCTCTACTTTAACACTATATATCTTAAAATTTAAGCAATTTGGAAATCGTCTCCTTAAGTACTTATTTCTTATCAATAAGAAACAACATATAAATAGAAAATATTATATTTAATGTTAGGCAAACAATTTTGAGACACTAAAGAGATTTTTTAACTTCATAATTTAAATTGTTATAATATAATATAATAAATATAATATAAATAATAATAGATAACTGATATTCAAAATTTAATTAAAGAAAACCATGCTTATATTTACAAATTAAATATATTTATTCTTACAAAATATGATTGCACATATGAAATAATTATGATAAAGGCATTTTATAAAAAAGCATAGGTACTCGTATACTCAAATATAAAATAATGCATTTAATAACAATCTTTTAGAGGGCCAGGTCAAAGAAAAAATATTAATATAAAACTTTACAATTGTAAATAGTTGCCTCTATACATTATTTTACTTTGTTACAGTAGTGTCATAATATTTGAGGGTGACATATTTCTTAAATCCTTGTCACAGTATCACGTCACGTTCACAGAAAGATTAAAAGTAGGCTGGAACTGTTATTAAATTGATTATTTTCCAATGCGTTTCTTGAAGATACTTTTTTCGTCAATATTCTGGGGGTGTTATATTGCCTAAATATCGATCATTGCACCACGTCACGTTCACAAACGGGTTGAAGGTAGAACTAGAATTGTTATTAAAAGATATCCAATGGATATCTCTAAGGTGTCTTCTTCTTCTATTACAGTGGTGTTATACTTTCTGGAGGTGTTATATTCCCTAAATACTGATCACCGTACCACGTCACGTTCACCGAAGGATTAAAAGTAGAACTGGAACTGCTATTAAATAAATTATCTTCCAATACATTTCCTGAAGATACGTTTTCCTTCACAGTGCTTAAATAAGGTTGATATAAAGATGTTTTATTCTCTGACATCAATTGACTATAAGAATTTAGAACATAGTGGTTAGTGTTTTTTAGCGGTGAATGCTCAGAATATGTACTTGGGTACTGCATTTCCGCACCATGCACATTCATTTGAGGTTGATAGTACTGGCCAGGGTACAGCGTGTTGCTTTCCCACTGCTGGTTGTAATGTGGATAGGAATGATATGACTGCAGTGGCGGTATGTACTGGTTTTGAACAGCAACTGCATGGTTTCGCAATCGATCTATTGCTGTCTGTTCTGATTTAATGTTCTGTATCTTCGGCGAGCAACTATTTGGACTACAACTTCTAAATGTTGTAGGAGAACGACTTTCATTTGAAGTTGTCGGTGAAGATTTATTCTTCTGCTCTTTTTTAGATTTCATTCTTCTGTTTTGAAACCATATTTTAATTTGTCGTTCAGATAGAGACAGCGACTGAGCTAACTGAATCCTCCTAGGACGACATAGGTATTTATTGTAATGAAATTCCTTTTCTAGTTCAACTAACTGGGACGATGTATACGCTGTACGAGCTCTCTTGGTTCCCGTGCCGCTAGTATTAAGTTTTACTGCAGGTGGTGGAACCTCAGCATGTTCTGAAAAATATAACAATTATTTAGCAAATAGTTTTAGAACCGATATAATAATAGATGTATATAATAATATTTAAACTGAAATTGTGAGGAAAACAACTACATTTTTCTTACATTAGTTAAATAAACCATTTTGAGAGTTTAATGAAATCAGTTCAACTAAGTATAATAAACAGAGAGCACTTACCACCCAATTGGTCGTCACTATCTTGTTGTTGTATACAGTTGTAAGACGGTTGTATCTCATACTGCATGGGACATAAAGACAAATGATTTCTCTCTGTCGATGTTTCATTGTTTTGTTGTTCTGTATGCCAGTTAGGGCTGTGATGAATTTGGGTGTTCTATAAAGAATAATACATTAATATTTTTATTCCACTATTTATTACAACAATTAATTTTATTTCTACGTTAGTGCAAAAAAATAAATCTTTATTGAACTATATTTAGTTGAAAAAGTGGTTTTTTATTGCACTAGTGCAATAAAATGTTTATTGAACTATTCTACTGCAGCGTTTTGTCATCATGACAAACATAAACGTTCAAGGTGATGTCATATTTTCCTAGACCTAGTGTCATCTAAATAAAACAATGTTTAGTTTTTGCATGAACGCAGAAATAATATTGTATGCAACTCGTACAAAAAGTGCTCATTGCACTCGTCGTGTTCAATAAACACTTACTTTTTGTACTTGTTGCATAAATAACTATTATAAAGACGTTATAACTTACGACTTGATTTTCCAGTTGATATGAACACTGACTCACTGGTGAATAATTTTCAGGATTCATGTTATTTAAATATTCTTCACTGCATTCTGGATACGGAGGCAGAGATGGTTTAAAATCACTTGAACTTGTCGTAGCAGGACTAACTAATGCCATATCTTCACGCAACTGGTTATTTTCGTAATTTTGTTCGCAATTTTGGAAAGAACTTTCTTGAGCAGCAGACATATTGCACTGTTCAGTACAACTAACCGAATGTTTCGATTTTCGAAATGCAGGTATTATATAGGTAGCCTCTTGACTAGTTTATTATCAGTAAGGTTGCCCTACCTTATCTCTTCGAGTACCATCCAATGGAAATAAGATAATCGACCTAAGTACCTCCCTCAGGTAGTTTGTGTATTGGGATGGGAGTTTATTACTTGATAAAATTTGAAATACGGCAATTTAAATGTAGCTTTTTTATTATGGATATTTACATTAACATTGTTATCTCATGTGACACTGTTAATAGTTTGTCGACAACTGCTTCATATGTCGAACAGAAATATAATTTTATGATGATAAATAAATACGTGTAACTCAAAGAGTTTCTGGTTCCCAGTAGAAAAATAACAGTCAATTTCTAGATAGCGGTAATACAATAAAGGTTAATAATCTGAAGGATTATAAGCTGCTTATTGCCAATCCTTAGTATTATTCGAACAATTCCAAATATAAAATTTACAAGTACTAGGAATTCAAAATTAAGTTAAAAACAAAGTCTGTCGCTTTGCATACACTTGGGAGGTACAACTTTACTTACCTGCAGAAAATAATAACGAATTTTAACAAATTGTTCTAGGTATAGTAAAATTTTATTATGGAAAAAGGAAGATATTATTTAGAAACAAAATACCTATTATGATCACATACCAGTTCTCCAAGTTATGAGGAAAGTAAATATATTGGTATTTTTACATGCCTTCGTTAGTAATAAAAAAAATAAACAATCTAAGCAACAAGCTTAAAATAATAATAAACTCTTTCACTACTTTTCAAAAAATACTAAAAATTTAAAATTTGTTTGCCGTCTATTTCATTAAATGCAACTTTATGAACATATTTCTAGACTTACAGTATTACTTTGTGGATATATTACTTTATTCAGTCAACTGCTATACCTAAAGATGCTATTATCAAATCGACAATGCGCGATCAAAATACATGTGCATATTTTAGCAAAATGCTTTAAATGTAGAATTGAACTGCTGATAGGTGTCAAGTCGCATCTCTGATTAAAACTAGCTATATGGTAAATAACTAATAATTATAATAAAATAATCACATAATAATAGGCGCAAATAAACTGTGTCAAAGAAAGCCCATTTTAATCAGTTATGTATATTGGACATCAGTAAATAATATTTTTAATTATATGTGCTCAACTATACATAAAAGCCCAACCCAACTTGCAAAATGGGAGTTTAGAAGAAGAAGAAGTTTAGACAATTATTTTATAACTATCGAAGAGCGTTATTTGATGAACAATTTGAGTAGTAAGGTATTATAATGCGTTATACAACAAATTTTATAGTTGTGTTTAATCTATAAAAATAATCCCTGTTTTGTAAAAAAAATTGTGGCTTGAGAAAACAAAATTATTGTATATTCCGCGTAATAAAATTCTAAACCTAACCTTAATTTTAGTATAATTTAGGTATTACGAAGCAATAATCCGATAAGCAATGATTTCTCGGCGGATGAAATATAAAAGTGGACATTTTAAAAGAGCCGTCAAAATATTAAAAAATATATAAAATGAACAATAATGATGATGTCCAGTTGTTCGGAAACTTAATTTATTGTCAAATAAATACAAGGAATGTGTGAATTCGCTTAAAAACGTTTCGCTTACGATAAAGTAACTTGCTCGTACTGTTTTTGACAGTTTTTTTTATGACTATAATAACGTATTTTTGATCTCGAAGTTACTCCGAGAAAATATAGTATATACATATTCTTGATCGATAGTTAATTTTCAATGACTTAAGGTTTTGGAAATGTAATGTAATGCAGTGATTAAGTTAGTTTTGGATTAAATATTATTATAATTAACTAATGATATTGAGCTAATACCTAACAATATTAATATAGGTATTGATAGTATTAAATTTCCAAATTTTTTATAATATTTGGCAACTCCTCTCGATGCAAACATTTTCCTCTTGCACATACATTTTTTTTACATATTCAATACTATTAAAAAATTTGATTGTGTAAAGTTCTAATTTACACTAAAATATTTTGTGGTCTAAACTAAAGCACATAATTTTTTTGTCACAAACATATCATTGTTGAAATGATAATACTGTAAGTATTACAACTAGGTATCTACCATTTAGACAAATTATCGCCATTGAGTTTAGGCTACCCCATTTTTATATATAAGCAGCGAAATTATGAATGTGCATTGTACACCAATCTTAAAATGATTTGGTTTTAATATTCTTCACTAAAAAATATAATGTTTCTATAAATAATAGCAAAATACAGACTACAAAACGTTTTTATATTTGCTGTATAAAATTGTTTTAAAGGTGTTACATACGTTTTTTACAGAACTGTTATATTACCAAAGTGTTTTATAAAGTGGGCCCTTTTCGGTTCTTTAAGTACTATCGTATTACTATAAAGGTATTTAACCACATCATATGAATTTGAAGCTCCTATAAAATTTATATTATAGCAACCTTTATAAAATTTATTTTGCTAGTTGGGTTTAAAAAAAATTACATCAATAAAACCAAAATAGTTATTTTTATTTTAAACGTGCACAATCAGTGCTCTTTTAATGGCGCGGGAAAATGTGAGTTTTTGGTCGAGGCAGTATAGGTGAAGAGAAAATATCATTCGAAAGCACCATAAAACTGATTTCACGCACGAAATATAAACAATATTTTTTGTCCCACTGTCCAAAGTATTTGCCACTATAGGGTTAATATTTTTCAATACGTTTTTATCTTATGTTAGTGCCGTTGTAAAAAGCGACATAGTCGTGAAAAAAATACCCGATCTGTGAAAAAAAAACTTTTTTCCTCAACCACCACAAGACTAAGACATTTTTTAACTGTCAGAAGACTCTAAAGTTGACATTTTGCTAACTAGGAAAAAAAATCTCAGCATTTACAAATCTTAGCAATAAAATTATTCACTTTTAATTCTAGAATCTAAAGTTGACACTTTTAAACCTTAGATAATTGAAAAGGTTAAAATTAAAAATTAAATTAATTAATTAAAGGATAAAATTAAAATTAAATTATGTATCGTTCGACCTTAGATATTGATGATCATATTAATTTTCAACGTTTACGATCTGTTGTAAAAAGTAAAAGTAAGGTAGCCTATATTACTTATATAACTAATATCGAATGCGAGCTAAAATATAATCCAAATAAATTCTGGACCGTTGTTAATTTTAAAAAAGGAAATTCATCTATCCCCAATATCATGACATGTAACGGTATATCTTCAAATGATACTAAGGAAATTTCTGATTGCTTTGCGGATCAATTTGCTTCCTCATTCATAACTACAGACAACTTAGACCCTATTAGTAATACCAATGTTAACAGCAATACACTCTCAAATATCTTATTCTCTTCTAATGATATACTTAATTCCATCAGAAAATTAAAACCTAAAATGACCATGGGACCTGATCTCATACCTGCCTTTCTGATCAGAGACTGTGCTACTGTTTTTTCGGAGCCTCTCCTTATAATATTTAACTTAATACTGACTTCTCATACATTCCCCGACTGTTGGAAAACTTCGAAAATTTGTCCCATTTATAGAAAAGACAATAGAAATGACATTAAAAATTTTCGACCTGTTGCAATATTATGTAATTTTAGCAAAGTTTTTGAAATCGCCTTGCATCATATCTTGTCATTTCATCTTAGACATATATTGCCGGAACAGCATGGCTTTGTCGAGGGGCGTTCAACAGTCACCAACCTAGTTTGTAAAACACAGTATATCCATGAGGTTCTTGATAAAGGAGGTCAAGTAGATGTCGTGTATACGGACTTTTTAAAAACCTTTGATCGCCTTGACTAAAACTTATTAATATCTAAATTGGACTCTGCTGGAATAGGTTCTTCATTGTTAAAGCTTATGACCTTATATCTATCTGGAAGAGCACAGTATGTCCAAATTTTGGGAGTAAAGTCAGCCGTTTTTGCACAGTCCTCAGAAGTTCCGCAGGGTTCTGTCCTAGGACCCTTATCTATTGTTTACGATTTTTATTAATGATATTGCGTCGGATTTAAATGTACATTTCTTGTTATATGCCGATGACATGAAAATATTCTGTACTATAAATAATGAACTGGATGCATGTAACTTACAAAGAAATTTAAATTTAGTAAACTCCTGGTGTACTGTTAATAAATTACCCCTTAACG